>JAOQMQ010000003.1:25740918-25754939 GCA_027563845.1 Erythroxylum subrotundum
CCTTCTCGATATTCAGCTGATCTCCTCTATCTTTCTAAAAATATCTCCCTTTTATTTCCTTAATAGAATATTTTCTGCCAACTCAATCAAAACAATAAAATCTGCTCGATCTTGATAAGATCGGCACAAGATAAGTTCCAAAATCAAGCAAATATTCAGTCAATATTCTTATTAACAGTGGGGTGTTACAATTCGTCTCAAAGCCTACTTATTTCAATCGAAACAACTACTCCTACTAAAAAGAGAGAATGACCGTTTATCTTCAATCTGTAGTTATCGAAGTCTAGCAAGCTATCAAAGTTGGAGCTACACTTCCCGCTACTGATGACTTAGAAGTGTGGAATAATGCTGATAGAAGAAATGCACAGCTAAATGTTAAAGTAAAACATCATATGATTTGTGCACTATCTATAGAAGAGTATGAAAAGATATCCTACTGCTATGCAATAACGAAAATGTGGGACAAACTTCAAGTTATCTTTGAAGGAATAAATGAGGTAAAGAAATATAGAATAAGTCTTTTAGTGCATCAGTACAAAACTATTGGCATGAAACAGGGAGAGACCATAGACAAATTCTTCAGACGCTTCAACAACATCATCACGACCTTAAAGAACTTGGGAAAGATATATCCTAATGATGAGCTCATAACAAAGATTATAAGGTCACTACCAAAGGAATGGAGACCCAAGGTGACAACTCTAGAAATTACAAAGGATCTAGACACTATTTCACTTAACTGGTTAAGAGGAAATTTGATGATCCATGAAACCAAGTTTAGGCGAGATGAAGGATCCCCTTACAGAAGAGGAATGACACTAAAAGCAGCTGATGAATCAAATCCATTAAATGGTGATGAAAGTGACACTAAGTTGTAGATAGATGGAGATGATGAATTCAATTTCATGGTCAGAAAATATACACGTTTCTACAAAAAGAAGTTAATAAAGAAAAGAGAAGGAAATAAGAAAGCTATAAACAACATGTTCTTATCAAAAGGCAACAACAGCAATAGCAATACACAAAATAATCAAATCATATATTATCACTGTAAGAAGCTTAGACATACTAAACTAGAATGTCCTCTTCTTCAAAGGATAAAATAGAGTATAGAAAATCTAAAAAACAAGCTATGACTACAGCTTGGTCTGATGATGATTTTGAAAACTTTGAAGAAGAAAAGCCTGAAGAAGTCAACAACTTTTGTCTTAGAGCTGAATCAGGAGATGATGAGGCATATTACTCTAACTCTGATATTGAAGTTTATGAATTAAGAAATGTATATCATGAATTGTATGATTAGTATGAAAAATTAACAATGTAGTACTTCAAAGAGGTTTAGAAGTCCAAAAAAATGATGCTTCTTTGAAGAATAAGATTAAATCATTAGAGTCAGTGAATAAGAATATGTTGTCCAAAAATACGTCTCTTAAAAATGATAATAAGCAAAAAGTCTCTGAAAAATATTTTTTGGAAGAAAGGTAATTCAGTTAAAGAATGCATTGCTTGAGAACAATTATGATAAAGTAAGATAGTTAGAAGAAAAAGTTGCTGTTTTAGAACTTAAAAAAGAGAAATTTGCTGGAAAGATCATATCTTTAGAAAAAGATTTTGCTAATTTTGTTGATAGAAGGAATAATCTTGATGCATTACTTGGTAATGGTAAAGGTGGTTTTGCTAAGTTTGGAATAGGTTATAATGAAAATAATAATATTAGGCCATACAAGAATTTCTTTGTTAAATCTAGCAGTAGCTATAGTCAAAACAATAGGATCCTGATACATGGAAGAAATTATAGCAACTCTCATTCATCTGTTTTGTGCTTCTATTGTGGTAGACATGGTTATATTAGTCATTCTTGTTGTTGGGCCCCAAACTTTTTTTGAAAGATTAGAGCTATTGAATGAGAAATTTTGGTAATTAGTCACGAGTTAAGAACAAATAAATGAAAGTTCTTGAACCAAGAATTTATAGACAAGAGTATAGTAGAGAATGAAAAATGTGGATAGATTTATGATTTGCTACGGTGTCTTTGGTGGATAAGAGATTTTGAAATAAGAAGAATCAAGGTAAAAGTTAGCAGTGAAATGAAAGTAAAAATGAAGTTGAATTTGTGTAGTAAGTTGATGAAGAATATGCACACATATGTATGTTCTATTATTCGTGTTCATAATTGTTCATGGATTAAATTTTCGTTATGGATAATATTGATTCAAATGAAGTTTAGAATGAGGATTGAATGAAGTAGAAAGACTGATCCGGGTATGAATTGTGTTAAGGAAAGATTTAGAAACAAAATTGACAGTGATCTGGAAAATGTTCACTGAATATGCTTCAGTCTTTTAGCACAACATTTTCTCTAGTTGTCCAAACGAGATGATTCTTGATTTGGATTAACCTAGAGATATATGGCTACATTTCGTATGAAGAAATCTAATTTCAGTTCAGTCTCTAAGAATCTCAAAAGTTGTCATGAAGCTGAGAATTGGATGCAGAACATTGGTAGATGAGGGTAAATTCGTGTTCGGAATTCATTGGAAATTCTGGTTTAATCTAGGCTGGTTTGGCAAAGTTGCCTTCTGGAAATTGTAGATCTTTCTTTTATCTTTCTAATGGTATATAGTATGAAAATTTTAGACATCTGAGCTGAAAGTTATGCCCTTTTTATTGTCCCATCTCAGTTTTGTTCCGTCTCAGTTTTGCTTCCGTCTCAGAATGACGTCATCATCGTCTTAGTATGACGTCAGCATCATCTCAGTTTTGCTTCTGTCTCAGAATGACGTCATCATCGTCTTAGTATGACGTCAACACCGTCTCGGTTTGACCATCTTAGTTTAACCGTCACAGTTTGACCGTCATAGTTTGACTGTCTCAGTTTGACCTTCTCAGTTACTGTTCAATTCTTCCGTCTCAAAATGCCATCCTACATTCTGTTCTATTTTTTACCTCGTATATGAAAAAATTGGTCTTTGAGGTCTTCATAAGAGTTGTAGCTATTGAAGTCTTCTTTCAAAACATATAAAGAACACCTTAATCCGATATCTGTAGGGAAAGTTATGGAAATTTTCCCAATCTTGTATCGTCTGATAACGTCACCATCGTCTCATAATGACGTCATGCATCGTCTGATTCATTTTCTACCCTTCAAATGATGGAATTTGTCTTTGTGGTCTTCATGAAAGTTGTATCTCTTGAAGTCTTCTTTACAACCATATAAAGAACACCTTAATCTGATATCTGTAGGGAAAATTGAATTATGGCAATTTTCCCAACCTTGTATCGTCTGATGATGTCCCTTCGTCTCAAAAATAATGTCATATGGTATGTTCTGTTTTTGACCCCTCAGATGAAAGAATTTGCCTTTATTATCTTCCTAAAAGTTGTAGCTCTTGAAGTCTTCTTTCTAACCATATGAAGAACACCTTAATCCGATATCTGTAGGGAAACTTATGGCAATTTTTCCAACCTTGTATCGTCTGATGATGTCACTTCATCTAAAAAATGATGTCATATAGTCTGTTTTATTTTTGAACCCTCAGATGAAAGAATTTGCCTTCGTGATCTTCATGAAAGTTGTAGCCCTTAACTGCCTCTTTCGAACCATTCAAAGAACACCACAATCAGTAATTTATACAGAATGTTATGGCTGTTTCCCCGAAACAGATTCAGTATGATTGAGTTCATAAACATAGTTGCTTATTTTGACCATAACTTTTTCACTAGACCTCCAAATGACGTGATTCTTGAACCATTGGATTCGTAAGACGTTTCTCTACATCTCCACCAAAAATCAAAGCTATCTGAAATGAATTTAGGAATATTGAGAGGAAAAGGTAGGACGGGTACAGTGAGTGTGTTCTTAAGTAATATGAACTGAGGTTATTTCCACCGAACATACTTCAGTATTTTGAGAATTTCTGGAGTTCTACTGATCCAAACAAGATGATTTTTGATTTTTCATGAACTAGAGACATGTAGCTACAAATGGTATGAAGAAATTGGAGTCTAATTCAGTCTCTAAGATATTTAAATTTCAGATGGAAGTTGTGCATAGTATACTGTTATGGACAAGACCAGTCCAAAAATATTTGAAGTATATCTTTTGAATCACTAAACCAGAGTGAATGACTTTGGAGGTTTAGAAATTAAGACAATGCTAGAACAAAATGTTCAAGGTCATTTTTGGCAAGACACTTAAGTTTAAAAGAACATAAGCTCATAAGGAAGGATAAAGAGGACTTTTTGGACTCATTAAGGGCATAATTGAAAGAAGAAGTGTTGTCTTGCTTATAAATGAAGAAGGAAAACGTGAATGAGGGATTCGGGAGAAGCAAAAATATGTGGATGAGAAAATAGAGAAGAGAGAGAAATATGAAAAAGAATGAAAGAAAGAAAGAAGAAGAAAAAACAAGCTAGGGTTTTAATTTCCTTAGCCTTCAAGAGAGACTTTGGGGCTATTCAAGAAGAGAAAAGGTAGAGGAAGAGAAGAGCTTCCATTTGAGCTAAAGATCCCTTCATTTGGTGAAGAATGAAGGTAAGATCATTTTGAAACTTTTGGAATTTTTGAAAGGATTTTAATTCATGGAGTTTAGAAATGTTTGGGTTTGAGTATTTTAGAACCCATTTTAGTGATTGTGCTTTAAAGGATTTTCAATTGAAAACCCTATTGAGTGGGATTTTTGTTATTGTTTAAAGGGATCAAGAGAGAGACAAGAGGAACAAGAGAAGAGGTATTTTGAGCAAGTCAAGTATTTAAGCAAGAAAATTAAGGTGGGTACATGTTTATAATAGAGTAAATAAGCTACTACTGTTTTCTTTATATCAAAGAAGTTTTCTTATTTCATTTGCATCATAAGTGCTGCATTATTATTCATGAATGATTTGTGAAATCTGCTATATGTTTGTGCATGATTTTCAAAAGGAAAATACCATGAAATTGATATTTTTGAAAAAGGTGCATGTGTTCCAAAGCATGCTTTCAAGAAAGGGTTTTCAGGATATACGTCAAGTATATGAAAAGCAAGTTTTCAAGAAAGTGCCTTTTTGGGCATTAAGCTTACAAGATTTTGAAATCTATGTGTTATGTGGGTTTGTGGCAGTCCCTCAAGAATCGTCATATGCACGTTGACCCAAGTATAGGCTTCTCCTGCCTGCCCGCTAGTGGCATGGAGCTCCCTCAAGGACTCCCTCAAGAATTCACGACTACACAGGACCATTTCATAGGAAATGTGTAGTGCGTCATATTTTGGACTTACCCAAACAATTTGATATGTTTATGTGTTTATGACAAGTTGATATGAGTGATGCTTTCATGATTTGCATACACACAAATTTCTGCATTGGAAATGAGTTATAAATGTTTTGGTGGAAAGCCTAAAGCACATGTGATTATGAACTCAAAGAAAGTTTTCTAAGACAAGTAAAATGTTTTCAAGGTTTTTGCTTACTTTTCTTTTATAAACTGCTACTCACGAGCTTTCAAGCTCACCCTTTCCTATCCCCATCCTCAAGTGATAGCTAAGAAGATCAAGTGCTCAAGAGCCTAAAGGAATTTGTTCTTTTGCTATTTTGTAGTTCTTGTAACTTTAGAAATTTGAGATTTCGGATTATGTTGTATTTAAAGTTTTTCAAACTCTGTTGCTTGAGAAATGAAAGGATGGATTGAAGTAGTTCGTTTGTGTATGTTTATTTGGATTTCCTTGTAAAGGGTTAAGTTAAAGGAATAGTTTTATTTTGATGTTTGACTTTTGGGGGCACGCCACCCTTAAGTATTATGATAGATCTAAGTTTTGATTGTGTATGTTTATTTTTGAATCCTGTGTTTCAATGGAAGAGTTGGGTTTCGAAAACAAGCGGTGCCCAACACTTGTATCTTCCGTAGAATGAAGAAATGATCTCAAATGTATGTTTGGAGACCAAAAGGTCAAACTACTAACTTGAAAGGACCTAGAAAAATTTGGGTACCTAAAATGAGATAATGCATTCTACAGATATGCTTCAAAACAGAGACAAGAGAAAAGCAATAGATAGTTGATAGTAGTTGTTTGAGACATATGACAGGTAAAATATCACATTTCAACTATATTGAAAGGAAAGATGGAGCTAATGTTGTCTTTGCTAACAAAAACAAAGTAAAGGTTACCAGAATTGGTAAAATTGGTGATTCTGATTTTGCTTCTATTGATAATGTTCTTAATGTTAATGTATTGAAACATAACTTGTTGAGTGTAAGTCAGTTATGTGACCAGGGTTATAGAGTCACTTTCTATACATCTCATTGTGAAATAATTGATAATCATAATGATAATATTGTATTTGTTAGCCCTAGAAATGATAATATATATTGTGCTTAACTGGAAGACATGTCTTCATAAAATGTTAAGTGTTTTGTTTCACTAGAAAAGGATTAATTTATCTGAAATAGATGATTTGGACATGCTAGCATGAGCATTTGATCAAAATTGTCCAAAAATGAGTTAGTAAGAGCATTACCATTTTTTAAGCTTGAGAGTAATCAAGTTTGTGAAGCTTGTTTAAAAGAAAAACAAGTTAGAAGTAGCTTTCCTTCTAAAGATATTGTTTTTGCTAACCAACCGCTTAAACTTGTACATATGGATTTATTTGGTCCTACTAGGACTCAAAGTTTTGGTGGTAAATATTATGGTTTTGTCAAATGATTGTTCTAGATTTATATGGGTTTACCTCCTATTAAATAAGGATGATGCTTTTGAAGTTTTTGAGAAGTTTTACAAAAAAAATCAGATTAAAAAAGGGTATTATATTACTTTAATTTGGAGCGATCATGGAGGAGAATTTGATAACATAAAATTTGAAAATTTCTGTGATGATAATGATATAACTCATAATTTTTCATGTCCTAGGACTCCTCAATAGAATGGAGTTATTGAGAGAATTAACATAACTCTTATTGATATGGTCAGGACAATGTTGTGTGAAAGTGATTTACCTCATAGTTATTCGGCAAAAGTTGTATCTGCTGCTTGTTACATACTTAACAGATGCCTTATAAGACATATTCTCTAAAAGACCTCCTATGAGCAGTGGAGAGGAAGAAAATCAAATGTTGTGTACTTTCGAGCTTTTAGTTGCAAGTGATTTGTGTTAAATAATGATAAGGACAACCTTGAAAATTTTGATGCGAGATTATATGAAACTATGTTTTGGGGTTATAACACTGTTAACAAATAATTTATAGTTTATAACAAAAGAACCAAGAGAATAAAAAGAATCACTACACGTGGTATTTGATGAAACACTACCCCCGACAAAAACTGCTGACTCATATGATGAAGAACATTCTTTGATTCCTAAAAATACATCGCAAACTAAAACTACACCTATGGCACCTTCGGAATCACAAAATCAAGAAGGTCCTTCTAAAGCTAGGACAGAGCAAGCTCTTTCTCTAAGTACATCCTAACAGGATCCTATGCAACAAAAGGTCACCGGAGATTTATAACAGAAAAACACTAAGAGAATGGAGAGGTCTTGATACAATTCAGTATATTCTGGGAGACCCTTCTAAAAGTTTAAGAACCAGATAATCCTTCAAAAATAATTATGTTGCCTTCGTTACACAATTAGAATCAAAGACTATTGAAGAGAGTCTTACTAATAAAAATTGGGTTTTAATTATGAAAGACAAACTAAATCAGTTTGATAAGAAAAAAGTTTGGAATCTAGTACCTCATCCACAAAACAAGTCAGTCATTAGAACTCGTTGGGTATTTCGAAACAAACTTGATGAAAATGGTAAGGTGGTAAGAAAGAAAGCTAGACTTGTAGCTCAAGGTTATAATCAACAGGAAGGTATTGATTTCGATTAGACTTATGCACCTATTCCTAGATAAGAATCAATTATAATTTTACTTGCTTTTGCGTGCCATAGAAATTTTAAATTATTCCAAATAGATGTTAAAAGTGCTTTCTTAAATGGATATATTAATGAAGAAGTGTTTGTTAAGCAACCTCCAAGTTTAGAGAATGAAGTCTATCCTGATTACGTGATAAAGTCTAAAGCAGGCTCATTAAGCATGGTATGAGAATTTAAGTAACTTTCTGCTTGAGAATAACTTTGAAAGAGGAAAAATAGATAAAAACCTTATTTATTATGATTTACTCATAGTACAAATATATGTTGATAACATAATATTTGGTGCTACTAATCCATCTTTTTGTGAAGAATTCTCAGCTTTAATGCAGAGAGAGTTTGAAATGAGTATGATGGGAGACTTATCTTTCTTTCTCATATTGCAAATCAAGCAAATAGAAAAAGTAATCTTCATTAGTCAAGCCAAATACATAAAGGAACTCGTCAAGAAATATCATTTTGAAAATGCCAAACCGATAGGTACTTTAATGTATATTGGAACTAAACTTGATAAGGATGAAGCAAGCAAGGCTACGGATGAGACAAAGTATAGAGGGATGATTGGATCACTTCTATATCTTACAAGCTCAAGACCAGATATTATGTTTAGTGTGCGCATTTGTGCACGTTTTCAATCAAATCCAAAGGAAAGCCACCTTTAAGTAGTCAAGAGGATCTTTCGTTATCTTCTTGGAACTATGGATTTTAGATTATGGTATCCAGAAACTAATTCATTTAACATAGTTGGCTATTATGATGCAGACTATGCAAGTGATAAAGTTGATAGGAAAATCACAAGTGGTCACTATCAATTCTTGGAGGATGTCTAGTTTCTTGGTCTTACAAGAAATAAAATTGCGCAATGCTTTCATCAACTGAAGCAGAATATATAATAGCAGCCAGCTGTTTTGTTGAATAGATTTGAAGTGGGAATGTTGAACAGAACTACAAATTTAAGAACATGACAATGGAGAGTGAATGACTTATTAGTGCATCAAGGCTTACTGGAGGGGTTACAAGAGAAAAAGTCAAAAGATATAGATGAACTCGACTAGGATGAGTTACAAGCACAAGTAGTTAGAACTGTTTGGCTATATAAGACAGATGAGGCTATGTATCACATCATGAAATTTGCATCGTATATAGAGATACCTAAAATCTTGAAGTGCATGTTTATGACAAAGAAGGCTTGTTTATTAGAGGTATGTTACATGAAAAAAGGAGTACTAGTAGAAATAAATCCATATCTAAATTTAGGGGATGTGAATCCAACGATCACATCAACTGGTTACTCTGCACTAGGTAATTCCTGTACGATAAGCTCAATCGAGAGAGCATAGGTAGGGGAATCGAACATAGGACCTTTTGGCCCTATGTCACCCCCCACTCCACCAATGACCACCCCCTAGGGGGCCTCTTGAACTTATTAAACAAAAGAAACTAAAATTATTTTTTAAGTTAAATTATTTCTTAAATTTAGAAATTTACTCAAATTTTAATATCAATACAAAATTTTAAAAAATCAATAAAAAATATAAAAAATTTCTTAAATAGTATGAATATTACATTCATTAACGCCAATTGATAGTGATACTAACATGGAAGACTAGGTAAATACACAATCGTGTCGAAGTATATAGAGAAATAAATACAACCCTACCTTAGGCCATATCTAAGTGTATAGAGAAGAAAAAAAGATCCATGGTTTGGAGACACGAGTATTGTCTATGGACAAAGAAAAATAGTGTCATAGGCTATGTCTATAAAGAAAATTTTTATTTGGAAACACATTTTTAGTAGACTTCCAACTCTAAAAAGATTTAAAGCTTTTTAGAATCATGTTTAAGTTAGGTTGATTTGGTAAAGTAGTAAGTTGTATAGAACTATACTAATTAGAGTTTATAATTAATTATATTTGTGTAAACATAATCTATATAAAAGGGAAATCTATAATCTTCAAAAGACTTATTAATCAATATAGTGAAATCAGATGGTCTGGATCTCGAGGACCTTGGCACACGCAATTAGCTGAACTCATTAAAAATCTTCTTATTTTTCTTTATTGATTCTTTTATACAAATATATTATTATTACATACACTTTATTTTTTAACTAGTAGTATCAAAGCATAACTGATGCAACAATGACTTTGATTGCAAGATTTGATGTGGGAATAGAACTATAAATTTCAGATTGTGACAATGGAGAGTGAATGACTTATTGGTGCAACAAGGCTTACTGTAAGAGGTTACAAGAGAATAAGACAAAAGATATAGATAAACTTGACTAGGATGAGTTATAAGCATGAGTAACTAGAACTGTTTTGATATATATGACAGGCGAGGTTATGTAACACATCATGAAACTTGCGTCTTATATGGAGACATACAAAACTTTGGAGAGTCAATAAATTTGTCAAAATCTCTCACAATTAAGCTATATCTAAAGGCAGACCCTAGGGGCCTCACAAAGAAATACTTCGTCCGCCAGGATGGGACTTTAGAAGCGGTTCCAGCAGGACGATAGCGTGCATCCCTGTACTAGAGGTGAGGGACCCCGACCCCAGCGCTCGAGCTTTGGTTCATCCGCAAGAAATGACGCATAATGCCGACCGATGGTGGATGCCCGAAATGATGACACAACAAGACCAGCCCATTAATGAACCTCCAGCCGTTCGGGGGGATCTGGCTCGGCCTCAATGTGTAGATGTCGCATATATCGTCAATAATCGGGGCGTACGGTAGCCTCATACCCCCGAATGAGAAAAAGCCGTCTGAAACAGCGAAGTAGCCGCCTACACTGCTATGAATCCGTTCGTTCTTACCAGCCAGTCTAGCTCCCCAGGATGCAGGGATATTATTTTCGATGACCGATCGGTTCAATTCCCTCTCGGTCACCGTCGATGGGTCAGCCGGTGGCTTTTCAACAACCTGCCCGTCCTTCCGAGCACTAGCCCCAATTCCCTCAATTACCTCTGCCTCCAGCGCCTCATTCCCGCCGGCCTCCGGCGCCTCCACTGTTTCCGCTGTTATCTCCAGCGACCCAGCAATTTCTAAAGCCCTCTCGGCGACCGGAGGGGGGGAGCTAGCTTCGCCCCTAAGTCTAAGTTCATCTCTAGGGCTAGTTGATGACATGATTGCAAAACAAAAATTTATAGGATGAAGAGAGGAAAGAGGACGTACCTAAATTAGTGATTGAGGTTTGGGATTTGAACGACGCTGGAAAGGAAACTCCGGCGACTGCAGGCAAAAAGATGAAAATGAAAGGAGAACAGAAGCTGAAGAATAAAATACGCGTGAAGAAAATCTGTAGTCTGTCGATCCTAAGTATATATAGAAGATCGACTGAACGGACGCTCCAACCAACGTTGAACGCGTGGAGGCAATCCGAGCCGAGCTCAGACACGTGGCAAAATCTGAGCTATGGTAAATTAGGGTTATTAAACACCCGAAACGGCGCGACAGTCGAAAGGACACGCATGACAGCGTATGACAGCGCATGACAGCTGCGCGACAGTTAAAAGGACGCATTGTTTCATATTTTGAACGGCGCCCAGAAGATACGTATCGTCAGGTATTAATTAGACCTAGCGTTGCGACTAGACATCGACGTCCGATCGATCGCCCTAGTATAGCGCGAGTCAACCGATCGTCCTATCCCGGCCCGAACTATCGCGCGCTAGGCGTAAAAGCCCGATCAGTCTTCTGTCATAGCGGGAGCTATTGCGCATAGGACATCGATCTCCGATCTATCAGCCTCGTCACGAGATGCCATGAAGACGAGCCGTACCATCCTAAAGTACTCCTTCGACCCTTCAACTTGATCAGACTCGAGGAGTAGGGGGCTTATGGTTAGATCGGCTATGCTAGGCCCAAGCTCAGGTCCAGTCATCGACGGCCCATCCGCAAGTGGTAACTTCCCATGCATACGTAAATACCTAAATCTAGCAGCTATTCCTTATATAAGGTACTACTTTGCCATGATACAGGTACGAGACTAATACCTTGCTTTTCTCTATTCTTAGCGGCCAAAACCTCCACCAAAAGACTAACTTGAGCGTCGGAGGGGCCTGCCGGCAATCCACCCCCGGCGTGCCTTTATTGTTTTACAGGTATTACTCAGCTAAAGTCAGTCAGGATCATGGACCCAAGCAACAACATCCAGCCTCAACAGAATCAGGCTGAACCACTATCCTATGCAACTTTTGTGTTCAAACTTATATTCAAATCTTCAAAAGGATAAGATTTATAACATAGATTTATAACAAAACTCGCCCTCACAATACATTCCAGAGGTTGCAGACTCTTAAAAAATGCAAGTACATATTCAAGTGGTAAGATAACCCTCGATTCAATAAAAGAAATAAAAATGAAAGTTAAGGCTTCTGTAATAGCAAAGCTCGTGAATACGTACGTGGAAACAATTACACTATATATCAAACTTAGTTGTATCTTAACTAACATGATTTAAGTAACTCGTACCTCCTAATTTAGTAATCAACTTAATTTGTATTCCAAAACTGTGAAGCTAAATTTCTAGTTATCAGAATCCCAGTAAAATCCGACTTTATCTACTACACGCAACGTAACTGTTAGAAGTTGACCATTTCTTGAATACCAAGCTGCGTGTGGTCTTGGTGTTCGAGTCCCAAACAGTTACTGTCGTGCCTTTGCTACTAATTTTACAGGTATCATCTTCTTGCATGAATGGTAAAATGTGCTTCTTAACGATGTCTGTTGCAACTAAGAGCCTACTTAAATGCCCCAGATCACTTTCCATAAGCGTCTTCGTGATTTTCCACGGATTAAGACACAACGTCAGTTTCGTCGACACACCATACTTACTTTCTTCTTTTAAATCCTCTTTGGAGTAGATGCCCATTCTCTTCAAATTATCGGCAATTCTCTTGTCCATCTTCAAAAGGTAGTGCTGTTGGTTCCTTGTTCATAAAATCATAAAAAGGAATTTCATAGTCATTGATATTTTCGATTTTCACTTCCGAATACTTGCTCTTCTGATTAGCTGTGATTCGAATAGACTCCATTATTCTTCCTGTTGCAGAGTTATTCATAAAAGAGCACAAATTGATGTACATACTGTATTGTTACGAGGTTGATTGGCTCATTATAAAAAGGTGAGTTACCAACCTACATTTTCCTAAGAATAATAAACCGTTCCTAATATGAATAGGAATTAAAAAATATTAGCTTCAAATAGGAAAACAATTAATATTGAAGTATTACTAATATGAATAGGAATTTAAAAAAAAATTGTAAAATATGAATAGGAGTTTTTAAAAATTAGTTTCAAAATAGGAAAACGATTAATAAATTATTCTTAATATGAGTAGGAGTTTAAAAAATTTATTTTTGGTCAGGTCGGTCATATTGGGCCTGGGCTCGAATATAACGACCCGTAGGCCGATCGATCCACTCATCAAAGATGTCAAGCCCAAGCCCGATCCATGTACTCCATAGCCCATTAGCCGGAGAAGATCTTCCATGCAAAAGCAGGAGTCTACGTGAAGACCTAACCCTAGCATCCATCTCATATATAAGGTATGATTTCATCGTGATAAAGGTACACACCATCATAACCCTAACTCTTCTTTGCTCACAGCGATCCCACCTTCACCAAAAGACTTACTTGAGCGTCAGAGGGGCTAATCGGGACACAACCCCCGACGTGCCTTCTTTGTTTTGCAGGAACTTCACGTCGAAACTGCTACAGAGAACAGTCGATTCATGGATCCAAACGGCAACGTATAGTTCAGTCAGAATCTGGCAGAACCAAATGGCGCCCACCGTGGGGCCCGACTTCAAGGCACCACGTCCAGAACCACACAGATCAGTCAGGTGGCGGCGACAAACCCTGATATAGCCGTTGTCGCGGCTCTGGCAATGCAACGCATAGTATTGCAGTTACATGCAACCCTGCCGCCTGCGCCTCACGTATCCCGCACGGAATCTTTAGACCCGAATGAACAACCACAACCTCCAACCTTGGAACAAGAAGAACAGAGCGTAGCTTTGGAGGATAATGCTGCACCCACTGTGTGCCCGAATCTCCAACATCGATCGGATGCAGATCCTCTCCCGCCTATGCACACCACCCTCACCCGAAAACAGAT
>JAOQMQ010000003.1:25801981-25812589 GCA_027563845.1 Erythroxylum subrotundum
ATAACATTTCAAATTCAAGAATTCTCCTTGTTCTTTACTCATAACTAATCACTAACAATTTCTGTTCTAACTTCCAAGAAAAGTTCGGGGTCCAACACTTTTCTTCAAAAATATCTTTTGCAAGCTTTTTCTTTCATGAACATTTGATTCACCGAAACCTTCACCAGAGTTACATCTTGCTTTCATCTACATTTTTCTACTCCAACTTTGTTACCTAATTCTTTGCCTCAAGAAAAACCTAACCTAAACCACCTTCAAGATGATGCACGTGGGTGCTTAAGAATTAGGTTTCTTGGAGTTTTGAAGATTTTGGAGTTTTATCAAGTAAGTATCTATTAATCCTTATGAGTTGTAGATATATGGAATAAATTTGGTGAGTTAATTGTCATTGAATGGAAAAAGATTGATTTAAGGAAAGAGAGGAAAATTGTTGGAATAGTATGAACAATTATGATTCACTGTACATATTTGGGTATCTCTATTATATCTTATTTTGTAGTCATCAAAATGAGATAATTTTTTATTTGGAGTAAACTAGAGGAATAGGGCTACAAAATACTTGAAGAATCCGAATTTTGATACAGTCTTTAAGACTTTCAATTTCTTAATGGAAGTTGAATATGGTGTACTGTTTTAGTAAGAGAATAGTCCGAAAATTTTTGAGGTATAACTTTCGGATTTCTGAATCAAATTGAATAATTTTGGTGTCATTAGAAACTTAATTGATGGTAGAACAATTTTCTGGAAGAGAGTATGTAGGACCCCACTTGTAGAGCCCAGCATTCGAAGCCATAAACTGAAACAATACTTGTCTTTGACCCTATCGAACTTGTTTAGGAACAAAAGGCATAACTTTCTCTATAGATGTCGGATTAAACAATTCTTTGTACTGTTCGAAAGAAGACTTCAAGATATACAACTTTGACGAAGACCTTGAAGACAAATTCTATTGTCTAGAGGGTCAAAAATAGGACAGATGATAGAATTATACAAAACTAAACGAAAAACAGACGATTTGAAACAAACAGACGAATTGGGAAAATTTCCATAATTTTCCCTATAGAAATTGGATTACGATGTTCTTTGGATAGTTTGAAAGAGAACTTCAAGATCTAAAACTTTCAGGAAGACCTTGAAGATGGATTCTATCATCTGGAGGGCCAAAATTTGACCAGACGATACAAGATGAACAGTGTACAAAAGAAGCGTAGGGTCAACTATAGAGGAAACAGAAAGCAGATGAATGGGGAAAACAGATGAATGCGGAAAAGCAGACGGATGTGGAAAAGCAAGACTGATGCGGAAAGCAGATGAATGCGGAGTAGACGAATGCGAAAAAGCAGACGAAGCCAAAAAAAAGACGAATGGAGTCAACTTAAGACGATGCAACCCTTAAGACGATGCAGAGTCAACTTAAGATGAAGCAAAGTTAACTTAAGATGATGCAACTCTTAAGACGAAGCAGAGTCAACTTAAGACGAAGCAAAGTCAATTTAAGATGATGCAACTCTTAAGACGAAGCAGAGTCAACTTAAGACGAAGCAAAGTTAACTTAAGACGATATAACTCTTAAAACGAAATGACGTCATCACAGACAATATGACGTCATCACAGACGAAGCGTCTTTACAGACGATACATCTTCACAGACAATATGACGTCATCACAGACGATATGACGTCATCACAGATGAAGCGTCTTTACCTTTATAAAGACCATAACTTTTGACTCTTATGCCCAAATATTTCATACTATATACCGATGGAAAGCTAGAAAGATAAGCTACTACTTTCCAGAAGGCATCTTTGACTAATTTTGTCTAAATTAGTCCAGTTTTTCCCCTGAAGTCGGTACACAATTTCTACACCTAAGAGAGGCTTAGGCTTTTGAAATGTGCAACTACCAAAGAAATATGCACATACACATGGGGAACTTTTCAGTTCTAAACTCATTTACCAAAACCACAAAAGCTTATACATAGCTTTAATTACAAATTTACATAATAAAAAAAGGCTTAACACAAAATGCAACCTATAGAGGATGCTCAATGTTTACATGCTCATGAAGCTATCCGAAATTTATCGAATTAACTTAGTTACAAAAGTTCCTAATATCTTAGAGTTTTCGATGCCTTACAAGGATTTCTAACCTTCTCGTTCTACACCTGAGGAGGGAATAGTGGGGTGAGCAACACAGCCCAGTGGCTAATATATTTATAATCACTGGCAATTGACCAAAGTCAAGCATATGTATATGTATATATATATATGTGTGTGTGTGTGTGTGTGTGTGTGTGTTCAACAATTTAAGCATTCATTAATTTAGCTCAAAACTTATAACATTTAACACTCAAAATGATTCATTCTTGAAAATTCAATTATGCAATATACAAACAAATGGCTCGAGAGTTCCGTGGAATGAAACAGAGAAACCGAAGTTTACTCCGTGAATAAAATGAGTCCAATTTCTCAGGGTCTCGTGGTCTCAAGCGGGCAGCCGGGAGAAGGCTATTGGTTAACATGCACGTGATTAACAAAACGGGTTTCTCTCTTGCCCAAACAAAGCACATATTCATTTCATGCTCAAAACATCTTATCAAATGCTTTCATACTTTTCATGCTCTTTCTTTTCTTCTCACTTAATTCAAAATGTTATAACCTCTTTCAAGGTATAACATAATTACAAAGCATCATGCATTTCCAATAAGTCATAATAATTCAAGCAAATCCATTTCAAGATTTAACTTACACACACATAGGCAAGAATTTGCCCAATCTAACGCAATAACTATAAATACGGTACCCACCTAATTAGCTTGTGGAAATCCAAGTCAAGCTTGCCTTTCCCCTTGCTCTTGGGTAGGATTCTCTTGGTTTCCTAAAACAATCAAGGTTTCATTCAAAACAACATTCCAATAACTTATAAACTTCAAAATAAAGAAATCACAAAATTTTCACAAATATAAAATTAACTCAAATTTAACCTACCCATAACCCATCTAGGTTAGAAAAACCTAGGATCTAATTTAGAAATCCATAAAAATCCATCTAGGGTTTCTCTTCTTCTTCCTACACAACTCATCTCTCTCACAAATCCCTTTTGTTTTTCTACTAAGCAAGAAGAAAGATGATACTTACCTTAGAAGTTTGATTTCTTCTTCTTCCCACAATTTCTTCTTCCTTTCTTTTCTTTCTCCACGATTTTTCCTTCTCTTCTCTCTTTTCATGTTTTTTTTCTCTTCCTTCTCTCTTTGGTTCTCACGACACCCTCTATTCTCTTCTCTTTCTTATTTCAAGCCTTATCTTTAGCTTAATCTTTCAAAATTGCCCCTCATTTACTTGGCCTTTCCAAATTTGCCCTGCTTTTGTTTTATCTAAGTCTACTAACTCTCTTAACCCATTAAACACCATATTAATTCCAACTTAATTCTAACACTTCATTCTAACTTCTAATTTCTAATTTCTATTCATACTTTCTAATTTGATGACTCAAATCTAAAAATAATGAAACAATAAATCACTAATGAATTAAAAAAATTTGGGGTCCAACAAAGTATGACCAAATTACTTCATTTTCTTTGTTTAAATGATTAAGAACAGTAGACCCGAAACTATGTCTTGGAAAAATCTGAAAGTGAGCCAATGAGAAATAAATTGGAAAAATCTTGGAAAAATTTGTCTAAATTGATTTTGTGCCAGCACTAATGGATAAATACTTGGGATTGTCATGAACATGCATTATACATATTTCATATACATACATATGCATTATTAAACACTTATAATTGCAAATTGTGATATGCGTATATTTTATGATATAGAGGAGCAACAGAAACATCAACCTCCAGGCTTTGCAGGATCTTCTAGGCATTAGCTTTGGGAGCGAATTGTGAGTAATCTAGACGGTCTCACTCAATTAATTATGTGATTTTATTATGTTTGAAATGTGATTTGATTGTGTTGATTATGGACAATGAAGGTCTGATGACTGTGATGTGTGAATGAGATATTGAAGTGCTACTTATGTGAATGTGACGAACTATATGTTTCATGACATGATTGATTATGACAGATGCATTTCATACATGAATGTATGATCAGATAAGAGAGTTGTGACCAGAGTAGCCACTAAAAAAGAGCTTAAAGCTCAGAATGTGAAAAAGAGCCTCGAGCTCAGAAAGTGATTAAGAGCCAAAGGCTCACTACGTAAAATGAGCCATGTATCCCCATCGGATAAGGGACAATTATCAATAAGCCCGGTATCCACAATGGATACAGGACAGTTTAGGCACTCGGTCACAACAACGTAATAATTGGAAAAGAGTCACATGAGCATTTCATATGCATTTTGTTAAGTATGATTGATTGATTGAAATGCAAAAATTTGCCTATGCTTAAGTGAGAATGTGATATGTGTTCAATTACACAAAAATGTGAATATATGTTATATGTAATGACGTGTTGCATGAATTGGGTGAATCATCAATGATGGTCACCTCATTGACTTTTCAGGACCGAGAGACGACTCTAGCTACTGAGAGACTCTACAAGCAGCGTAGACTTGTAATTTGTGAAGAGAAGTCATGGTTCAAAGGTCGATCAGCTAGGATTTGGATAGATTAGATAGATTTTGTGTATTTCCTCTTTCATGTAGCACTTTTGTATTAGGCTATGATGATGTACATAAAGGGAATGTTGAAAGAAATATTGTAGATCTTCGGTTTGTACGAAATGAAATCAGGAAATTTTGGATTTTAAAATATTGTGATTTTCTTAATGACATTCATAAGAGAACAAAGATATATGATGCTACGTTAAGTGAATGTAGTGATTGAACATAGCGCATCATTATCATAGGATCTGTACTGGAATGTCCTAAGGGTGCTCCGGAATGTACCCTAGGGTAAGGGGACGCTACAGGTATAGAACATTACTGATTATTATTATTATCACTAATGATTATTGCAAATGATATGTATGTTGTTTGATATTAACTTTATCATGCATCTATTTCATGATCATTTTCTTAGCAAGTTTTTAGAGATAGTATTGATAATTTTATATTTTATATGTTCGTAAAGGTTAAATTAGTTTGTAACTTAGAATCATTATAACATATTTTATATGGATTATATGATCATTATAGCATATTTTATATGGATTATATGATAGTTTCTTATATTTAATTCGTTAACTTGTAAGTAATTATTTGAGATAAAATCTTAGATTTGAGTGTAATATTCTTTATATTTGTCCAATTAAAGAGATAATAAAGTTAATTGAAAGCTAACATAATGGGTATTAAATTTATTGTAGGCATCGAAAATTGATTCAAGGTTGAAGATGTCAAAAATTATATAATTTGGGTGGTGGAGGCTAGATAGGCACTAGACAACTATAAAGACAAACACCCATCTCTTAAGAGATTTAAGAGCTGAAGAAAAAGTAGCTAACTGGTGTCAACTATAAGTTAGTGTCAAGTATCAATTACACACTAATTGGAGATGACAAGAGTTCTAGTAGCTAACTAGCACCAGTATGAAACTAGTCCGACATTAGACTCGTAACACCCAATTCGAGAACATCCAAAAACATAATTTCACCAAACTTAGGACTATTATGTAAGCTTAGCAATAAATAATGTTATTGGAGTTCACTAAAGCGACTTTTTGAGAGGTGTGTGACAACCATCCTTAGTTTTATGTTTTAAGGTTTCTTAATATCTAGGAAGGCTTGGAAGTAAGGATTGGAAGGAGATTAACATCAACTTAGATGTAATTGGGGATATCTTGTTCTATATTTTCTCCTTAAATTCCTTTAATGTTAAGATTTATTTATTTTTATTTTTTTCCTTATATTAAGTAGTTAAATTCCTAGTTAAGGTTAGGGATGCAGTTTGTTTTGACTTTTAATTATTAATGCAGGAACAGTTATTTTTTTAGTTGAATTTATTTTCATTACTATTAATTATTGGACTTGTGATTGGCCACTATAAATTCAAATGTAAAGATTGTATAAAAGATGGGGAGGTGAAATATAATATTTGGACTAGGAGAATAAACATTCTAGATCTATAAAATGGGATTTCCTATATTATTAGATAACTAATAAATTTACTATACATAATGAGTTTAATTAGATTGAATTACACAATAGGAGGTAATGGTTACCTATTTGAATGTACCTTTGTGCCTTGGGAGAGGACATAGATACATCATGTTAATTGATATTTAATCATTGATAATCAATCTTGCATGATAATTAAAATTCCTCATAATTGAATTCCAAAACCTTAATATTTATTTTTTTACCATTTAATTATCTTAATTTCATTAGTTAAATAATTTAATTATTTTTCCTATACTTTTGATTTAATTTAATTTAATATTTTGCTAGGATTAATAAATTCAGTAATAATAGTCAGAATTGATAACCTAGAAAAGTTTAGTTTTTATTACTTGCTTCAATCAATTTTGTGCATTTGTAGATAGATCCAAACAATTTTTTGGTGTGGGTACTGATAAAATCTGGAAACTAGAAGAAGCAAAGAGATGAACGCAAGCACGAAATTAAACTCTCACAACTCCGAGAGCAAAATCTTTATTTTCTCATACTGTACAAAATGAATTGTCCAGCACTCTTTATAGAGCTGAATTATTCGGTTAACCTTTCATGAAGGGAAAAAGAAGTTATAGATTACATGTTGAGTTGGCAAACTACACTATAACAGAAAACAAGAAAACAAAAAATATATACAGAAAAGAATGGGCGGGAAAATGAATAAACGCGAGTGCCAACACCCCCCCTCAAGCTGGAGGAGGTGAATGGAACAGCCCCAGCTTGGAAAAAAGTTTCTGAAACTGTGGGGAAGGCAGAATCTTGGTCAAAACATCATCAATCTGATGCGTTGTAGGCAAATAAGAAAGCTGCAACAACCCTTCCAAAACCTTTTCCCTAGTAAAATGGCAGTCAAGTTCTATATGTTTTGTTCTCTCATGAAAGAAAGGATTCTTAGCAATGTGCAGAGCAGATTGATTGTCACAATGCAAAGTGACAGGGGTTAAGGAGGTCACCCCAAGTTCCTCTAACAACCGGACAACCCATGTGAGTTCAGCAGAGGCTTGTGACGTAGCCCGGTATTCGGCTTCAGCCGAAGACTTGGCAACAGTGGTCTGCTTCTTCGATTTCCAGCTCAGAGGCGAGGCACCAAATTTAACAAGATAACCAGAAACAGAACGCCTAGTAGTAGGACAAGAGGCCCAATCAGAGTCGCAATAAGCGTGAAGATGGAGAGAACCGGAACCAGTAAAGAGAATACCATCGCCCAAAGAACCGCGAAGATAACGAAGGACATGAAAGACGGCGGCCAAATTATCTGTATATGGATGCTGCATATATTGACTGAGAGTCTAAACAGCGTAGGAAAGATCGGGGCGAGTGTTGGTCAGAAAATTCAACTTGCCAATAAGTGACCTGTAGATGGTGGGATCAACAAGAGGAGTGCCACTGGTAGGACCAAGTTTAAGATTCAAAGGAAGAGGAGCAGGAGCAGGTTGATAGGAAAGCATATTCTGATCTCGTAAAAGGTCTTGAGTAAACTTCTTCTGAGAAAGCATGAGACCATGAGGAAGATATGAGACTTCAATACCTAAAAAATAGTGTAAAACGCCGAGATCCTTGATGGTGAACTGTTGATCAAGATAAGACTTCAAAGCTTCAATTTCATTCATGTCAGATCCAGTGACAAGAATATCATCCACATAGACAGCAACAATGGTGATCTGCGTTAAGGTCCTTTCAATGAACAAACTATAGTCATATTTCGAGGACACAAAACTAAGATGCAAAAGAGCAGCAGACTACTTATAGTGCCATTGTCGGCTATCCTGTTTGAGCCCATAAAGCGATTTCAACAATCGACAGACCTTGTTCTCAGGATTGGGAATCCCAAGAGGCAATTTCATGTACACTTCTTCATGGAAATCACCATGAAGAAATGCATTATTGATATCAAGCTGATAAATGGACCACTTCTTGCTGACTGCCAAGGCGAGAACACACCGGATAGTGGTCATCTTGACCACGGGAGAAAAAGTCTCAGTGTAATCAACACCAAGTGTTTGATGATTGTCCTGAATAACTAACCTGGCCTTGTAGCGTTCCAATGAACCATCAGACTTGAGTTTCACCTTATACACCCATTTATTGCCAATTGCTTTCTTACCAGGTGGTAAATCAGTTAACAACTAAGTATTGTTTGCCTGTAAAGCTAGAATCTCCTTATTCATTGCATCAAGCCAAAGTGGATCAGTAACAGCCTCATGATAGGACGTAGGTTCAGAGTAATTGGCAAAAGCAGTAAGGGTATGTTGTTGGGAAGAAGGTAAAGCAGTAAAAGCAACAAGTGGATAAGGAAGAAACATAGAGGAAACAGAACTAGCATTACACACATAATTGTTTAAGTAACTAGGTGGTTTAGTAACCCTGGTGGACCTGCGTAAAACAGGAGAGAGGGAAGGAGGAGAATCAGAAGAAGAAGGTAAAGAAGAAAAGGAGGAAGGTGGAGAAGAAGAAGGAACGGAAGGAGATGATAGATGATGAACAGGCGAAAAAATAGAGTCAATAGAATGAGGAGAAGAAAGAGAAGATATGTTAGGCATAGAAGAAGGAAAGAATATATGTGAATGGTCAGAAGGTGGAATAGGAAGAACAGAATTGATGGAGGAAGAAAAAGAGGAATGAAATGGGAAATATTGCTCATGAAATTTGACATCCTGGCTAGTAAAAACTCGCCTTGTCTCCAAATTCAACAGCTTATAAGCCTTCTGCCCAAACGGATAACCAAGAAATACGCAAGGGATAGCTCGAGGGGAAAATTTGGTGCGGGAAGAAGAATGATTAGACGCGTAACAGAGGTAACCATAACATCGCAAGTGGGCATAGGAAGGTGGAGCTTTATGAAAGAGTTCAAAGGGGGTTTGGTTGTGTAGGGAAGAAAGTGGGAATCGGTTGATAAGGTAACAAGCAGTAAGAAGTGCATCACCCCAATAAACAATGGGTAGATTGGCCTGAAAGAACAAGGCACGTGCACATTCTAACAAATGTCTATGCTTACGCTCAACAATACCATTCTGTTGAGGAGTCTGAACACAGGAAGTCTGGTGTAAAATGCCTTTGGAACAATAAAAATCTATGGCAAGGTTAGAACAAAACTCTAACCCATTATCACTTCGGATAATCTGGACAGAGGTATGGAACTGGGTTTCAACATGGGCAATAAAGGACTGGAGAACAAGCAAAGCAGAACGTTTACTGGACAACAAATGTACCCAAGTGCATCTAGAAAAATCATCCACAATAGTGATAAAGTATTTATGGACATTGTACGTAGCATTCGAATATGGGCCCCATAAATCCACATGTATCATCTCAAAAACACCTTTGGTTTTAATGCTACTGTGAGGAAAAGACAATATAGAAAATCTGGCCTTAGGACAAATTTGACAGATAACATAATCATGAGCAAGTTTTACATTACAAGGCAGATCAGTAATCAATTTCATTCGATCAAAGGGGATATGACCAAGTCTACAGTGCCAAAGTTGGGTATACAGTGTATTATATAAAGTATTATTCACTTGATGAACAGGAGGAAGTAAGCAAGGACGATTACATGAAATGGTGTCTGAAGAAACAAGGGTACTAATGTCAGGTTTCTCAATCACAAAGTAAAGTCCACCTTGCTCTTTACCAAGCACCAGAGGCCTCATTGCTTGGTCCTAAATAAGGCAATGAGAATGGGTAAACATAATGCTAGTATGATATTGAACACACAACTTTTGAACAGAAATCAAGTTGTATTCGAAGTCAGGAACATGTAATCAATCTGTTAGAATCAAGTTTGGGTGGATTTGCACATTGCCAATATGAGCTACTAAGGTTTTTTTACCAGTAGGTAAAGTAATATGAAAAGGTGTTTGCAATTTCTGAAAGTTTTGAAACAAAGGAAGGCCAGAGGCTATGTGGTCAGTTGCACCACTGTCAATGATCCAAATAGGTTTAAGACAATGACTAAAGAAACAAAGACTTTTACCTACAAAGAAAGCAGAAGAACCGGTAGATTCACCAATGCCAGTGCCCAAAGACTGACCTCCAGCTGGACCAAACTTGTTCAGCAAAAGCACAAGTTGGTCATACATCTCTTGGCTCAATCCTGGACTAGTGTCTGCTGAACTCTTAGAATTGTCAACCTCATCGCTTACTGTTGTTTGTCCATCAACATCACGAACATCTGGCTATACATTAGCAACCAGCCTCTTGCTCCTTTCCCAAGGCTTAGTACCATTCCCAGTTGGAGGATGTAACTTGAAGCATCTGTCTACTGAGTGTCCATAGACCTTACAGAAATCACAAAAGAACTTGGATCGCCTACCATTAGGTGTCATGCCATACACCACATTCTTACTATCAGATACCTAAAATTGACTACCATTGTTACTATACTTCGGTTGATAAAAATTTTGTTTTTGTTTCTGTTGCATGCTTGGCCCCTCCACACTTGCATTTGATTGGTTGCATGAATTTAGCAAATGTCAAAGATGGATAGCTAA
>JAOQMQ010000003.1:25861379-25886362 GCA_027563845.1 Erythroxylum subrotundum
CATCCACAGGTGATGAGAAGAAGATCGAGTGAAAAAGAAAGTGAAAGATTTCTGTTTGTATGTGTTCATTTGTATTGGTTAGAATATTTCTAAGAATTTGGGGAATTCTTGTAACTTGTGTATTAATTGGATTGTACATAATTTGGGAATGTAAATAATGAATTATGGATTATGTATTGAATTGAGTTATAAATGTGAAATGGAGTATGGATATAAAGATCAATTATGTATGGATTTGTATATGGTCATGATACGGGAATTGTGTATGAATGGCATGAGATGAATTGATGGGATAAATTGTATTAGAGGAAGTTCTAGTGGAATTGGTGAAAATTCGAACAATTTGGTAATAAGT
Organism: Erythroxylum subrotundum; assembly: GCA_027563845.1. Classification (NCBI taxonomy): domain Eukaryota; kingdom Viridiplantae; phylum Streptophyta; class Magnoliopsida; order Malpighiales; family Erythroxylaceae; genus Erythroxylum; species Erythroxylum subrotundum. The sequence goes on from JAOQMQ010000003.1 coordinate 25,861,735, forward strand.
GAATTTTGGATAAAAAGAGATATGATTATAGTGAAGGATAAAATGTTTTCGAATAAGAATGCGTTATGATCGAACATGAAGGATTACTTGGATTGATGAATTTCAAATGGGAAATTGAAATTACTTGACTGATGTGAAAAAAAAAATGAAGCGACGTTAGTTAAGTTATGGTTTTCTGTCAAGGAGTTGGGTTCCGGAAACGGGATCCAACATGTTTGGGGTTATCTAGCAGAAGCATGGGTTTACAATCCAAACAAAAAGAAATTAGATTATTGAACTATTAGTAGTTACTTTATTGATTACCTACAAAAATCCAAAAGGTATAGGTTTTATTGTACAAACTGTAGTCCAGAAATTGTTAAAACAGTTAATGCTAAGTTCGTTAAAAATGGTAAAATTAACTGGAGTGATGAAAAATGTGTTATGGATGTTAATGAAAGGGTTGATATTCCATTACCTATAAATGTCATAATATCCATATCTATACCAAATGTTGTCCCATTATTGGAAGAATAAAATGATCTTGAACAACATTTAGATGAATCAACACCTTATAAAGATACTGACTTACAACTAATTGATATAAATGAACCACATGAAATAGCTTTATATAAACTTATAAGAACAAGGAGATCAATTATTCATGATGATTACGTAGTTTATTTGCAAGATTCAAAATTTAATTATGGTATTAATAAGGATCCTAATTTGTTTTCACAAGCCATAGAAAGTGACAAATTTGATAAATGGATTGATGTTATAAAAGATGAGTTAATTTCAATAACATGAAATAATGTATGGGACCTTGCTGATTTGACAGAAATTTCTAAGATAGTCAAATGCAAATGGATCTTTAAGACCAAATATGACTTAAATGGCAATATTAAACAATATAAAACTAATCTTGTTGCCAAAATTTATACTAAAAAAGATGATATTGATTATAAAGAGACTTTTTCACCTATCTCAAGGAAAGACTCGTTAAGAATAGTTATGGCATTAGAGATGCAGTTTGATTTAGAGCTACATTAAATAGATGTGGACACTGCTTTTCTAAATGGAGATCTCGAGGAGGAAGTTTATATAGATCAACCTGAAGGTTTTTCATAAAAAGAAAAAGTCACATGGTGTGTAGACTTAAGAAATCAATATATTAAAAACAAGCTTCCCAAAAATGGTATATTAAGTTTAATGATACTATAATATCTTTTAGTTTTCAAGAAAATATTGTTCATTAGTGTATCTACCAAAAGATTAGTGAGAGTAATTTTATATGTTGATAATATTTTACTTGCTGCTAATGAATTTGGATATATTGTATAAGACTAAAGATTGTCTTTTCAATAATTTTGAAATGAAAAATATAAGAGAAGCATCCTACATGATAGGAATGTCAATATTCCAAAATATATCATAAAGACTTGTAGAATTGTCTCAAAAAGACTATATTAGAATAATTTTTTAGAGATTTAATATGAACAAATATTCAACAGGGGTTGTCCTGATACAAAAAGGGGATAAATTTAGTCTCATGCAATATCTAAAGAATGATATAGAACATAAAGAAATAGAATATATTCCATATAATTTGTTGTTAGCAGTTTGATGCATCCCAATATCAACTTCTTAGTTGAAATGCTAGACTGATATCACAGACTATTGGAAAGCTGCAAAGAAAGTCTTAAGGTACCTTCAAGGAATAAATGGCTATATGCTCATGTATAGATGATTTAATCTATTAATGGTGATTGCAAATTCATATTCAGATTTTGCTAAAAGCGTTGACAATAAAAAGTTAACATTTAGCTATTTGTTTCTACTAGTAGCAGCAACAATTTTTTGGAAAAGTGTTAAATAATCTGTCATTGTTTCATCTACTATAAAAGCAGATTTTATAGCTTGTTTTGAGGCTACAATTCATGTCATATGGCTACAAAATTTTATTTCAGAGGTTAAGGTTGTTAATATTATTACTAAGTCGTTGAAAATTTATTGAGACAATTCTTTAACAGTTTTCTTCTCTAAGAATGACAAGTATTCTAAATATGTTAAACATATGAAATTAAAATATTTTGTCACGGGGAAGTCCAAAAATAAAGAATATTTATTAAATATATTCAGAGGAATCTCATAATTGCAAATCACTTAACTAAATGCCCGTATCCAATGATATTTAAGGAATATGTTTAAAGAATGGGTATTGGTTATTAATGATTGCTTTTAGTAATGTTTTTTTTTTAACTCTTGAGCTCAATAAAAGTGTCTACGAGACATTAATATAGATCTTTATGATATTTATATGTTGCTTATGTAACATGACTTAATAAATTACTAATGTTGTAGTCTATGAAAAGAAGCATGCAATATTAAAATGTTTAACCGCTATAACATGCATTATGTTGTTTATTACATTAAGGTAAGTTACGAAAATATTAAGAGATTTATTTATTTGCGCTTAATGTTTGTATTATTAAAATAAAGTTTGAAATATTAGGCTAGGTAGAATGTTAGAATGGGTCTGATTAATGGTCATATTCTATATATAACAAGAATAATATTAATATAATTTAAGAGCTCTATTTGGTACATGTTTCCTATTTAATGGTGTGACAAATCTCAACCACTTATTTAGTCATTAAAAATTATAGATATATATAAATTGGTCGTCTTTACTTAGTAGAGTTCCAGAAAGTACACAACCTAATTATTTGTGACAGTTGCTTATTTAAGATAATAAGGTTATAAATATCAATTTTGATTTTATGTCCTAAGATTATGTTTTACATTATACCCCTTCATTTGCTTAAATTGGTCTTGGATAAAGAAGAAAGGAAAGACATGAAAGTTTCTTCGTACTAGAGAGTAGTAGCATTGATGACTTGAAGGAAGTGTTCTCTTAGCACCAAACAGATTTGGTTGGAATGACTTGTTCTATTAATTTTGTTTCTTTTCTCTTCAATAAAAAGATTACCTTTATTTTATTTACTGAACCATGAGAACACAGTCATCAGGTAACTGGTACTAAGCAGTTTTAAGAGTATGAATCTTCCAAACTTGCCAAAACCTCCAACTAGTTACACCTCCAAAAACGCAAATTTTTCAGAGGAAAGGGAGAAACGAGAAGAAGGAAAGTGAACATATACAACTACAAATAAATGCTAATGGCTACAAATAACTTGATGCAATGATTACAAAACTTTCCTAGCATCCTGTATTCACATGCGTAGAATGTACAAGAGATATCATAAATTCATAATATGTATTTTTCCAGACACTCTTTGAGCTTTTGAAAAGTGACTGGTTTTGAAACAAAGGAGTCCATCCCATTTGCATAACATTCTTCTGCACTCTCTGATAATGCATTTGCTGTCATCTGCATTTTCCGAAGCAATATAAATGGATGTGTTTCCATGTATTATATACTATAGAGTCCAAAAAAAAGGGAATTGAAATATTTACTTGGAAATAAACATGATATGATGAACTTTTGTAATTATATCCTCACCTAAGTTTCATAAGCATTTTACAGTAAGCTATTTTCTTTTTATCTGATTTCCCAATTAGTCTCATACACTTAACTTTTACTTGCTTTCAGTACACTGGCAAACAACCTTATTACGTGGGAATTATCAGTTTTACTGCCTAATGTTCTACTTTAGGACAGCTACAGTCAACATCCATTTCAGCCTGAACTTAGCTGCTAATACAAAGTAGTAGCCAATTCACAGTTGTATAATGGTGAAGACAGGAGAATAATGTACTTAAAGATTTGATCAGGCCAAAACTCTTATACTCTAATACATCTACATCCTGAGAAATAACATAAGACTTGAATAGAATGATGCAGAATGCTCACCGCAATTATAGGGATCCGCTTCGAAGATGGCAAAGGATATTGAACATCTTGTAATGAATCTAGAGGCAGTACACATTTCTCAATTCCAGCTTCTGTAGCAGCATCCCAGTTTCCAGTTTCTTCGAAAGAACGGATTATTCTTGTAGCTTTAAGACCATCCATTACTGGCATGCAGACATCCTGCCGAATAAGTTGACACTTGGTTACAATAACTTATCATCAAACTTTTCAACTCACTATGCACTGCCTTTGAATGTGGCATATGCTTGCCTGTTCTAATATATGTACAAATAATTGCAGTCTATAGAAATTTCCGACATTTATTTGGACTCAGGAAATTACCATTAAAATGAGATCATAATTATGTGTCTGAACAGCACTCACTGCTTCAACTCCATTATAGGCTACATCCATGGTATACCCTAGCTGCTTCATCATTGTCTGTGTCACCATCACATTTATCTTGTTATCTTCTACGAGCAGAATCTTAGGCTTTGGTTTTGATTTGGGTGCTTCTGAACGGCTGCTAGATGTGCTCTGATAAGATATTTCACCTTTCTCCTCCGCCTGACATGATCCTGGTGGTTCATTTCTCACCCTGATTTCACCATTCGAATTTGAGTGAGAGATGGAATCTGAACTAAGATTATGATACTGACTATTGGTTTCACCGTGGTACTGTTCCCTTTCAGAGATTACACCCTCATCGTTGCTTTCTGGACTATGGCTCACCGAGCAGTCAGGTTCAGATGATATTTCAGCAGCCTCAACAGCTGAACAAGCATCCTCAATTGGTGCTGTATCCTTTAATCTAACATTTTCAGAGGGTTTTGAATGCGAACCATCTGGGAATCCATTCATTTTGTGAGAATCACCATAATTGATGCTTTCTGGTAGCAATTTTTGAATCCTGATGGGTCCATTGGAGAACAAAGTGCCTAAAGTACGTGGTTGGAACTCAAAGAATCCAGCTGTTTCATCCTCAGGTGGAGCATCATGATCACCCATGTCTGAGATCTCATCAGGGTCATCTGAAGAATCGCACATTGTTGACGCCTTGTATGGTAGTACAAATGTAAATGTTGAGCCACAGTTCACTTGACTAGATACCGTGAGACGTCCACCCATCAGCTCAACCTATGGCAAGGCATAGAAGTATGAGGAAGTGGTTTGGATATATCAGCCGTTTGATAACTTAGTACTTAATTTACAGATTCCAACATCGAAACTACAGCACAATATTGGTGAATCACGATTAGAACAACACAGAAACTGACCTAAAATTAGGGATACAGAACCTCGGTAGAACAAACTCCAATTTTTATTTGTTCTTAATTTTACATGGCCAACTTTTAAAGGATTGCTGAGCCATCTGGCAACTATAAGACGAATTCTAAGCAGTAAGAATTTATTAGGTGATCCAAGTGTTGAGCATAGAAACTTTTTAAATCCTAGTAGCATATATTCTTTGTATGTCATTTACCAACTGTTTGCATATTGCAAGGCCAAGCCCTGTCCCGCCATACTTTCGAGCATGATCTGCACTGACTTGCATATACTTTTTAAATAGTGTTGGTAGGGCATTTTCTGTAACATGAAAGGGAGACATTGATTAGTTTTCAGTGATATAAATCAACATGTAAATAATTGACAGATAGACATCAAACAAGGAAAAAGGATAGGAATCTGAGCTAGTCGTGATGCACCTGGTATTCCGATCCCAGTATCATAAACATCACAGCGCAACCACACGGTTGTTTCAAGTAATTGAGGACCTTCATCATTGTCTTTATCCGATGTGCTTTGATTCTTTACCGGAGTTCTAGGTTCATCATGAAATGAATGATTCTGGTTGTTGCCTCCACTATGTTCCCTAACATGGGACGCTTTTCTACCACTGCTTGTTTGAGATGTTAATGCACATTGCTCTTTGTTTTGCACATTTGTTGGAGGATCTGGCACGACATACAGATTTATACCAACCTTCCCTTCATGGGTAAATTTTACTGCATTGCTGCAACAATTAGGTATGATGTGACTTAGATCAGAGCCAAGGAAGGCAACATCAAAAGGAGTAAATAAATTGTAAGCGATAGGAGTAGTTCGATATGTTTAGAGCATGGGAGGTGTAGTAATATTTGCAAGGACATCTAATTTCTATCACTGAGGGATGAACTAAGTTCTGAATAATGCCTGTCTGTGATAAGAAAAGCTGAAAGAGAGCAAATAATCTCACCAACAGGGGTCCTTATTGTTCCTCACAAACTAGAAGAGTGTACATGTTAGCTTAAAGCAATAAAGCTTAAGACTAATTACTACTTGGAATAGAACATAATCATCAGAATCTTGGTGGAGCACTGACATCTGCATAAAACTTGGCAAAATTGACTACCTGATCAAATTAGTGAGGATTTGTCGAATCCTTAGAACATCTCCAATGACCTGAAATTGATACATAAATCGTTCAGAATTTTTTCAATGCTTGACAATTGCAATATTATTTTGACGGTATGCTTGTCTGAAATGCTGATGCTTCTTGCATGGTCAAGTAGAATGCAAGAGCATCAAGTCAGATTGTCAACTAGTGGACAAGATTTTGATTAACAGTGGGTTATAGCATGCTACCTCTATAGGAACATCATCAGCTATACGACCTTCCAAGGTGAGAACTTTCCGTAGTGAAGCAGCAGCTGTCTGAAGCACATGTTTTACTACTTCTCTTGGACGGAATTTTGTGGCTTCCAACTTCATAACGCCTGACTCGACCTTAGAAAGGTCAAGTATGTCATTTATGAGTTGAAGAACCAGATCTCCTGATGATATCATCACATTTACTAGTTGCTTTTGCTCCCGATCAAGGCCCGTGGTCGAAAGAATCTCGGCCATGCTTACAACTCCAGACAGAGGAGACCTGATCTCATGAGACATAGTTGCCAGCATTTGTTTTGCTCGCATTGTCTCCTCTGCAAATTTATGACAAGTCAATATCAGTTTCTCTAGAATTGAAGCAATACTTAGCAACCAAATGAAGGAGATAACATGCAAATGGACCTGTTATGTGGATAGTTTTGGTCAGCTCAGTTTCCTTTGCTTTCTGTACTGCAATCTCTTCACGAAGTCTTGCCATTTTCTCTCTTTTTTGTACCTTTGACACAATCAACAGCGTAAACATACATTCTTTTCAGGGCAAAAGACAATCCTGGAACAAAATGTTGAGTTGCTTTACCTGATCTGTTACTTCCATTCCCATGTAATTGATGCCAATTGTCTCTCCTGACTTGCTATAAACTGGTTCCACATAGATTAGAAATGTTTTTGAACCAAATAATTCAGTCTCAAATGTGATTTCCCTCTTTGCAGGTCTTCCTTTTTCCAAAACTTCTCTCTTGAAATCTTGGGACTCCTTAACTCCAGCTCCAGTAAATATTTCCACATCTGTTTTTCCCAGAATGTCCTGAAAAGAGAGAAAAAATTAAGATATTGCCAAGTTAACCAACCAAATTCCCTTATAGAAGTGGTAGACAACTCTGAATTAATAGAAAAGAGAAAATGACTGAAAAACAGACTCCGAAACAAATTATGAGGTAAGGGGGAGGGGACAAATATAGTAAAGATGTAACTGGAAAGGTTTCATCAACCTTCAATAACAACTTTCAGATGCAACCATTACCTGCTCTTGCAAACTTGGGAAATGATTATAGATAAATCGATATCTCAACTCTTTATCCTGAAAAACAATATCATTAAGAAACAATCAGCCCCTTTCAGAGAAATTATGACAAACACATAGTAAAAAGGATAAGTTTTTATCCTTCACTGATCAATTAACGTGTGCATAATGGGCATGCAAACAACTTTTCAAATGCAAAATTGCCAAATTCACAATCGCTACGTCACAATTACCTGATGACCTATAACGACAGGAGCAGTCTGAAGTACAAAGTGTAAGAAATTGTCTGCTCTTTTAAGAATCTGTGACAACTCTTCAACTGGTGAGGACTGTCTTTCAAAACTTTTTATACTTTCCTGCAACTTCTCCATGAGTACGTGCTCTCTCTGGATGCTAGCCTCCAACAATTTCTCCAAGTGCAGAGCCCTTTGCTTCCAGTATGCTATAGTGTCATATTCAGCGTCTGTCTCTACTCTGTTGCTTTGAACAATGACATCTTTTTTTCTCCTTGGAGCATCTTGATATATGTCAATAATTCCATCCAATATAGAGATTGGACGTTTATTGCCGCCATGTCTTTCTTCTTCGAATCGAAAATTCTCCAATATCTCCAATTTCTTGAGTTCAACTTCCTCCTTCTGTTTGCTGAGGTTATCAAGTTCTTCTTTCAGAAGCCGCACGGCATTTGCCTGCTTATACTCCCAATTTTTTACAAGGTATGCCAACTGAGAAGAGCCTTTGTCAGTATAATTAGTTAGCTCTATAAGATGGTGAAAATCAACTATAGTTGTGTCCTCATTTATTGTAACCTCTTCTAACATATCTTGATCCCCTCCTGGATTTTCTACATTGTATGGCTTTTCACTGTCAATATCTTCAGGCCACATTGAAGGGAGCTCTTCGGTGTCCATGTCCTCAAATTGATCATTCTCCATCCCGCAGACCTTGGAATCACTTGCGTCCATTTTGTCCGTCTGTAGCATATATGACCATCAGCTTCTAAATCATGCCAACCATACATGCACCCGAGTCCTAGGGCTTCTCTTTTTCTCTCTATTTAATAGTTTGCACTACAAATCCTGAAAGAAGACTAAAAGCTAATCTAAAATCAAAGTACTTTGTTGTTTAGGAGCAGAACTCCCAAATTCTTCTGAAACCTGCAACAGAAAAAAAAAACACACAGCATAAAGAATGAGGGCCAAATACAAATTCATTCAATTCAGAGTTGACAAGTTAGTTGAGGAAAAAAAATGATGTGCCAGTGTCACCTCACAAACATTACAGTACTCAATATACAAGTTGCTGCACTTATGAACATCCCGAGTCTTGGTAAAGTGAAGATTACATAATGAAAAATCGTAGACATCCAAGTCCATTCGATTTTGTATGTTCCACTTGAAAAGAGATTGTTAGTTGGAAACTGATAGGGAAAAGAGGGATCTTCAAGTTAAACCCATTGATTGTATGAACAAGAACAGAGTGATGCCAACAAAATTTAATATCAAGAATTGTTTGGCCAAAGAATTCAGTTTGTCCTCTTACGGAGGAAAAGAAGAGGACTGTATTATCCACGACAACATCATCAAACTTTAAATTAAGAACATTAAATTTGGAAGTCTAAACGTCACTTTCATCAGCTAAAAGGTTTGATTCTTGTAAACAAAAAATAGATCATTCTCCAAAGTGTTCAATTGAACTCAGGGAAGCTGACATACATAAGACAAGGCAAGTGAAAAGAGCACAACAAGAAGTCAAATTCTGCCATGACCATGAATAAACATTGCCTTGTTTCCTTCTTTCTTTCATTTCATTGAAGAAAACCAATCAAAACCCAGAACCAGGAATGAGAAAAGATGATTGAATTATAAGAAAGCAGAGGCAAACTAACCTTACTGGTATGAATCACAACGGCCCACCAAAGACTACACTTTGTGAAGAACAAGAATGAGAGCTGCAGAACGGACAGACCTTTTCACTGTAGATCTGAGGAATCTCCTCCCAACTGCCTAGTCAATAGTTCCCAATGCTATTTACAAAACAAAAGAAGAGAAAAGGAAAAGAAAGGTTAACCAATAAGAGAGAGATAGAAGAGCATGTGAGCCAACAATAAATAGAAAAAAAAACAAAAAAATATGTGTGTAGAGAAGAGACATCCCAGAAGCCATGTGACAATGGAGGTCAAAAATTAATAGAGAATTGAGTTACCCCTTTACTCCATTGACACTTGTGTAATATATTTTCATCAAAAGCTTGTTTCTTTCTCTTCTTCTATGTTACATCCATTACTCCTCTCTGCATTTTCCTAGAGATTTTTCCCTTCCAATCACCATTTACACAAACACGTTGATCTAGTAGTGTCTGTATAGCTAACTTGGCTTAAGTAGTAAATACAAAAACATGTGCCATCTTCTTGATTCTGCCATATATATAATACTCTCCAGCCAATCAGCGACGTTTAGAGAGAGAAAATACCGGAAGAGTAGTTTTCAGTTATATTTTAAACCTTAAGTTTTTCTTGTTCCCCGCCCTTTACTACCCCTAGGTGACGTGTTGGAACGGCGCGTGATACAACCTCTTCTTTACTTGTTATTTATAATATATGTTAAAACATAAGTATTAAAATTTAGTTTAATTATAATATAGTTTATTTTTTATTTAAATTTATTTTTACTACTTTATTATTATATAAGTATTTTATCATAATTTATCAACCTTTCATTTATTTATAACTTTTAAAACGACATTATATTAAAACTCGTCGTTTTAATAAAAAGAGAAATAAAGACTATAAGACCGGACAAAGTATAATATATAACATAACTACGTGTCTTAATCCCTTTCACAAGTTGTTGTCAACATAGATACATTAGAAATTGAATAAAAATTATAAGACAAGTAATGAAAATTAGCTTTATAACTTCATAGTCATAGTCATGTTCTAGATTCCAAATTGGTTGTTCGCCCTCCTTCCATGTGTTATTGGGATATTTTAGTAACATTAGAGAAAAGGGAGAACAATAATATATATATATAAACACAGTCATTGCAAATTAAAATAAGTGCCTAATTGTGTTTGAGAGCATACTAAATACATTAGTTGGGAAGCAGATGGTGGGAATAAAATGATACAGTTTCATCAAAAGGGAACTCAAATATTTTAAAAATCGAATCGGAAATTAAACCGATAAAATAAAAAGTTTAAGATTTAAAAGGTTCAACCGATATTAGACATTCATAAAACTGTTTAAAGATTAAATAAAATTAAAGAATTTAAATATGATTAAAAGAGAATGTCCTTAGCTTAATTGAAAAATTAATTATTAAATAAAAATTAATTTAATTTATAAAAAATTATTAATTTATAAAAATTGATTGATTAATTAATTAAATGATTAGTCTTTAACAAAAAAAATTACAAAAGTAAATCAAACCGAAAAATTAAAAACCAAATCAAAAAGTTAGACTGTTCAAAATTTTTACTGTAAAATCTGCTGAACCAATTAAATTTTTTAATCATTGATTTTAAGAGTTATTTTATATGGCAATTAACATGTGATTGATCTGAATCTCCCTCAACAAAGAATAAATATGTAAACGATAGCCTAAATTCTAATTTCACATGTTATTAAAAGGACAACACCATATTTTATATGACGACAGAAAAGATTAAATAAAGTATAGTCCCTTTTTTCATGTTTCATTAAATAAAAAGAAGGGAATATGGATGAATTATTGTAGGAAAGCTTTATAGCATGAAAGATATAGTTTGCTATTACATCACCTCCAATGAAACCAATCGCTTATTGATAGATAGTTGGCTTAATTAGTAACAATACAAAAATTATACGTGGTATTACCGGTGATTAAAAAATTTAACTGATTCAATTGTAAAAATTTTGAACTGTCTAATTTTTTAGTTCTATTTTTTATTTTTCGGTTCAGTTTACTTTAATAATTTTTGTTGTTAAAAACTGATCAATTTATTAATTAATCGTTCAATTTTAGTAAATTAATAAATTCTTATAAACCAAAATAAATCAATTAATTTTTATTTAACAATTTATGTTTTCAATTAAACTTCAAATTTTTCAATAGGTAAAGATGATCGTTTTCAATCATATCTTAAATTCTTTAATTTTATTTAATCTTTAGTCAATTTTATGACGGTCTAATGCTAATTAAAAATTTTAAACTTTAAACTTCTTATTTTACAAGTTTAATTTTCGATCTAGTTTTAAAAATATTGGACATTATACATAAATTTTAATTGAGCCACCAAGGAAATGAATGACGAGGATTAGAGTTTGAGGATTACATAAGTTAATTGGAATGACATGTGAATTATGGGTCTTTTTAGGTATAGTGCCTGTCAGAATGATCGAGCAAAAGCTACCTTTTTCTTTGTATAGATATATCTCCGTTCTTCTTCTTCTTTTTAACAAGAAGACTTGATATAAATAATCCTATGTACCCCGGTATAATATAAAATTGAAGGCCTAATTAATTTATCTCTTTAATAGCATTCGATACGGGTGTGAAGAGTTTTAATCAAAGTTACCACCAACTATGTAAAGTTAAGGAACATGCGAGCCAACCACATTAGGGTCGTAACATCGGGATCAAATCTTTTATACCCATAATTTTGTACCAATTCTGTTCTATTCGATTTTATCGAGTATTGACGCTCAGCAATTCATACGAAGAATTGCTTTTATAATATCATCAATTTGATCAATTTTTATAAATTTGACTTTTTCTCTGCCTCGCCAATTGCTTAGATGTTATACATCGAACTATATATTCTAATTAACTGTATCACATTAGTTAAAACATATTCTACTTGGGTTTCCAGAAGGCACCATTTTGTAAGCCATTCTTTAAATGTAAAGAATAGGAAGAGAGAGGGTGGTCGGTCAATCACCCAATTAATTAAAACACATGTAAAGCCAGAGACTATATTTTATAAGGAGTACTGATAAAAGCAAGGGAATTGGATGATCGGACAAGAAAGTATGCCATAGAAAATGGTCGCCAACGTGATACGAAGCCTTAATCGCTATTATTTTCTGAAAAAAGAGAATATATATTTATTATTTTTTTCTATACATTTTGTTAAATGACCGTTTCACCACAATAATTTAAGTTGTTATATGAGGCCAACTTAATTGGTTTTATATATTCATTGACACATATAACAAATAAAATTTTAGATATCTAAAATTATAATATTTAAAAAACTACACCAAAAGTTAAATTTGTAAGACAAGAAATTTAAGGTTAAATTGATATTAGATCGTTATAAAATTAGCTAAAAATTGAATAAAATTAAAGAATTTGAAATATGATTGAAAGATATCGTAATTACCTATTGAAGAATTTCAAGTTTAATAAAAAAAGAGATTATTAAATAAAAATTAATTAATAAATTATAATTTATAAGAATTTATTAATTAATAAAAATTAATCGACTGATTAATAATTTGATCAGTTTTTAATAATAAAAGTTATTAAAATATATCGAACCAAAAAATTAAAAACTGAATCAAAAAATTAGAATGTTTAAACTTTTACTATTGAATCGATCGAATGATTAAATTTTTAAGCATTGCTAAATTATTTATATAAAATCAATAAAAAAATATTTTATACAATGAGTGTCTTTTTCACTACTCTAAACAAAGTCTTAAATGAATACGGAACTGAAATCTATGGCCACCTTTTCAGTAGATTTATCAGGTAATAATTCATCTATCAGACAATATATATATGAATTGGTCAGACTTCTAGGTTTCTTGATAAATACGGTGACGGCTATAGAAAATTAACAAACTTCAAAGAATCGCTCCACTAAACTACATTATAATTGACTTGCTGAGAACTTTATGTTCACAGAAGTTTGCAACACTTTGCTTTCTCTGCACGTCCATGTGCCCCTTTTCACTAGAAAATTGCATTCGTTTCAAGTAATGGCTGTAGTCTTGTACAGTGCTACTTGACAGTACTCCAGCACCAATTGCAGAGTTGCAATTTGATTATAAATTATGTTTTTAAAATCAGACTAAAAATTAAATTGATAAAATAAAAAAATTAAAATTTAAAAGGTTCAATAATTATCGTAAAATTGATTAAAAATTAAATAAAATTAAAATTTTCGAAATATAACTAAAAAAGATTGTTCTTATTAATCGAAGAATTTAAAGTTTAATAAAAAAAATTATTAAATAAAAATTTATTTATTTATTTTAATTTATATGACTTATTAATTTACAAAAATTACCGATTAATAAATAAACTTATCAGTTTTTAATAATAAGAGTTATTAAAATAATGAACGATAAAACTAGTTAGTTTTTTTGTTATCCTTAGTTACAAACTTAATTACAACTTAACCTTTTGATTTTTATATCATTTATGGTACCCTGTCTTTAATAATTCTTTCATTGGGAAGCATTTATGTTGCTTTATTCATCAAAGCGGTCCATCTTGGCCGGCGCCTAGCTGTTCTTTAATTAATTTTTCAAAAAAAATTTAATCATAACTTCATAAATTGTTATCTATTAATTAAATAGTAACTACTGTATGATTACAATGGCTAATTACCTGTTAACACCTGTGACCTCCCCAGAATTATAATCAATAGATCCCAATTTATGTCTTAATTAACTTGTTCTTTTTCCTTTCTATAAAAATATAAACAAAATAGATTTTAATACACTATAAGAAGAGCAGGAATTAGCGACGGAAAAAAACTGTCACAAATTACCGACGGATATCATATTTTCGGCGAAAAAATTGTTAAAAAAAAATTTATTTAGCGGCGGTAGTAATATTGGTCGCTAAATACGGAGGGAAATCAATTTGCGACGGTATCAATTACCCGTTGGTAAATAAAGCAAAATTTGTTGGCGGAATAATAAAGATTTGAGTTTGCCGACGGAAAATTTTTGATGGTAAATTAGTAAGGAAAACGCCGTCGTCTGCTTCGACTGTAGTGTTTTTAAGTTAAAGAAAAACGATATCGTTTTGTTTATGTTAAAACATACCCGAAGTCCCCCTCCCTCCACCGTCGACTCGATCTTTCTTCTTCCTCCCTGTTGAGTCTTCTAGTTTAGGATATAAAAATTTGAAATTATTTTTAGTTTTAAAATTTTCAAAAATCTCCTTTCTTAAATTTTAATTAAAAAATAATGATCAAATAGACACGATATAAACATCATGCAAGCAAATCAAATGCCGTTCATATGATAATTTAGCTCAGTTGTTAATTATATCGGAATTTAAAATAATAATTTATCATAACTATTGTTATATCAATTAGTCTATGTTTAATAATTATATCACGTATATTTGTTATTAGTTTTGAACGAAATTTTAAAAAATAATTTTTCTAAAAAATTAAAATTTAGAAAGAATTTTATAAAAATTTTAAATATCAGAATAGCTTTCTTCTTAAAGTAGTTATATCTTTTTGTTTTAGTATACTTGTACGGTTTCAATAAAAAATAAATACGTAAAAAGGACTGGGTGGTGGAGGAAAACTCTAGCAGTAAACATCAGTAGTCGTGCATGGGATTGACCTGGGCTATAGCTGGGCGTACCCGGAGAGACCGGATCAATCAGCGTCACCAGGTGGGAAGCAAGCAGCCACATTATCAACCACATCTGCACCCAATCCAGCAGTTTTTGTGGTTCTGGCAACTTTGAGCATTTATTTTTAATGGAACATGGCCCCATAGCCATTCTGTCGCCAGTCACCCACATCTGTATTAGCATGTTTCTTTTTTTATATTTAATGTAGCACTTTTGGTTATTTTTTATAAGTATTTCCTTCACGATGGGGCGATGGGCCCTTCTGAAAATGATAGTGGCCTCTTTCTAGATTTTTAATTTTGGGTGACATCTCAGCAATAAACAGTGGTGGTCAACTCCGAAGAGGTTGAGCTTTACAACAATGGATAAAGTTATTTTAAAAAAAAACTACTCATTCGTGTTCAAAATAAAAATAGTCTTAGAGAATTTTTAATTATTCAAAATAAGTATCTTCGTAACTTTTCATGCATGATTATAATTTTACTTACAAAAATATTTTTTAATTTCTCTCACATTTTAATTACACAGATTATATTTTCAAGGCACTTCAACATATAATTAATAAGGGTATATCAAACATTTCATTAACTTTCTTAATAAATATACATCTCTCTAAAACGACTTTTATTTTAGATATGAGAGAATATTTCTTATTTATTTGACATTTTAATCTTGAAAATTAAACAAAAAAAAAGGTAGGTTCAACTTTTAGATTTTTTAATTATACGAATTTGGAATGGAGATATTTTTTTCAATCTTGGAATTTGAATCAAGTTCATATTAATAGTTCCAGAAAAAAAAAAGATTAAACTTACCTAAAAAAACCTAGCACTGCTTACACTCAAGTCTGGTCATAGAGATTAATCAGTTAATAAACAAATAATTTAATAATCATAATTAATTAGACTAATTATGGTATTGAGATTAATGAGACAGATGTAACAGCTTAAAATAATGATTAAAAAGTTTAATCAATCGACTAGTTCAACTATAAAATATTTGAATATTTTAACTTTTGATTCAAATTTTAACTTTATAGTTTGATTTATCTTAATAACTCTTATTATTAAAACTGATTAATTTATTAATTAATCAGTTAATTTTTGTAAATTAATAAATTCTTATAAATTAAAATAAATCAATTAATTTTTATTTAATAATATTTTTTTCAATTAAACTTTATATTCATAAAGATAATATCTTCTAATCATATTTTAAAATTTTTAATTTTATTTAATCTTTAGTCGATTTTATAATGACCTAATATAGGTTTAATCTTTTAAATCTTAAACCTTTTGTCTTATCGGCTTAAATTTCAGTCATATTTTAAAAACATTGACTTAAAATATACAGAAATTTACGAGGAAATGAAAAGCAAGTTATAAGGTACTTAGAGTCATCAAATCTTTTTTTTTCAAATAATCAATTAAAATCTCCTCCTCTCTCTCTCTCTCTCTCTCTCTCTGTATATATGTATATATAAAAGAAGAGATCCTTAAAAGGAGAAATTCTGAAGAGTAACATGATACCTCGTGCATGGAATGACTCGCATCATTGTCATCTCATGGCTATATCACGCTAACGGCTCCCTTGTTTGAATACAGAGAATTAGAAAGTTAATATCGTAAGGTTGTCCTGATCTCTAGTTTTGGCGAGTTACTTTATGGGTTTAGGCAGGGTTTTAAAAATCAAATAAAAAATTAAACTAGTAAAATGAGAAGTTTAAAGTTTAAAAAGTTTAATCAATAATAAACAATTATAAATTTGATTAAAAATTAAATAAAATTAAATAATTTAAAATATAATTGAAAAATTTTGTCTATATTTATCCAAAAATTTGAAGTTTAATTGAAAAATTATTAAATAAAAAATAATTTATTTATTTTAATTTTCAAGAACTTATTAATTTACAAAAATTGACCGATTAATTAATATACTGATCAATTTTTAATAATAAGAGTTATTAAAATAAATCAAACCAAAAAATTAAAAACAAAACTGAAAAATGAAAACATTCAAAGTATTTACGGTTGTATTAACCTAACTGATTAAATTTTTTAATCATCTACCACAAAATTTAGCTTCGGTAGAAAAATTTGAAAGACAACATTGATACTATATTGAAAAGTATTAATTTTTACTGAAGATATACACTTGCAATTTACTTTAAATCAACTTTGATTCCATGAATATTTAACAATGCCTGATCCTTAATTTACATGTTAAGTAACAATAAAGTGGATAAGATTTAACAAAAAAATAATAGAAACATCATACCATATATCACAATAATTTAGGGTTTCCTAGTTCATAGTAATGATATCATATGCCCGTAAATAAGCAGAAAGATCTCTGTGGGATTCACAAGGCCCCAACGAAGAAACATTAAATCCCCGAAAGTCTGGAGGCACAACACTCTCTTAGATTACGATCTTGTCAAATATGACAACTCCATGACAAAAAATTTCCTATCCTACTCTTCTTCCACACCACATGGCATACCGTTACGAGAAGTTCTGTGTATCTAAATGGGCCAGGTTGGTCTACAGGCACATAAGCATATCAAACGTTTTAACTTCGGAGTCAACTAACTTAGAATTACAGCATTCTAGCTTGACCTTAACCTATGTCCTGTGCATGTGTTGGAACAGACGAATCAAGTTTACAAAACGTACATGTTTGGATCTTGGTGATGAGAGTCCACTCCATAGTCAACAAGAAAGGTACTATACTCGCATATGTTTATCCATGAAAATGAAGCAGTTGGGTTATAATTGGATGTAAGTCCTGTTCGAAAGAGACTGCAAGATGAGTCACGAGCTCATTGCGGAGGCATATATTGATATTAGGGGTAGTGGACAACACCACTCCGTGATTTCTTGCATAGCATGCTAATCCGGACCTAAGGGATGGGGGACAAATAAGTTGCTTGTCATTTTCATTCACGTAAGTGAATTTGAATCTTTCGAGGTAAATTGTGCGAGAACATAATAATAGGGGCAAGTAAGTTGCATGTCACTTTCTCGAGAAAATTCACAAAATGATACTTGATCCTTTTGAGGTAAATCCGGAGCGACGGCTGAGTGCTCTTGAATGGATGGCTGAGTGTGATTCATTGCTCGCAATTAAATAATGAATTCTAATTACACTAATAATTATTTGGTGCATTTAATCCTTAATTTTATAAAGTTATAGCCTTTTAGTTCTCCTCTCAACACAGCCCTACCCAAATCTTCCAGACATGATTTAACTTGCTACCTTTTTGTAAGTTAGGGCCTAGAATTGTATTTGTTTCGTGTTAGAGGAGAACAGTTGATTGCCTTGTCTTAGCACTTTGATGTTCAATTGGTAACCAAACCCACAAACAAAGGAAAGCTGAAGTTCTGAGCTCTCCTCTGAAAGCATATAGTGCAGCGAGAAAATAGAGCAATGCACATTGGTCTCCTATCAATCCGTGGCTTGGTTCATTCCCCTTTTCATAAGAAACAATGCTGAGATGAAAAGAAACTTCATTTCAATCCTTAAACAATACTTTAACATTTATTATTAATATGCTATATTAAGAAGCACAATAATGTGTGTCCCATGTTCGCATGGTTTCACGTAGTAAAATAAGATTATTAAAGTAAATATACGGATTAGTGAAAATCTATTTATGTTATGTCATATATTTAATATATGATCGATTAGAACCAAACATCGTTGGTGTGAGTGGTTCAGCACTCTCATCCCTTAACCAAAGGTCTCAAATTCGAGCTTTGAGAATGGAGAAATCTGTTTGACCAGCACTTTACTCCTTACTGGTTGACCCGATACGAGCGAGGATTAGTTTGGATGTGGATGACTTAAAGATGTCTTCCTACAGTTGGAACCCTCTTAAGACACCTCGTTGATAAACTAAAAAAAAAAAGAAAATAGGAAATGAATAAAAAATATTTTAAAATTCTTTGTTTTTTTAATTTGGAAATTCAAGCTCATATAATTTATTTTTTTCTTTTAAAGTTATTAAATTAAAAATTCAATATTTAAATTTTTATTTATAACTAATTATTTAGATTGTCGTCTAAGTTTAGTGGTAGTTAATTTGATAATCATATTAATGACATTTGAGATAGTTTCAATAAAATGGATGGACTTAATTTGTTTATAATTATTTAACGAACATGGGTCTAAATTATGAGGCCTAATTATGGGTTTGGTATAGTTCTTGATCGTAAAAGCTCGTAAGAACAGTTGACCCAATGTTGATGCCGGGCTGCTCAATTAACCGATTATGTCTCTCTATTCATATCAGTCAAATTTATGATTAGAAATATAATAGTAAAAGACATTTTTATGTTTTAAATTTTTAAAAATTTAAAATTAACCTTTTTCAATGTCTAAATTTTTAGAATAAAATATATTCTCTAAATTTATATTAAAAATAATAGAGCAAATATACAGTTTAACTTAATTCTTAAATTCGGTTCAAACAAAATAAATCTATTTCAATTAAAATTTAATATAATATTAATTAGAATTAATTAAAAATTAAATTAGGTCTTTTTTCAACAATATTTAAATTGATTCATGTAACGTTATTTTTTATCAAATTTAAGGTAAGCCGATAAGTAACTAACAAAGTTGTTCTTTTGAGATTATAAAGTCACATGTTCAAGTTACTAAAACAGTCTTTTTGTAAAAATACAAAAAAGAAGGTTGTGTACATTATAATCCGTTTTAAACCTCCCACAAAGCTGGAACTTTGTACACCGGTTACACTGACTTTATTTGACTTGACTTTTAATTAAATTTAAGTTGAATTTAATATTTAAAAATTACAAATTTACAAAATTTAAAGATTAGATAATTATTTAAACTACGTAGAAACCTTATCTTTTAAAATGACAAACTACTTTCAAGAAATAACTTGTAAATTTCGTTTTGAAATAAGTAATAAGTACTATTCATGCTTTTTATGTTCCTCGTGATGCAACTACCATTTTGCTGCTTCTAAGGTGAAAAATGAACTAGAAATACTAATAGATTTATTTTTCAAAAATAGAGGGGTCAACGGTCAAGTTTATTTGCATAATTATTAAATTTATTTCTTTAATAATGTGTTTTTCTTTTCTTTAAAATTCACTTACAAATATTGTTTTTATATAAAGGTTTTAATTATTTAACAACTATGAACTTAAAAAAAAGGTTTTTTAATACTAATTTTTATTTTTTTCAAATCCATTAACTTTTAAAACTATTAATGTGACATAATTATATCAAATCACAGCAAATATATAATATTGTATGGTAGAAAATATATCAATCATATATTGTTAATTATTTAAAATTGAAAAAAGAATTTATCAAAATTAAAACTCGTGCAAAACAATAAGATATCTATTTGTATGAATTAGCTCAAATATAATACCAAAAGTAATGTTTTAAAAACCAAACTAGAAGTTAAACAGGTAAGATAAGGGATTTAAGGTTTAAAAGGTTCAATCGATATTTGACCATTATAAAACTAAATAAAGATTAAATAAAATTTAAAAATTTAAAATATGATTGAAAAAGATTATCTTTATTTATCAAAAAATTTAGTTTAATTGAAAAATTATTAAATAAATATTAAATGATTTATTAATTTATAAAATTTATCCATTAATTAATAAATTGATCAGTGTTTTACAATAAGAGTTATTAAAGTAGATTGAACCAAAAAGTTAAAAATTAGACCAAAAATTGAACGATGTAATATTTTTACAGTTAAACCGGTCAAATTGAAATAATTTTTTAATAATGGAAAAACAAAAGCAAAAGATGAGTTATGTACAGGGATGATAATAAGTTGACCCGAGTCAGACCAATATCTAAGACTTAGGGCTGACTGACTTGAGCCCGGCCCAACCGGGCCATGAAGACGCCTGGGCTCGGGTCGACTCGATATATTATTTTTCTAAAAAATTAAAAAAGCAACGGTATTTTATCATTATTGATCGGGCCTCAATTTGGGTCGGGCTCCTAAGGCCCAGATGGCTCATACATTTGGGCTCCGTGACCCGGCCAATCTTCTATTGACTTCGGACTAACCTATGCCTGTTACGTACTTATATTATCATAAATTATCTATTCATTTGTAATAATGACAGAATAATCAGCAGTTCCATTCCATCAAATAAGCATTGATACCTTCTTATTTTTACTTTCCTTTTGTTTAACACACACTACTACTGATTTCACGAAGTTTCTCAATTTGTTTGGAAAAGAGAAAAGCCTAACTGATTTTTTGGCTTCAAATCATAAAGAGGGCGCTCTTATACTGTTTAATTCGCTTCAGCTTCCAAAATTGAAACACCAAATAATTGGAAGCCCTAATTTTTCCTGAAAGAGTTAAAATGTTATGTATATGATCGACGTGTAGATGCATGTCGGTGGAATAAAGGTGGATCTGAATTGGTTGCTGCAATTTGTATTTACGATTTTTGTGATAGCTTTAGGTTTGCTTCACTTGGTAAAGAACACGGCTTCGAAATACTTCGAAGTCGACGCCGGTTTTGAAGGCGGTGGAAGAGGCGGCGGCGGTGCAGACGGAGGAAGAGCAGGGGGGAACGCTGATCGGAGTCTCGCCGAGGGAGTGGTTTCCATGGAAACCGCCGAAGATTTATCTTGTTCCAATTGCGGCAAGTCTGGGAAGAACAGGAACTGCTCTCGTTGTAAATCTGTTAAGTACTGGTGCGTATTCTTTTTTATTCAATGCTCGTCGAATACTTCCACTTTTTAACTTTTGGTGAATTCGGAGGCACTTGTACGGCCTTCGCATCATTGGCTTTTCCAATTTTCTTGTTTTATTTGATATTACAATGGAGAGGTACATATTTGGGAATATGGTTGTCTGTTTCTGGCGCCAGAATAGCCCTGATGATATATAGTTTACTGGTTAGTATGGTAAGATCAACTAGACACAGTTACAAGATTGAATAATCGGTTTAAAAGATTTATTTGTATTCAGGACATTATAAGTTTTAATTTGTAACCAAGATGTTGCAATTCCATAGTTGTTAGTAATGTTTTTAATACTGAATAACATGTATTGGGCTCTGTATTTTCAAGCATGCGGATTTTCTTTATAGGATAAATTTCAGCTCAAATATACATTTCTAAGGTTAAAGCTCTATGTTTTGTAGTTTACTAATATGCATTAGGATGTCATCCTTGGTAGCATTTTCAGTAAAAATTTCCTTAAAGTTTATCAGTTATTCTTTTTCTCCAGCTCTTCTGCTTGCCAAACTGAACATTGGAACTCTGGGCACAAGACAAAATGCAAGCAGTTTGGACAGAAAACTGGAGGTGTTAGTGCTGGAAAATTTTCTGGAATTGCACTTGTTCCTTCTTATGGGATTTCAAAACCTACGAAAAGGCCAAGAAAGGCATATGCTTTGACCTATTGTTTTGATTCTATTGCTCCTACTTTTTGGAAGCTCTTTTATCTTGTGAAGAGTTTCTTATTTTTGTAAGGAGGCAAAACTGATCTCCAAACTTATTTTCCAGGTTCTTTTTCCCTATGAGGAGTTCCTTAAACTGTACAACTCGGAAAAGCCATGCTTTGCTCCTTGTGGTCTCTTGAATTGTGGGAACAGGTCATACTTCATGACTCTAGTAATGTGCTTTACCTTCTAAATCATGGGCAAATATGTTGGTAATTGTGAGTTATTTAGGGTCTTATTTTAGTTCTTCCTTTTGGTTGTAGCTGTTTCGCCAATGTGGTCTTGCAATGCCTTACTTTCACACGCCCTCTTGTTGCCTACTTGTTGGGGAAAGGTCATCAAAGAGAATGTGAGTTGAAGAATTATGATTATTGTCAATTACCATCTTAGAGGGCCTCGAGTAATTCCTAAATTGCAACTTTTAACTTTACTTTTCAGACAACTGTGAGGATTGGTGTTTTCTATGCTTACTTCAAGAGCATGTTGAAAGAGCAAGCCAAAGCTCTCACCCATTTTCTCCAACTAAAATTGTCTCCCGTCTACCTAATATTGGTGGTAACCTTGGATATGGAAGACAGGAGGATGCTCATGAGTTCATGAGGTTTGCCATTGATACAATGCAATCAGTGTGCCTTGATGAGTTTGGCGGAGAAAAAGCTGTTGATGCTAGCTCTCAAGAAACTACCCTTATTCAACATATTTTTGGTGGTCAGCTGCAATCTCAGGTTATGCAACTTATTTAAGCTGTGTACATAAATATTATAACTTTTTCATAAAGTAAAATATAACATTCTCTTACCTTCCTGCCATCTGCATTTACATCATCAATTAAGGAAAAAAGCTGATGCACTTCTGTGGCTGAGCTATTCAATAGAAAACATCATTAGGATGTTGGTTGATGTCATTCTACCATTAATTTTCCCTTTTCTTGGTTCCTATGGATGACATGCTAGAAATGCAACAGATTCCATTTTATGATAGACTTGAGAATACATTTTCATCTATCATTTGCCTTTATTGCTTCTTGGAAATAAAGGAAAAGAGAAGATCTTTTGCAAATGCTGGACTCTGCAAAAATTAATCGGTCTAACCTTCTTCTCACTCTTTGCCTTGGTGGTACATTATGCGAAGAAATGGAAATCTATCCTAATTATGAGCTATTATCTATTCTAAGTGTCTTAATTTACTATTCTCAAGGACTTGTTAGAAATCAAGTAGGTGAGGCTCTAATATGATGTAAGCATCAGTTGCAGATGTGGCACTTCTGGTCATATAATGATGGCCTATAAATTCCATGAGGCTAAATTTATTAATTATCAAAATTTGGCTTATTTTTTTATTTTGTCACTTACCAAAAATTATATGGCAAAACTTTTGGAATGAGATAGTTTAAAAAGTTCACAGCTACTAAGCCATTTACAATCTCCACTACTGACTCACTTGCAATGTGATTTGAATGTTGCGTTGCATAGTTTGCATATTGGTTGATGATTTGTCCCAAGTTTCTAATTGTGTGCATTTCTTGAGCAGTTAAATCTTCAAACTCCCTTGGTCTGGTTGATGACCTGACTGATTTTACTGTTTTGTAATTTACTTTAGGTGATATGTGCATCATGCAATAAAATATCAAATCAGTATGAAAGCATGATGGATCTAACTGTTGAAATTCACGGCGATGCTGCATCATTGGAGGAATGCCTTGATCAGTTCACGGTCAAAGAGTGGCTTCATGGAGATAATATGTACAAATGTGATGGGTATGGCTGATAGTCCTGAACTTAGAGGCACAAGACCTCATATTATCCACTTTGTGCGTGGTTCTATTTTTTGGTATTTGTTCATCATATGCTTATAATAGAAGATTTCACTTCTCACACAATTTTAGGCTTCCTGTACACATGATCTATAATCATGGAGGTGAGAATCCATATTATAATTTGAACTGAAATCGGGGGTGAATAATAAAAGGTGAGAGTTTGATTTAATACATCCGGTTCTTTTTCCTTTGAAGTAGACTCAAGATTTAACAACTCCATTATAGTTAGG
>JAOQMQ010000003.1:25886462-25903997 GCA_027563845.1 Erythroxylum subrotundum
CAGTGTGATGTTTGGTTTTGTTTGTTCTGTCTTGGGTGGCATCCATGTATCCTCCTAGGGGGTATTTGGGTGTTACACTAACTCCATTTAGTTCTTCTATTCCCAATACAACTATCCTCTTTACAATCTAATTTCCCTAATATTCTTTTGATTTCTTTTTCCTATTTTTTTCTAAAATTTTCAGAATTTATTCCTAAATTCACCAAAATTCAAAAATATCACAATTTCACTAACCCGTAATATTTCCATGTAAAAACATTCAAAATTTCAAAAAGTCACAAATCCATCCAATTATACCCGGAATTATTCATGAATGCATGTACAATTATTTTCATATGTAACAACTTCACTATTTATATGTAAATGTATGACATATTATGCCTGAACATGGAAATGCATTTTCAATTCTCATTAATCACTCACAATTACCATTTTAACCTTCCCACAGGTAATGGGATGTTACAGAAAATGACTTAGAATATAATCTTTTTCATTTTTCTCTTTTTTAATTTCACTTATATTTAATGTATATGTTAAATTCTATATTTGCAATATACATATAAAACTTTTAGCTATAAGTGTTTTTATTTCAAGTTTCAATTATGCTTTGCTATGTTTTTTTGTTATGAACTCTTGTTGTTATGATTATGGACTTATATTGTTCTATTATATAATGTTTTAATGTAATCAATTATAAAATCTTATATATTCTGTATTATTCTTTATTTTTATATTTATATAAGAATTAAATGATCTTTTTCTTATTCTAATTGTGGTTATTATTTATAGAAGAACTATGCAAAAAGTAATAAGAAATAAATAAATAAGTATTATATCAAACATATATTATTATAGTTTTTTAAGAGATGAAGTAAAACTAAAAATTATATAACGCAATATATTAGAAATAACTTGGTATTGTTCGACACCAATTCCATATTATATTATAACTAAATTTAGTAGCAATTTCGATGCAACGTTCACAACATTGGCTAAAGTAAGGATTCTTCTAAAAGAGGAATTGTTACAAAATAAGATTTTAGTTAAGAGGAGCAAACTCGTGCGAGTGTAACACAAGAATTATCAGGAATACCAGAAGCACAAGCATCTGAATAGCTAATGTACCTATATATAGATATATATATATATGCTGATCGAAGTGGCGGAGAGGCAGAAGGTGATCGGACTCACGCCAAGGGAGTGGTTTCCATGGAAACCGCCGACTCCTTGTTTTGTGCCAATTGTCTCAAGCCTGGCAAGAACACGAAGTGCTCTCGTTGTAAATCTGTTCAGTACTGGTATGCATGATCTAACTTTCGTTCGTGTTTTTCTTTTTCATTTCTAATTCTTGTTGTTTTATTTAATAAAAAGAGTGGAGTAGGGTTATTTGTTTATGGCGCCTAGATAATGTTGTTGTTAGTTACTTTATGTTTTGACTATGGTAAAATCTAATAGACAGTTACGTAATGGAACATCAATCAGTTTAAAAGATAAGTAGATGCTGCTATTGCTCTGAACTCTATCCAAAGTTGAGTTTATAGAATGGAATATTAATCAGCTTTTATATGTACATCCAAGTTGTTGGAATTTCATAGTTGTCTGAACTGATATCCTATATTGTATCTCATGTATTGACCTCTGAATTTCGAACATGTGATTTTTGTTTATAGTAATTTTTCGGCTGATATCTATCTTTATAAGGTTAAAGCTCTATATTCTTGCAATAGGCCCATACCGGTTTTGGATTTTCTTGTTGGCTCATCGTTTTTTGTTCTAAAGAACTTCCTGAAAATTTTTTGTTCATTCTCTTTCCAGTTCGCAGGAATGCCAATCAGCGCACTGGAAATTCGGGTACAAGAGTGAATGCAAGGATTTTGAAGGCAAAAATCTAGTTGTTCATGGCGGAATTTTTTCTGGAATTGCACTGATTCTTGTTAGGGGAAGCTCGAAGCCCATGAAAAAGCCAAGAGAGGCATATGGTTTTACCTTTTGTTTTGGTTTTTCTGTTCCTACTTTCTGGAAGCTCGTCCCTATTGAATAAAATCTTTATTTAGTAGACAAAACTCATTTCTAAACTTGTATTCCAGGTTCTCTTCCCTTATGAGGAGTTCCTTAAGCTCTATAACTGGGACAAGCCAGGATTCCCTCCTTGCGGTCTCTTAAATTGTGGGAACAGGTCCTTACTTTCATTGGTCTATTAACGTGGTTTATCCCTTACATCATGGGCAAATATATTGCTTATAGGAAGTCATTTATGGTCTTAATTATAGTTTTGCCTTTTGATACAACTGCTTTGTCAATGTGGTCTTGCAATGCCTTACATTTACACGCCCTCTCCTTGCCTACTTCTTGCTGAAAGGTCATTGTAGAGAATGTAAGTGGAAGAATTAGGGATATTATCAACATTCATTTTCCTCTTGGAGGATATTGGATGATTCTTATGCTGCAACTTTTGGGTGTTATTTTCAGGCAAACGTGATGATTGGTGCTTTCTGTGTTTACTTCAAGAGCATGTTGAAAGAGCAAGCCAAAGCTCACAGCCTTTTTCTCCAATTAAAATTCTCTCGTTTGCCTAATATTGGTGGTAACTTTGGATATGGAAGACAGGAGGATGCTCATGAGTTTATGAGGTTTGCCATTGATACAATGCAATCAGTGTGCCTTGATGAGTTTGGTGGCAAAAAAACCATTGATCCTATCTCGCAAGACACTACTCTTATTCAACATATTTTTGGTGGTCAGTTGCAATCTCAGGTTATGCACCTTATTTAAGCGGATCTCTTTCCTTTAGCACATAAAGTTATTATATTTATTTATTTAAACAGAAGTGTAAGGTTCTCTTAGCATTCTACCATCTAGAAATTGTGTTTTTCTTTGTCAATCAAGGAAAAGGGCAGATGCTTCCTGTGCTTAGCCTTTGAGCAGAAATCACTATATGATGTGGATTGATGTCATTCTACCATTAACATTTTTTCCGTAGATTACATTTACATATAGGAATATGCAACAGATCAAATGTTGGGATAGACTTGAGAGTATTCTTTTCCTTAATCATTTGCATGTTTCTTTGGGGAAAAAAAGAAAAGAAAAGAATGGACTGGTTGTAAACATTGGTCTCCATGAAATCAATTGGTTTAGACTTTCTTTGCACTCTATTACACGGCTGTATGCTAAGAAATAAAAATCAGGCCCAGTTTTGTGCTACTACTCTGTTCAAAGATCTCAATTTAAAATTCTCTGGTGCTTTTCAGTAATTGAGTCAGGAGTTTCTATCATCACTTAGGCAACTTGCAATGTGATTGTCAATGCTGCATTGGGCAGTTGGCATGATAATTACTTATGGTTCCCTAATTTTTAGTTTCGTATAATTTGTTAAGCAACTAAACTTTTAACATCTCTAGCTTCTAGTTACTGACCTGACCGGTTTTACTTTCTTAATTTACTTAAGGTGATATGTACGATGTGCAATAAGACATCAAATCAGTACGAAAACATGATGGATCTAACTGTTGAAATTGACGGTGATGCAGCATCATTGGAGGAATGCCTTGATCAGTTTACAGTTAAAGAGTGGCTTCATGGAGATAATATGTACAAATGTGATGGGTACGGTTTATCGTCCCAAACTTGGAGACTTGAAACGGAATACTGTTCACTTTGCCCATGGTTCTTTCCTGGCATTTCATCTTATGCAATTAACATAATACTTGACTTTTCGCACTATTTTAGCCTTTGTTGATTATGTGACATTTTCTCTTCTCATCCACTTTTAGCATGTTTTAGATTTTTCTCTGCACATGATTTTCTAATCATGAAGATGAAAATTCATAATATAGTTGGGAGAGGGATGGGAGAATGAATAACAAAGGCAAGTGTTGTTTTTGGTAAGCCCTGTACTCTTTCCATTTCAGCAGAGTCAAAATTTGGAAAGTCAGTTATAAGAGGTATTCCTGCCAATATTATCTCACTTTCCAAACTGAGGAAAATAATCAGTTTGATCAGTCAAGTTGGAGATCTAGTTGTGTAGAGTTAAAAATTTTTAATTGGGAATCTTTTGTGCAAATTCTCAAGTATTCAAAATCAGATGAGCCATAACATTTAGTTTAAAATGCTACATTTATTTATACGCATTATTTCTGCTTTCAATGATCCCAATATTTGATTTGAGTTACACTCTTTGTTACAGATGTATTGACTATGTCAAGGCTTGGAAATGTCTTACAATACGAAGGGCGCCAAATATTCTAACAATTGCCTTAAAAAGATTTCAGGTTGGACTTATACCTATTTATTTTATCAATTTTCTTATTCTGTCCTGCTGTAATTTGTTGTGCAAGATTGAGAGGTTTTAAGCACCTGTTAACATGACTCCGCAGAGTGGGAGGTTTGGGAAACTTAATAAAAAAGTAACATTTCCAGAGCAATTGGACCTTAGTCCCTACATGAGCAAAGAAGCAGATGGTACTGATATATACAGGCTTTATGCAGTTGTTGTCCATGTTGACACGCTGAATGCATCATTTTTTGGTCATTATATCTGCTACACAAAAGATTTTTGTGGAAACTGGTACAGAATTGATGACTGTAAGGTGGGTGTCTCTCTCACATCCCCTAATTCCCCCTTCTTTGCAAGAGCTGCTACTATTTCTTTCTCCAATGCTGAAATCCCAAGGTGCTTATTTGCTTACAGATGGCTGTTGCTAGGGATAACTGCTAAATGTGAAATCTTAATCTCTAGAAACCAATTTGCCATTTGATGCTACCAACTACCCTTATATGACAAAAGTGTATTATTTGCATAACTTGAACTGTATAATTTGGATGGTGCTTCCAACTGGTCAACATTTGAAAGATAAACTGCTTTAATCAGCAGTGCTGATTATTGTTACACCAATGGTTGGTTAGTGTGAAAGAATCGCTAGTCCAACATAATTTTGCAGGTGAATAAGCTATAAAATACTGGGTGTAAAGGGACTTCACTGTATGTTTAATTTCATTTTGGAGAAGTGGTGTCTTCAGTTCTACTTCTTTACGTGCACTTACATACAGTTTAATAGTATACGTATGCTTGTGCCAGCCTAAGTTGTTTCCAATTGTTGGTACAACGTGCTTCAGGTTACAAGTGTTGAATTGGAAGAAGCAATTTCCCAGGGAGCTTATATGCTTTTATATAACAGGTATTCCACTAATTCATATTGTAAATGACATAGGTTCTTGAGGAGTTTGCATATGGATGCAATGTGGTTGCTTTGAGTTGATTAATTCCGTGGAAGGAATTTTAGCTCCTTTATGTTTTCATGCGGGTGTTACCTTGTAACAAAGAGAGGGGAGATTGTATTATCTATTCCTGTTTAATCACTGTGTGCAATCTGTTATTCTAACTAGAAAGCTTTGGTGACTCGGCTTAGTTTACCGGGTTACTTGTCATCTTAATGTTTCATTTGCTTTCTTGCTTAGTTTAACATGGTTGGTGTTTTCTTTTAACTATCAGCCTAAGTGCACCACCATTTTGGAATTATATTTGACTATTATCTTATTTCTGTTTTGAGTCTTTTGACCATGTATACCTGATGTTCTGCAGGTTTCTGTTCGATCATCCTGTCTCAAAGCAATGGGGGAACTGTCGAAGGAGAAGCAGCAAATCGTTAAGTCAGAGTCAGATTCTTGCAAAAAGGAAAGGGGAACCTTCGAAGGAGAAGCAGCAAATCGTTAAGTCAAAGTCAGATTCTTGCACAAAGGAAATTGCTGATTGCTTGTCAACTTTGGACTCTATGAATTCCATTAGAACTTTTGGCTCCCTAGCATCAGAAAGTAATTCTGGAGGCTTAAGGGAACACGATGAAGATTTTTGTGGTGCACCTAAGATTTCAGGCTATTCTAAAGTTTCTTTTGCAATCGAAAATGGGTCATCTTTGGGAGTTGATTCCGAAGTTGTAAGAGGTGCAGAGAATAGGGACAAGTTTCCTTCCGAGTGTTCATCTCCTTCAAAGGAACCATATAGCTGTGATGAAAAATTTCCAGTTGGATTTAATTCAGGGAATGGTCGGTGAAATCCAGAGAGCATGGATGTAGTTGATTGTGATTTGGCAGAGAATTCAGGCAGCCCAAGCTTTGATTCTGGATTCAGTTCAACAAGTGTGGACGATATCAAAGTTCATGGCAGCATTATTTCACGTTCAGTCGAGGATACTACTTCAAGCAAACTCTTATATGAAACGTGAATCAGCATTCTGTGGTTCAGATAATTATGCTGGTAATTGAGCGAAGAGATATCAAATAACAGATCGTCTTTAATGTCTGAAACTGCAAATTTCTACTAATCCATTTTTGGTACTTATTCTTGATCCCAACATGAGAAGAAAGAGTTGGGATTTTTATCTGGGGTTTCACTATTTGAAGAAATCTTGGATTCATAATATAGTTGGAGGATGATTTCCTTCGTTGAGGGATGTCATTGCAATAAGAGCAGAAAAGTTCCTTTCTTGTTGCTGCTTGTAGTCCCTGCTCTGGTAAGAGTTGAAGCCATGAATTATGATTCATTTTGCTGTTAATTTGTCAAAAGTCAGATACAGAACCTAGAGAAAGCTGAAAATTGAAAGCCAGGCGTGGTAGTTGATAATAGCAGCAGTAATGTAAGAATTTATAGCTATCAAATGATGACATGTGCTGGTTTTAGGAACAGGTGAGATGGTCAGCAGGCAGTGAAATTGTAAACCGCAACTTCTAATTTAATCCGGGCCTCAACTGTGAGTACTTGGATCAACAGGGCTTTATATTAACAGTGACTCAAAAAGAATTGACAATATCAATTTAGGCAAAATGGTCACTTTTAATCTTAATTTTCACACCAATTGATCAGTTTGACTGATTCAAATATCGCAGAGTGAACAATTTTAACCTTAATATTTGAAAATGCTAAAGTGTAATCCACCGCGATAGAAAATTCAACGCCTTATTTACCAAATTTCTTTTCAACACCTTTATTAAATATCAGGTTATTGTTAACTTAGTGCTTATAAAATAATTTTTATTAAATTAAGTAGATCCTTGTATCACATCATAGCTAACGTGGTATGGATTTCACTTATAAAATAACTTTTTATTAAATCGGGTGAACTTTACATCGATGAGATAAGACTCATATTTTATTTAAATAAAAAAGTTTAATTTTTTATTAAATGTGGGACCACCATTTTTTTTATCAGAAAAGGAGATACACAAAACCTTAATTTACTAATCGGGAAAAGATACCCCTAAATATCTTCTAAAAAGATAAACAAAAAATTCACAAGCGAGTTTTGAAGTAGGTAAATGCTAAGTTCAAAAGAACCAGTGTAATTAACTAACCAATCAACGACTCGATTAGCCTCACAATATATATGCCTAACTTTCGCAATTCATTCTCCGACATTTAAGTTTTGAATCCTCGGATCAGAGAAATATACTGAATTTGCTGAGTCGCATAATTGAACTTTAAAGTAACCTTAATGTACTCGAGTCCAAAATACATCCTTCGACGGATGCATGTCAACGAAAGCTATCGAATAGGTAATCTCCACCGACACAACAAACGTTACGCATACATCCTCCAGCGAGCATTACTTCATCTGCACCATTGGTCGTCACTGTCAGTCCGAACAAATGCTAGCTATTACAATCTCAGGAACCACCCTTCCAGCTACAACACCTACACCTCTAACTACAACACCGACCACTCCTTCTCCTTCTTCCATCAACACACTAGTCGATTGTACTCCGAAACCGTTACCAAGCCCCACAACGACAGGACCATCTACCCTTACCAGGCCTCCTCCTAGTTCATCAGCTTCTAAACGACGGGACCATCTACCCTTACCATCCCTCCTCCTCCTGGTTCATCAACTTATTCGAACACTAGCCAAGCACTGTATCAATATCACAATGTCCTCATTAATTTGTAAGAAGTCAAGAAAAGAAAACCAACAAAATTGTAATGGGATCCACTAGCAAAATCAGAGGTAGAGAAGACATATAATGGTAATCCGAGAGTAGGCACAAAATTAGTGAATGGTATTTAAGACCACCCGACACCCCCGGACAATGGCATGGGAAAATAAAAGCACATCATCCGCAAAAAGGAGATGGAGATAATTGGACTAGCCCCAGATAGCTTGACAGGTTTCCATTGATTGGATACAACTCTGTGCGAAATGAGCATAGAAAGCTTCTCCATACAGAGAACAAAAAGGTATGGAGATAAGGGGTCCCCTTGCCGCAACCCATGCTTAGGCTCAAATTCTGGGAGGCATGCACCATTCCACACAATGGATATGTGTGAACTAGAGACACACGACATAATAAGAGTTCCGGTGCCTCGTGATATCATGTTCAGCGATACGTTGATTTAGGGCGAGACTACATCTGGTAGCTATACTGTGAAATCAGGGTATGAGTACATCTCTCGAGTCCCTTATCCTGTTGACCCTCGCAAATAGTGGCCCAGAATTTGGAAGCTGAGTATCCCCCAGAAATTTCGCTTTTTCTTGTGGTAGATTAGGTTGTATCGACTTCCTACTAACATGTTACGTTTTGAACGTGGTATGACCAATTCACCTCTCTGCTTCCGATGTGGTAAGCACATGGAGACTATTATCCATGCCCTTCATGATTGTCCTTGGGCGCGGTAAGTGTGGTTCCACATCCTTGGAAATCCACATGTCTGGTTTTTTTTATACCAATCTTGATGAGTGGGTATCTTCTTATATTTTGGATACTTCTTGTCTTTCTGATCATATGCACAATATCATTACTGGAGCATGGATTATATGGTGCACAAGAAACCAAGAGCTTATCCAGCATCAGGTTATGTCTACTATTGCACAATACAGGTGGCATGTCAAGCTCGTTAGTGAGTGCCAAATGGCCTTTCCTGAGGAAGATCATGCTAATATACCTAAACGTAGATGGATTTCATGACAAGCACCTACTACTGGCTATGTCGAAGTTAAAGTGGATGGGAGCTTGATCGGGAACCCAGGAGATGC
Source organism: Erythroxylum subrotundum (assembly GCA_027563845.1). Taxonomy (NCBI): domain Eukaryota; kingdom Viridiplantae; phylum Streptophyta; class Magnoliopsida; order Malpighiales; family Erythroxylaceae; genus Erythroxylum; species Erythroxylum subrotundum. The sequence goes on from JAOQMQ010000003.1 coordinate 25,895,486, forward strand.
GGGGTTTGGTGGCTTGATCAGGGACGAACATGGGCGGTGGTTGGTTGGTTTCTCGGGTTTCATTGGGCATGACACCAATATGCTTGCTGAACTTCGTGCTATATATCATGGTTTATCTACTGCTTGGGATCGTGACCACCGAAACTTGATTGTGGAGTCTGACTCTCTTGAAGTGATTAATCTCATCAAGGGCGCATGCCCCCTATATCATCCTTATTTGGCCATTGTTGCTGACATTTGACGACTCCTTAGGAGAGCGTGGTGCTGCTCTCTTCAACATATCCTCAGAGAAGGAAACCAAAGTGCAGATTTTCTTGCTAAACAGGAGTCTTCTGGCCTTTCACGTTGGGTTCTTTGGGATTCCCCTGGGCCATGTCTTGGTTTGCTTCTCCAGTATAGTGCTAGATCAGTTGCGTTCTCGAGGCATTAGTTCTCTTTAGCCATTGTACCAAAAAAAAAATGGTAAAGAAACTTTGAGGCTAAAGAGTTATCTTGAAGTTGAAGCTCATTTTCTTGGTTGATCTGAGTCTACGAGTGAATCCTCTTTTTTTCATTCACTATCCTATTCGCCCTCCTCCAATTTTCACCTTTGAAAACCTTTGTGTGGACTAGCTCGATTCTTAGCTGATGTACTTATAATTTTTTTATGTCCTTTCTATCGAATATATGTGTATAATTTGGCGGTAAAAGATACATTGTTTCCATATAATGTAAGTAAAATTTTAAAAAGTTAATCTTTAAAATTCTTTAAAATTTTTCAAAAAGTTTTTTTATTAAACATAACGGTGAAATAAATATAATATGATTTGAAATAATTAAATTAATAATTTAATATACTGTAATAAATTAATATTTTTATTAAATTTATTAGTTTAAATTAAATTTAAGAACTAATTTAAATTATTGTTTCATTAATATTTAATGGTAATATATATAACATGTTTTCATCCTCATTTTTTATAAAAATTGAAAAATTCTAAAAGTTAAGTAAATTTTAAAATAACAATAAATCTTGTAATATTATGTATATATATATATATATATATATATATATATAACATGTACCTGCTTCGGGTGGCACATTTTAAACCTTATAGTATCTGAGTTGATGTTTCTGACTCTCATGATGAAATGCACAAAACGTAATAATTTAAACTTTGTGCCAACTCCACGTGAAAATGTGTCCTTCTGTATCTGAAGAATGGCTAATGGAGCAAAAACCATTGTACATGCATGTGACTTTGGATTTTATAATCATATAAAAACCATTGTACAGCAAAACCCATTGTATATGGGAAATGGCCTAGAAAGGGGAGAGCTTCTATTTGGCACTTTGGAAAAAAGCTAAGGAAGAAAAAAAAAGGAAGAGAGAGAAGGTGGAGCTTGAGCTGCTCCTTCAACCTCCAATCCTCTAAGTTATATTTTCTTCTTTTCATTTTTTATTTCGTTCATTTGATATATGAGTGGAATTGATGATGATAAACTTTGGTTTAAGAATGTTCTAAATTCTTTTAGGTATTTATACTTGATTTAATGTTAAAATAGTTGCTTTTGTTGTTAATAATGTTGGGTGTTGTGATTATTTGTTTTAATTACATGTTTCGGTAATAAATCAAGAGAGTAAACCGAATGCAAAATGATTAGGTTGGTTAATGAGAGTTATTCGATCATTATATGGAGAAAGATTTCGTGTGAAGACCCAGTTGTTTATTGGAATGCTTAAGAATTAATTAAGTTGTGGGATGTTTTGTTAATCGAGAGATTACATGTTCGTTAACTCAATTTAATTAGGGTTTATGATTTAGGGCTTAGTGATTACAACTCGAAAGAGACTAATCCACCTTTTGAAAGTCTAAGACTGACACCGAATTAACACAAAAGTGAATAAGTTAGCATTAATGATAAGATAAATCCCCTTTCTCATAATTTGTTAATCTTCCTTGTTTGAAATTCAAAATTCAATTGGTGGTGCTCAAATTTGAATTCTTCCATTAATTTAGAATTCTCATTTCAATCACTCCATATTCAATTGTTTACTTTTCTGTTTAGTTTTTATTTTCATTTTAATTACACTCTTAGGCCTTCGATACAAAACAATTAGGGAGATTTAGAATTATAAACTCATTGTTTTCGATTCATCTTTTTGTGTATGTATGTTTGATTTTGTATTCGATCATGTGTAATTAAACGTCCAGTTAGTATTTAGGTTAGATGAACCTTATGTTAATACTTTGACATGATTGATTCTTTTATTAATTCAATTGGTTTGATTGTTATATTGGGTCTGATTACGTGTTTTATTTATAATCTGATTTCAAACGTACAGATTACGAAATCATAGGTTAAATAGATTTACCGTAATTGGAAAGAGTTGATTACAACCCTAAAGATAGGATGACATAAATCTTTCACATTCGAGTCAAACCTAATAGAGGGACTATATATAAATTTTATTAACTGATATCTTGAATTGGTTGAATATGTCCATGAGTATTATATGTTTTTGTTGAATATTGATTTGAATTGGTGTGTAAAAGGATGATGGTTAGAATAAAATTAGTTTTCTAAGTCATATTTTTTGTAACCATTAAAATATTTAAGTTTAGTGAAATTGCAAATTATTTACACATATATATGCCCAATTTTTTTCGTGAGCTTTTGAGCCTAAATATCAAGATTCATAAAATTTTTAAAGATCTTATTATTCTTTCATATGTGTGATATCATATATGGTAAGATAATTCTAAAACTTGCTTTTATTATGCATATTAAGACCATATTAGTTAAATTAGAAGCATTGATATAATCAATGCACTTAGATTCACCAGTTTGCTTTAGCCTATTTCTTTGAAATCACCATACCTAAAATTTACCTTTAGGAATAACCAAGTTAAGCTTTAACCTTTTTATTGATTAAACCCACATATTAACGTTTATCCTATTCTTCTTTGAGGACCTTTTTATTACTTTGAACCTTGAAGATTATTTATTTTTATTATTTACTTGTTAAGACTTGAAATTTGTGAAAGGTCCAATAGTTGTTGAATTGTGGAACTGATTTGAATATTAAAAAAAGAAGAAAAAAGAAGAAAATAAATAAAAAGAATGAAAGGAAAAAAAAAGAATAAGTTTATAGTATCAATAAAATTGCATTGAAAGGACCTATGTATAAACAAGTCTTGAAATAAATTATGTAGCAAATTTCCTTCAATTTATTCTTTTTATTAACCCAACCATACCTTACCTAAGCCCCGTTACAATCTTATAAGACCTTTTGATTTTTGTTTCTAGTTTGTACATAAGTGGTGGAGATGTGATTTTAATGCAAGTATATATTAAGAATTTTACTTTGCATTGAATGAGAGTTTTGATACTTTTCACCCTAAACACTTGAGTGCATTTAGTGAAATCTTGGTGAGGGTGTAAAGAGATATGCTTTTGATTTCAATGCAATCGTTGATGTGATTACTATTAATATTGCTTAGGAAGTTAACTTTTAGGTCAACTTAACTCTAATTGTATGTTAATTTGACTTAATAGGATATGATGATGTATAGTATGAATGGAAATATTATGATTGGTGAAGGATTGATGTTGTAAAATTTGTAATTTTGATTATAGTTTGCTTGAGGACAAGCAAAAACTTAAGTGTGAGGATGTTTGATATATGAATATTTGACTATATTTTACCACCCATACTTGATGTATTTTGCTTAATATTTTACACTTTTATCATATATTTGGTACTTAATTTGCTCCAAGTGTGTTTACAAAGTATAATTGCCTTTATGGACTTAAAGAAAAAAATTTCAGATGAAAACATGACATAAAATGAAGAGTCGACGTGCAGAAGAGATGCACGGTCGTGCATATACCTATGCACTTTTCCCAAGCCGTGCACTTTCATGATATTTAGAGGTTTTTTTATATGCACAGTTTAATGTATGATGGTCTAAGAGATCTTGCATCTCCCATAACCTTAAATTTCGTGGTAAAAAGATGTTTTTGGAGGCAATTAGTAGGAAGTCAGAGAGTACAAAGTAGGGAGATGATTCCTGATGTAGAAATCATTCTCTAGTTACGAATTTGGTCCAGAGAAGTGGAAAACACGATGAAATCATCAAAAGATTCATCAAAATATAAGATCAAGCCTTTACATCGCAAGAACATTCGATAAAAGATAATTAGGGAGATTTATAATTATGAACGTTTTTGTTTTCGATTCGTATTTCTATTTATATATGTTTAATTTTGTATTTGATCATGTGTAATTAAACGTCCAGTTAGTGTTTAGGTTAGATGAACCTTATGTTAATAATTTGACATGATTGATTCTTTTATTAATGCAATTGATTTGATTGTTATATTGGATCTGATTACATGTTTTATTTATAATATAATTCCATATGTAGAGATTGAGATATCTTAGGTTGAATAGATCTATCGTAATTGGAAAGAGTTGATTGCAATCTTATAAAATTTAGCCTGAGTATTTCATATTAAGGTCAAACATAATATAGGGACTCATAAATCGGTAACACAATCCTATAAAATTTAGCTTGAGTAATTCGGTTAAAAACCTTAGAATTAGTTATTAGTAGACTCAAGGTCAACTACTAGCATACTATAGTAGTCTTTATGGTCCAATAAATCATCAAACAATTGTATGATAAAAGGTCAATCTGTTGAGTTAGGAGGAATCGAAACCTAAATATTAATTACTCAATATTGATAATTTACTAGTGCTTCTTGAATTATCTTTTTAATTTCATTACTTATTTTATTTTATTTGCTTAGTTTTATTTTCTTTATTAAAAACTAAAATCAATCCTTAGGTTAGATAATAAGGGAAGGGTAATTACTAGTATTCATCGCCATCGCGAGATCGAACTGTATTTGCTGGTAGTAGCTATAGCTATGTCGTGCACTTCAGTTCATAATTGACCAACTTACGAAATAGGTCAACCATAGACCATACTATTAGTACATTAGAATCATATAAGACAATCACCCTCCCATTAGGATGATAATTATGGTCTGTGATGTTCTTCCACCAAGATGGAAAATAACTCAGTAAACTGTAATACTCCTTTCTCATTCTAGTTTCCACAATTCCATCAATAATCACTTTATTTTTCAAAATAGTGTTTTGATCATTAGCTTCTTATTATAGGCATTTTCCCCTCTTATATGCCAAGTTAGAATGTTCAAATGGCAATCTCCCTAGGGAGATTTTTTTTCCTATTAGATCTTCTTCTACCCACAATTTCAAACTTTTGATCATTCATCACTTGTTGATGTTTTTACTTACCAGGTGTTTCATTAGAATTTTCCTCTATAATGTCTGATGTTTACTTTGTCTACTTATTCTTCCACCTATTGTACATCTTTACCAACTTTGCTTGCAGTAGTATTAGTTGTAATAAGAATGTTTCTTATGTTCTCCTCATTTTGTTTATAGCTCATCTCCATTAATTCTTGGTGATTACTAGTCTTGAAAACCCTCCCTATTGGTCTCTATAATTGCTTCTTATCAATTTGAGGTTTCTAAGCATATGATACCTTCAAATGATCCTCAACGGGCTCCATATCCCCATTTAGTCTGATGAAAGCTATAACATTAGGTAAGTCAGTTAGTGAATTAACCACATTGTAGATTCTTGTATAATTAACACACCTTGTTTTAGTTATTGATTGATCCAAAGCTATTGGTCTCCTTATGTAGCTTGCAAGATGGCTTAGTCCATTTGTGCTCTAATATTCTAGTGGGACTTCGTGTTAGTAGATCCAAATAGGTATGCTATCTTGCTTTAGATCTTCCAGCTTGAGACTAAGTCTCTATAATTGCAGCAGTTGAGGCTTATTTTGGATATGCCAAGGTCTATATCGGACCACTAACTTTGTTTTTCTAAGTTTGAGAATTTAAACAAAAAGACATCATCATTGTTTAAAAGAACATCTATTAATCCATGTTATTTCCAATTATTGAAAGCCTACTACTTCATGACTAGAAAAGCAATTCTGTTATCAAGGAAAAAACTAAGCAATGTGACTTTCCATCTATCTGCTCTAGCTTTCAAAATCTCCATTGAGGGGTGAGACAATTCTCTATTCAAATGACTCATGGGGGGGGGGGCAGTACATTAACTTTTGTTATAGTCCTGAGTCACCAACTCCTTGTGTCTATGTTTTGTGAATGGGAGATATGTTAAGGCTTATAGAGGGAGTGTTTGTAGAAGTGGAAGCTGGAGGTTCTTTAATGGGTGCCTTTGAGCAATTTAAGCTCAAAGGCGAGAATTGTAAAGTGTCTATAGGTAGGAGTTATGGACTGTTGGAGAAAAGCCAGCCAGGCAGGTAAAGAAATGTGCAAGAATGTAAGCAAAGGGGTGACCTAGGACAATGCATAATAAGAGGAAAATATGGTGACGATAGATTGATGAAATGAAGGTGAGGTGGAATGTAGAATATTGTAATAACTGGGAAGCAACTGTGATAGAAAGCAAGTAAGATATGATAGATGAAGGTGAGAACGATAGGAAGGAAAAGGTGAGAATGATAGGGCACTACAAATCAAAGACCATGAGGACCAGTGTTGGAGAGATGATTATGAACAGTGATCACCCGAGAGAGAAGAAGACACACCCATTTACATTATCTAATGTAACATATGACTTTTCATAGAATATGAAGGGGAAAATTGTTATAAACTTCATGTAATGAACTCGTATCATGTTTGGCCAATATTGAGGTGACATGCTTAGCTAATGAATTACATCGGTTCACATAGAGCAATAGATAACTAAGGAAATGGTTTATGAGAAAAAAGCTAGACAAGGCACTTTTCAACCAATAATAGATGACTAAGTTCTTAACGAGTTTGGCCAATTTCAACGAATCTTTATAGGTATTTTATTATCTCCTATCTTAATAATTTCACCATTGAAATTTATATATTGATAAGGTTCATTTAGTTGGACACTTCATAAATTATGTATTAGATTATGATTAGTATAACTCCCACTAGCTCCATTATCAGTTAAGATGTTACAGGGAATAAAATTTCTACCATCAAAATATTCTCCTTTAATTTTATAATTGGGACTTATCTTTCTATCAGTTCTTATCAAAGTATTAGGATATCGTTTACTGCTTAAAACACCAGTTTCTGAATAAGATAATCTAGGTAATAATTTATAATGAGAATTCAGTAAAGGTTTTGTTGTAAATCTAATGAAAAATCATCTTCAAGGTCTTATATATTTTCAAGATAAGGAGGATATGGTCTTCCAACATCATAAAATAATTTTGGGAAGTCAATAATATCTTTGTACGTAAAATATTCCATATGATGAGTATTTGATAAGGCATAAGATATCATGTATATAATAGAATATGGCCTATTTCCATCTTAATTAACTATTTTCTTTTAAAGTATTTGATTAAAGAGAGTTTTCTATCAAAATCTTTATCTTGTATATTATAAGTCGTCTCAGGATAGATATTAAACAAAAGTTTTTCATATCGAAGATTGCATCTCAAATTTCCCATACAAGCCCTTTTTCTATTGTGGATTTGATCATCTAATATTGCTAAATTTGTAGGACTATCTATTCCTTCTCTAAAAGTAGATACAATTATCGTTTGTATGGATGTAATAGGCACCTAACCTATTTTATCCCTAGTTTCTTTGGGAATATGATCAAGTTTTCGGAAAATATCTCTTTTAGATAGTAGAGGAATCATTACTTTATTAGAAGTTAAACTAATATATAGGGTTTTTTTTTTAAGATTAATATCATAGAACATATGGTGCTTTCTGGATTTTAACCCTATTTTTTTTCTAGAAATGTCATATAAACTCACTGTAAGAATTTATAGAAAATATAGTATTACGAATCTTTTAAAGCATTTTTCTATCAATAAGAGCTTCTTGACTATATATGTTTTTCAAATGTTTCCACTACATTATCTATTATTTGCTTATCAATTTGAGCATTAGAAGATTTTCCTATTTCACTCTTTATTTTAGAGTTTGAGGTTTTTTTTTGTATTTTGTATTTTGTATTTGTTATTATAAAAATACTTTCTTCATAAGAGCATTTTTCAAAAGAATTAATTCTAATAAAATCTTCATTTTCTATCATTTAATTTATTTCATTATTTTTTTTGATTTTCTTTTTATTAAATCTTTTAGGACATTCATTAGTGTAGTGTCCTTTTTCTTTATAATAATAACACTAACATTCAGTAATATTTTTATTTCTTTTGATCATATGTTTTCTGGGTTTATATCCTTCCTTTTTCTTATAATATTTTGCTTTATGCTTCTTAAAATATTTCTTTCTTTTATTTTTCTTTTTATATTATTATAATAATAAGGACCATCACTTCCTATGTAGCACCCCCTTACCGCAGAGTACACACCGGGGCCCCCGGAGGTCATTCCGGTACATATCCTACGTTAAGGGCGAGCTACGTTCGATCACTACATTCACTTCATATGGCATCATAT
>JAOQMQ010000003.1:25933482-25951830 GCA_027563845.1 Erythroxylum subrotundum
TAATAATTTATAAAAACATATCAAAAGTATTTATAAAATGTATTCTAGTTTTAATAAAATAATAGCTATTTTCAATATCATATACTATACATATTTGTACTCAATTACTTATATATTGTCTTGGAATTGATACATTAGAATTAATAAAGTAATTAATTCATTTTAAGATTAATATAAATACATATATGCGTAATGCATATATTGTGTAAATATGTATATTGTGTAAATATGAAAAATAAAATAAAAATGTTTAAATGCGTTAAGATTAATCATGATATTAATTAATTTAATATAAAATTTTACAATGATTATTTAATAATACATATAATGAAAAGACAATAATATTTATACAACTATACAAGTAAAAAAAATTAACAATAACTAAAAGTATACCTACTACATCAATTAAGAGTTTTGTACATAATTTATAAAAACATTAAAAGTTTGAAAATTTATATTATAAACTTAAAAAACTTGTTTTTTAAATCATATTAAAAATAAATATAATAATTTATTAAACACTTAAAATAATTTTTGAAATAAATTCATTGTACTTAGGTAATAATTTTTTTACATTTACATTATAATTAATTGTTATAATAAAATCAAAAAATTAAAATTAAATTCTCTTGTTTGTAGGGAGTAATTATGACAACGTTATCATTGTTACATATTTTTAATAAATATATATTGATTCGTATTTTATATCTTTTATTTTAAATAAATATTTTTTGTATAATTTATAGGTAATTTCATCTTACACATTACTATAAATGGTTATGCTATATTTTATAACTTATGAATTTTAAAAAATACAACTACAACTTTTTCAAAATCTCTTAAAATAAATATATAAAAAATTAAAAAATATATTAAACAACCGGGCTGCCGTAGCCCTGGCAGGTCGCCTCGGCCGAATCATTCCGGCCTGCCCAAAAATTTTTTGGCCTTGCCAAGTTAGGTTAGGCCATCGATGGCTCGGGCCCAACCCGGCCCGTTGACAACCCTAATCATTGGAACTCGTTGGGTATTTCGAAACAAACTTAACGAAAATGGTAAGGTGGTAAGAAACAAAACTAAACTTATAGCTCAAGGTTATAATCAATAAGAAGGTATTGATTTTGATGAGACTTATGCATATGTTGCTAGATTATAATCGATTAGGATTTTACTTGCTTTTTCATGTTATAGAAAATTTAAATTATTCCAAATAGATGTTAAAAGTGTCAACTTAAATGGATATATTAACGAAGAAGTGTTTGTTAAGCAACCTATAAGTTTTGAAGATGAAAATCATCCTGATTACGTGATGTAGTTGACTAAAGCTCTGTGTGGTCTAAAGCAAGCTCTTTGAGCATAGTATGAGAGGGTAAGTAACTTTTTACTTGAGAATAACTTCAAAAGAGGAAAGGTATATAAAACCTTATATAAATAGGAGAACGATTTACTCATAATGCAAATATATGTTGACGACATAATATTTGGTGCTACTAATCAATCCTTCTGTGAAGAATTCTCAGCTTTAATGCAGGGAAGAATTCAGCTTTAATACAGGGAGAGTTTGAAATGAGTATAACGGGAGAACTATCCTTCTTTCTAAGGTTGCAAATTAGGTCAACAGAAAAAGGAATCTTCATTAGTCAAGACAAATACACAAAGAACCTCATCAAGAAATTTTATTTTGAAAATGTCAAACCAATGGATGCTACTATATACTTTGGAACTAAACTTGATAAGGATGAAGAAGGCAAGGCTACGGATGAGACAAAGTATAGAGGAATAATTGGATCACTACTATATTTTACAAGCTCAAGACCAGATATCATGTTTAGTGTGTGTCTTTGTGCACGCTTTCAATCAAATCCAAAAGAGAGTCACCTTCAAGCAATCAAGAGGATCTTTCATTATCTTTGTGGGACTATGGACTTAGATTATGGTATCCAAAACCTAATTCTTTTAACATAGTTGGCTATTGTGATGCAGATTATGCAGATGATAAAGTTGGTAGGAAAACATAAGTGGTCACTGTCAATTTGTTGAAGGATGTTCAGTTTCTTGGTCTTGCAAGAAACAAAATTGCACAACGCTTTCGACAATTGAAGCGGAATATATATCAGCTGCCAGCTATTGTGCTCAAATCTTATGAATGAAACATCAACTCCAAGACTTTTCTCTGAACTTTGATCATATTCCTATACTATGTGACGATACAAGTGCAATAAATCTCTCTAACTTTGATCATGTTTTAGAAGGAACCATTGATCTTTTGCATGTTAAAACTAAAAATCAAATAGATGATATCTTTACTAAGCCACTCTTTGAAGATAGATTTTGTGTATTGAGAAAAGAACTTGGTATGTGCAAATTATCTTATATTAACTCTGTATTAAGATTCTATGCTACTTCTCTTTGCAAATATTAGCAGACTCCTAATATGTTCTTTTATGGCAGGCTCCTCTTAGTTTAAAAGGACCCTCTTAGTTTAGAAGGCTCCTCTTAGTTTATAAGGCCCCTCTTATTTTAAAAGGCTCATCTTAGTTTAATAGGGTAGAATACTCGTGTCTCAAAAAGACAGCATCGTTTCGACTTTTAAAAACGTGTGTGCGCCGCTCTGACAGCTTTCCGTATGTGACTGACAGAAGATACGGAGATGATCACACCTCCACTAATAGCGTGTATGATTGTTCATCTTCACATGAAATCAACGCTTAAAAACCGTTTAGTATGTCCTAAAAAAGTTTTCTTCCTTCTACTTACCTTAATCGCTCTCAGAAGCACCGTTTTTCCTCTCTACACCCTAACTCTTTGTTTTTGCTCAAATTTTCTGCTTAAAATCTCCTAAATCTCACCAACTGACTTGAAATGGCAAGAACAAAATCTAAGGGACAAAAGAAAACCTTGAGTCCCACTACTAGCCATGGCGAAACTCTCCGCCATGAACAAGAGTTTGAAACTCTTGTTTCTGAATCTTCCTCTCTGTCACTAATAGTAGGATCATTAAACACCCCCACTGAACCTGTTTCCATCACCTCTATAAAAAAGCCCCAACGTTCAGAAGCGTCTACTCAGGAGACTCCAGACGATAGAAAGAGAAAGATTTTAGCTATGTTGTCTCTAGAATCAGATTCTGATTTATCTTTTGAACAAAATGAATCAATAATCAAGCAATATATCTCTGACTCTAGTGAAGAAGACTTTGATGACTCAAACCCTAGCTCATTAGAAAAAGAAGGAAAAGAAAAAGAAGTAGAAGAAAAATCTTCTATAAGTGAGGGGGAACAAATGAGAAAAGTAAGATTTCATTCTCCTTCACTTTCACTACCTACTCTCACTCTACTTACTCCTTTTACTTTATCTCTCAAAACTTTTGCACCACCACCATCTACTACTCCTCAACCTGAGTCCACAGATAAGAAATTGCTTGAAGTACATTGAATTGTTAATGATGATGTTTCAGATGAAGAACCAGTCCATTTAATAAGATGTCCACGAACCAGAATAAGTCTGACAAAGCAAGCTAAGAAAGTTGTTAAGAAAGAAAAAAGCCCTAACGCGAACAGAAAGAAGAAGAAGAAACTCAAAAAAGAAAAAAGGAAGAAATAAAAAAAGGTAAAACACCTATAATTGAAGAGAAGATTGAGGATCCTATTGTTAAGGATGAGCCATTTTATGAAGAAGCCTTGTTTGAAGAAATTCCGAAGGCACAAAGATCAAAATCGAAGAAACAAAAGAAAGGAGAGTCTTCAGCACTAGTTCAGTTGTTTCAGTCAATGGAAGTTGAAGCATGATACAAAATGCGGTACAAGAAATGCAAGGTGGTTGCACGACGCATTTTGCCTCCTCTTCTATTCGATGACATTGGTATTCCTATCTCTTCTCATTTTCTTGTTGTAGGTTGGGCAAATTTTTTTAATTTGAATGAGACAATGTGTGATGATTTAATTAGATCATTTTACATACACATGAGAAAAGATGAATTTGATAGGAAGTTAGCAATCATCTCTTGGAGCGTGAATGTGAAATCTTGATTACTGAGGAAATCTTGGGAAACATATTGAACATAATTCCCGTAGGTAGAACTCACCTTCCTTATCATAAGTGGGACGTTACTGATCTTGATTTGGGAAAAGTTGTAAATTTTATCTACTTACACATTGAGAATGCCCACGAATGGAGACCATGGTGTAGACATCTGGACTTACTGCCAAGATGCCTTGCATCAATATCCGCTACTTCAATTTTTCCAATGAGTAGTTCAGTGGAAAGATGTGGCCTCCTGGATACATATGTGGTGTACAATCTTCTGAAGGGCGATAAGATGAATCTCTAAGCAATGATCCTGAAATTTATGGTGGACAAAGGAAGCCATAAGAATACCACTGGTGGTCTACCGTATAGGATGTTATTAACTAAGATTTTTGCCTATTATGGAGTGTCTTTTGACAATCTGGATTTGGTATGAACCTGGAAAATTCCATTCATCTATTCCTTACCAATTCGGATATAAACTGAAACACAATGTGTGGGTGGAAAAGAAAACAGAAAGACTAGCAGACCTTTAAGGTCCTGTCATACAAAAATCAGCCTCTGTCACATTCTAGAGTACAAATGATTTGATCCTTCAACAACTAAGGGACATTCGCTCCAATCAAGATCCAATGTGTGGCCAGATCGACAGCATGCAAAATCAAATTCTTGACATGCATATTAGGCTTTGAAAATTTTTTAAATCTCTTAAATAACTTTGTCGTTATTTTTTGCTTCGTTTATTTTTACATACATTGCTATTTTTTAACTTACTTTCTAGTTATTTCCCCTCTACTTTTTGATAATGACAAAGGGGGAGAGTTGATGATATATTTGCTTTTGATGATATATTTGCTCTTATATCAATGATAAATTCTATGTTAACTGTTGAAATATTGTCGAACTGAATTTATGAAGTGTAAGAAAGGCTCCTTTTAATTATGACTATGAGTTAGAACATATAAACTTTACAAGTATCTTTAGAATTCCTTTATTATTTGAATTTTAAAAATATATTTTTTATTGCTTGTCGCCATCAAAAAAGGGAGAGATTGTTAGCTCAAGGTTTGTTATTAATGATTTTGATGATAACTTAATAATATTTCAAAATTCAAATCGAAGCTATTTCCTTTTATTGGTTTTTATTGGCAACAACATAATTCTTAAAAGGAAAAATAAAATCATAGAAAAAATGATTTCTTTCTTTTTTTCTTTTTTTTTATTTGAGGAAACTTCGTAGGCGGGCCAAGTGGGCACACCTCTCCGAGGGCTCAACTGGCTCACCACCCCACAGGCAGGCCAAGCGGACGCATCTCGTCATCGAGGGCCCAACTAGTTCTCCACCGAAAGATAAAACCCCGGCTGCCCCAGGCTCTTACAAGAGGAGCTAGCATGGAATCGAACCTGGGACCTAACGAAGCCAAGCCCTGCTCTCAACCATCGAGTTCTTTCTTGTAGGAACCTTTTTAATGAACTTACCTTACTATAAATGATTCTACAACATCTGGAAAGATCTTACTAATTCGAACAATTAACTCTATAAATTTTGGCAAAACTTTTCTCTTAACGTCTAAATATTAGAAAATTCTAGCAAAAATGCTATCGAAGTTTCATTAGATGCAAATTCAACTTAGAATAGAAATGAAGCAAATGTCTACTTAAGGAAAAGTCATTGCACTTGTGAAATATATAGATTTGCTAAATACTTCAACAACATCAATATTTTCGAAAGTTATATCTATATCAAACTCCTTGTGCTTTAGCTTTAAAAAGTGAAAACACTTTACTGAGAGAGACTATTAAACCCTTTATACTTTTTTTTGTTGAGAGCTTGTAGAAGTTTGTTAAATACTACGAGTGTGGAAGGTTAAAAAACCTTGAAAAAAATATGTACTTATGAACTTGAAGAGGCTCGTGAAAATTTACTACTTGGTGTTTTATAATGAAATACTCAAGTTGAATACTTGAGGACTGGATGTAGGCTTTGTTATAAGTCAAACCAGTATAAATCGACTGTGTCACTCTCTCTTTCTCTTAACTTTTAAATTCTTGCATTTCAGTGTGTGTTTTTAATTTACAAGAGACTCCTCCACTATTAGAATAGACTCTTTCTATTGTAATATTTCAAGAGGTTTCTTTCGTTAATAGGCTCCTTTTGTTTTTAATATTAACAGGTTCCTTTCGTTTTTTTTAACTTTAACAGGCTCCTTTCGTTTTTAACATTAAGAGGCTCCTTTTATTTTTTAAATGTTAACAGACTTCCTTCGTTTTAAACTTTAACATACCCCTTTTATTTCCAAAATTTTCTGTTGAAATTTAGCAGGTTCTTATCGTTCACACGAATTGATAGTAACTTGCAAATTTTAAGTCCCACACGATTATTCCCCCTCTAGCGTGTATTTACTTTATCATTGTCTATTTATTTAGTTATTTGTATATTTTAAATTATTAAATTTGTAGTACTAAACCAGTTTGGTATGCTTCTATTTATGCTTGTATGACTCTATGTGCTTTTATATATGCTTCTCTAATTAAGTGATGAATTAGCTTGCAAGTAACAATCATTATAGTAGAACTCTAAAAGAGGATGGGAGATAGTAACTTGGATAGTTAAATTTTATGTTTCATTATAGTAGATTTGTAAAAGAGGATGAGAGATGGTAACTTGGAGTCGTTTTAGACATTGGACAGAATTACTTTGAACACGACAACATTTTAAAGCATTGAGCAGGGTTATTTTAAACAAAGGATCCAAACTGGAGAAAATTGGCGTCGTTTTACACAATAGACAGAAATAATTTGAACAAAGGATCTAAACCGGAGGAAATTGGCTAAAATGTGTCAATGGTTACTAATTTGATAATATTATTAATGGTTAAGAAAGTAACAGAAAGCCTACTGTTTATCAAACTTTTAAGTATATTAGAAGGTACTTATTGCTTGAAATGTGATTACAACGACACCAATAAAGAACTATATTTCCTGCTTACAAATTAAGCAGGAAAGTTGTTGAAACGAAAATCATTCTTAGACCAACATTCCAGGAATTTAACTTCATTGACATTTCTTTCAACTTACATATCGTAATTTGAGTTACAAGATGGTAGGTTTTCACTGCAATACTACGGGAAAGCAATGAATTATTATACTAACCGAATGTCACTTTCGTGACAACAATCCAAACAAAAGCACTGTGAAATACGACTTCAAGACTAATATAAGAAAACAAACATGTGAGTTGGAAATACTTCTAGAGCACGTCAATTAGTCTGACCCCAAAGCAAAACTACAAGTGCCGTGCAGACACGGAATATTTCGTAGTTAGACGCATTTGCATCAAACCTCGGAATACCTCCAAAGGCCAGAAAGTGCACACTTTTAAATCATGAAAATGTGTTGATTTGGTAAACGTAAGGACTTACTTGTGTTGCAACCTGTGAAACGCTTCGGCTGAATTTGATGCAGAAGTTTAGTTTTACCACGTGGGTATTCATTACAGCTGAAGCCTTATATATATACACATAAATAATTCCCAAATAATTCCAGCGCATAAATTTGCCATTGCCATGAAAGAACATAGAAACGCAAGCTGACTAGATGAAATGGAAAATCAAACATGTAATAGTTCAAGACGTCAACCAGCCTAAAAATTGCTAGAAGGAAAGATAAAAGATCATACACAACCTCGTACCAAGAGACCTCGTTTTGATCCTCGATAATCATCTACAAAAACTGCTCAGAACCGGGGAAACCAACTTCACGATGGTGGAACAATCCCAATAACACCATGAACGAATCCAAGCGTGCGAAGAAGGTTTAAAATATTACTATTCGAGCATGGACGAAGAACATGAATCACGAGATGGAGAAATCCTAAGGCTGTAGAAATTTTGTGGATCAATCCTCCAGATGAACTATCCACACGGAACTAGGAGACATTCAAAGTTGAATCTCATCAGCTTGATTAGGATCCATAATTAGATTGCATCATGCAAGGTCAGCAGCCCAAGGCTTGTAGACCTCTTTAAGCAGTGGGACCTCTTTGAAGCTAAGAGTTCTTCCCGTAGCTCATAAATACGTTCAGGGAGTCAAGGGACGCCAAACAACATGAGGACCCCCACAAATCTCTCAGTAAAATGTATGAATATCAGAAATTTGGGAGATTAAAATGTTAATTAAACACAACAACCAAGATATAGAGCATATTTTTAAAACTTACCCTATGACACTACAAAAAAGCGAAGCATTCACCATTTTAGCTTTTCTAGTCTATCTAAATACTGTTATAATAAAGTCAAATATAATTCAAAAAATTTCTTAACCCATGCTATCAATACAACCAACCTAAAACTTAAGAATGGCAACTGAGAAATTCCTTCTACATGTAAGCTAAAAGGTCCAGCTTTGGTTTAGAAAATCATCATTTTATTTTTTAAAAATTTGCAACAATCTTAAATTTTTCATTTAGAAAGAACATATCAAAGAACTTCAGTCTTCAATAATCTAAGATCCCCAAAACCACTTCTTCTGTGGAACTGATAGTACCTGCCAGAAGTGTTTGAAGCAGCTCTTTATCCTTTTAAGTTAAATAAAAGAAATTCCACAAGAGTTTGGGAGAGGCGCATCACTGTCGGAGAGTTCAATCAAACAGAAGCATGAAGAGAGGACATAGCAGGGACCTCAACAAAAATTGAAGATCCCCAACGGAGAGCAGCGAAGAATGACACCTCAAGTGTAGAAGCACAAAACGAATGAAGCAGACCCAGAAGACACCTCAACACAAAAAAGAAAGCATAAACATTTAGCACCAATACTAGGATCAATTTGTCTCAATGAAGTCATAATTAACACCTACAGCCTTTATAGCTGGAAAAGCCCCAAAACTACACTGATTGCTTAAAATAAAATAGCCAACATAGGAATAAGTATGAAGGGAACTTATCCAAACCAAGAGGCTGGGGGCGTTGCCCGTTCAAAATATAGCCATACTGAAGTCCAAACATAATAAACACACTCAATCTTAACAGTGCCAATTAACAAGGCAGCAGCTTTCAGCTCCTGCTTCCACGCCGATCCCTTATTCCATTCCTGAAAAAGAAACAGCATTATGATTTATATGATCACTAACTCATCCCCAAGCAAACATTGTCATGAATCCTATATGTTGTCCAATCAACAAAATTCACGTTTCTTCTCAACCCTTCACCAACTATTGGTCAAAGGATATTTAAACAATAGAAGAACACCCACCCGTTGGCATATGGCACCTCTTCACGTCCACGGTAAGGTGGTGACCTGCTATAGCTGCGTCCACGGGGTGAAAAGCTGCGACGTCTAGGGGATCGCCCACGAGGGCTGTAACTCCTGCTCCACAAAAGTTTGTTCCAAGAACCATTTAAATTATTGTAATGGAAATCCATTGAGTTTCTATCTTTTTCTCATGCAAGTTGAGTGAGATTCGACATAGAAAATGTTTGTTTATCAGAATTGAGGATTTTACCTTCTGCCATAGCTTGGGCTCCTGCGATATCTAGGGCTGCGGCTGCGTCTTCTTCCAGAACCAACTCGCATACGGCACTCACGAGCAAAGTGACCAGGCTCTCCACATTCATAGCACTTCAAGTCAGAACCACCAGATCGACCACGACCGCCGCCGCCGCCGCCGCCGCCGCCACGGCCCCCACCTCTAGAATTGTGGGAAAGCTCCACTCTCCAACCATTCTTACCTGCTCCAAGCATAAACGGTTGATGAAATTGACAAATTACATGTTCTTCACCTTCTCCTTACTATGTAATAAAATAATATTCAATTTTATGAAACTGAAAAAAGATTTACAGATTCAAGAAAGAATAAATTGGATGGAAACATAAAGCTTTTAAAGGTAAAATGGAGCTTTGGTACTGTCAAAACGAAATCGAACTACTGACAACCACAAAACCAGAATTAAGTACCACGAAAACAGAAAAACCTACTATACACACCATCTAATTCACGGATTGCATCCTCTGCATCCCTTTTATCATCAAAGTCAATAAAGGCGTAACCCGGTGGCCTTCTTGCAACCCATACACTGAACACAGAGATTTCATCTCACAAACTTAAATTCAGTAAAAAATGCGATCAAATCGGAAATATTTAATACAATAACAAATCAAAGAAAAGATAAGGATAATATTCCATCAATAAAATTCAGACCTTCTTATGACTCCAAATTTACGGAACTCATCTTCAAGATCACGTTCGGTGACCCGAGAATCCAAGTTACCCACATAAACACGAGACATCGAGTCTGATAATATCTTCACATAAAACAAAAACCAGTAAACAATAATAAACAAAACCACTAAATCGATTCCTAACACAAAAGTTTCACAAGCAAAGATTAAAAGTTTCTCATGATTGTAGATATGAAGATCTGTACCAGAAGAGAGCGGCGAGAGTAGCAGAATAGAAACCCTAGAAGGCTAACTGATTATGCTTGGATTAGAAATATATATTGTTTAGCTCTCCCAAAAAAGAGTCGGCTTTTGCCCAGTGGATTTCTGGGCCGAACCCGAAGTGCGAAGGATAAGAAAGCAAGTCCAATTTTTATTATAATGAGAATTAATTTTTATTAAATATATTAAATTTATAAATCATAGTTAAACATATTTAAAACTTTAATTATACAAATCTAGTAAAATAAATAATTCGAAGAATAATTCTAATTATTGCAATTAAACTTATATTATATTTGTAAATTTAAATTTCAAAGTGTACTTTAATTATGATTGATAAATTTAGTTTATTTAGTAAATTTAAAAGTTTAAGATATTTAGTATACGTTTTTAGTAATTATGTTGTAAAAATTGAATTAAACAAAATTTAAAAAATTATTTATTAGTATTATTGTCACCGTTTTGCTGAAGTTATTTATTAGTTCAATATTTGGTATCCTAACTACAGTTTTAATTATGTTAGTTAGAGCTAAAGGTGGCAAATTGTCTTAATCCAAAATTTGATCAAATTTTAGATTGAAAATAAAATTAAAAAATTAATTTTAAATAATTTTTTAATTTGAATATCTAATTTTAAATTGACCTTTTAACCCAAAATTTTGGAAGTATTATGGGCCCACTACTAATTACTAATTAACAATATTTTAAAAACAAGCCAGAAGTTAAACCGATAAGACAAGGAGTTTAAGGTTTAAAAAGTTCAACCGGTATTAGATTATTATAAGACCAGCTAAAGATTAAATAAAATTGAAGAATTTAAAATATGATTGAAAGAGATTGTCAATATTTATTGAAGAATTAAAAGTTTAATTGATAAAAGATTATTAAATGAAAATTAATTGATTTATTTTGGTTTATAAGAACTAATTAATTAACAAAAATTGATCGATTAATTAATAGACTGATTAATTTTTAACAATAAAAGTTATTAAAGTAAATCGAACTGAAAAGTTAAAAATTAAACTAAAAATTTGAATAATTCAAAAATTTTACGGTTAAACTAACCGAACTAATTAAGTTTTTTAATCATAAATATGAGCTTGTGTACCAAACAAGATATTATACTATGAACTCGATTCTACGAGGAGTTTTTTTTTTTTTTTTTTGGTGCCCCAGGATATCCATTAACGGAATCAGTGACTAATCCCTTCGTCGCGGGAACATCTCCAACAAGAGAGAACTACAGCTAGCCCAGGAGTAGGCTGTATTTCCAAGGGTGAGAATCGAACCCCCAACCACTTGGTTAAGCGACGAAGGCATGTACCACCTACGCCAACCCACTGGGTTTACGAGGAGTTGTTTTTGTTCACGTTCTCATCGCCCTTCTAGTTCGTAGTCAACTCCAACCCAAAGATATGAATATCGTTCTGTACTGACTAGAAAACGAAACTGTATGAAGCCATTTGGTACTGAACTTGCGTAATGGTTGACATCGAAAGTTCCGCATAGTACTGGTCAGTATTTGTAAAATATCGGGTGATGCCGTTAATTTTGAAAAGTGCAGGAGTTTAATAGCAAAAAAATACAAAAACCATCCCCCCAGCAGGTGCACCACTCTCTCTCTCACCCCTCTTTGTCTCTCATAAACACACCTCTCTCAAGTCTCACCACTCGTCGCCGTCGTCCTCCAACGCGACGCCATTGCACCTCACCCCGCCTGCTGATCTACCTCCCTCTCGAGCCTCCACCGTGCCTCTCCCTCCTTCTCCTCCGCCTGCTGCTGTCTACATCCACCTCTATCCACCATTGTTGCCTACTATTGTTCAACCTAAAAGAGAAACCAGATCTGAAATCAGATCTAGTTTTCACCCAAACCGACCCACTGAATTTGTGATATTTTTTGGAGTGTTTTCAATTGGTTTTTTGTTCTGAATTGTAGTTGTGATTGTAAGGTTGTGAATGGTTGGAAATTGGGTGAATTTTGTGAATTGTTGGAACTTGAAATTGAATTGTTGTGAATGGTTAGATTGGAAATTTGGAGTTGAATGAAATGCACAGAGGTTTTGTTTATCTTGTTGGATTAGATTAGATCATTTAAATTGTTATGAATGGAGTGTTTTGTTTAAAGTAAATTATTAATTGATATAATAATTTGTTACAGTTATACAATTGTTGTTCTTAAAATTACTACTAGGTATTTGGGTATTAATTACTATGTCGTGATATTGATATTTAATGTTGAATTGCATCAATAAAATAATTTTGAATACTCTTCAGTTCTATTCATAATGACTAAATAAACTAAGTTATCCCAATTATTTAATGAAAGAGATAATTTGTATAAATTTCATTTTTTATATCTAATGCATAAGAATTAAGATCATTTAAAGAACAAATGATTTCTTATTTCAATCTCCTAATTATAAAGACAACATTAGGGATTACCGTTTGCAGCGGTGTTGGCTTTATCATCTGTACTTAACATGTTCTTTACTACTAGCTAGGCAATCAAAGCTATTATTGGAATATATTTCTTGAAATTAAATAAATATGTACCATATTACCTTGGGGTTCTGTGTAGGAAGATTCCTAAAGCTATTTGCTTTGATGTATTTTCCTGAAGCATTTTTAACCCATATAATCTTGTCATTCAACTTCTAATTTAGTCTATAGTTAGGAATGACCTCATTGATTCCATTAAAACCTTTAAGTCTAATGATATGATATTATAGCTCATTTACATATTTATGAATAGAAGTTAATTACTCAATATTCTTTAGATATATGAAGGAAAAATTCAAAGCAACTTAGTGCAATATAATTGTACATATAATTTCTTATTTCAATCTCCTAATTATAAAGACAACATTAGGGATTACCGTTTGCAACGGTGTTGGCTTTATCATTTGTACTTAACATGTTCTTTACTACTAGCTAGGCAATGAAAGCTATTATTGGAATATATTTCTTGAAATTAAATAAATGTGTACCATATTACCTTGGGGTTCTGTCGTAGGAAGATTCTAAAAGCTATTTGCTTTGATGTATTTTCCTAAAGCATTTTTAACCCATATAATCTTGTCATTCAACTTCTAATTTAGTCTATAGTTAGGAATGACCTCATTGATTTCATTAAAACCTTTAAGTCTAATGATATGATATTATAGCTCATTTACATATTTATGAATAGAAGTTAATTACTCAATGTTCTTTAGATATATGAAGGAAAAATTCAAAGCATCTTAGTGCAATATAATCTTAGATATAATGATGTAATCATACAAAATGAGTTATATTATATAAGATGGGCATGCGTATTGCGCAATTGTGTATGTTGAATACTTGAATTGTTAGTTTTTGACTTATTGGTGAATTGTATTGGAGAAAATTGAATTACGTTGAACGAAATTGAATTGTATATGATGTAATCATACAAAATGGGCTATATTACATAAGATGGACATGCGTATTGTGTAATTTTTTTATGTTGAATACTTAATTTATTAGTTTTTATCTTATTGATGAATTGTGTTGGATAAAATTGAACTGTGTTGGATGAAATTGAATTGTGTATGATGTATTCATACAAAATGAGTTATATTACATAAGATGGACATGTGTATTTTATAATTGTGTATGTTAAATACTTGAATTGTTGGATGTTGACTTATTAATGAATTTCGTTGGATGAAATTAAAATGTGTATGATGTAATCATAAAAAATAAGTTATATTATATAAGATGGACAAGCGTATTGTGTAATGAAATTATGTGTTCTTTATTTTGATATATGTCTTCATTTATTTTTACAAATAAATGGAAGGAAGTTCAAGTACTCTTGAACATTTAACCACTTCAAAAAGATACAATAATCCAGCTTAGGCTCATGTTACATTGGTCATCGGTATGAAGAATCATATTATTTGTTTGTTTTATAACAAGCATTTGAAAGGTAGAGGAATCACTCGATTAAAAACGCATTTAGCTAAGGTTAAAAGAGATGTGAAACCCTGTAAAAAAAGTAAGTTTTGATGTGAAGTGAAAAATAAAAACATTTCTTAAAGAATACCAACACGAGAAAGATAGAAGAGAGAGATTAAATTATGAAATTGGTAGTGGAAGTTCTTTTGCTAAAGCTCATGATGATAGTGGAAATGTTGAAGGTAGTAGTGGTAGTGTTCCTTCCTAACAAGAATTGAATGTTGCATTTGGACCTGATTTTAGGAAAAGAATTAGGCAAATGACTAATTTTTTTGCACTACGAACAATTCCTAAAACTCAACCTTCAATTCGTAGTGCGATGCAATCAAGAGATGTGGCTCGTAATGTAGATATGACAATGGCTAGATGGTGATATGATTTAGGTACAGCATTCAATGCTTCCTAATCTTGCTATTATCAGCCTATGGTAGATGCTATAGCCTCTTACGGTTTGGGATACAAAGCTCCTTCTATTGATGATTACAGAGGTAAACTTTTAAGTTGCTTAGTTTCTGAAATTAAAAGTTATTTTGAAGAAAAAAGAATGGATTGGGCTACTTATAAGTGTTCAATCACATGTGATGATTGGACAAATAGGAGACATGAACCTATTATTAATTTTTTGGTTTATTCTGTAAATGGCTCAATATTTTTAAAGTCTATTAATGCATTTGGCTTTGTTAGGAATACTAATACTTTATTTAAGATATTCGGTGAAGTTGTCAATGAAGTAGGGTCAAAAAATATTATTTAGTTCATTACTAACATCAATTCAGCTTATGAAGCGGTGGGAAGAAGTTTACAAAATAAGTATAATTCTTTTTTTTAACTCCTTGACTGTACATTGCATTGACTTAATGTTGGAAAATATAGGAGATGCGAGGTATTTTCTTATTATTGATGAGACGGTGTAGAAAGCTAAAAAGGTGATCAAGTTCATCTATAATCATGCATGGGTGTTGAATTTAATGAAAAATGAATTTACCAATGATAAGAATTTGTGTCGTCCTGCTGTGACAAGATTTGCAACGAATTTTTTATCACTTCAATGTTTTGTTATAACGAAGAAAGAGTTGAGATAGATTTTTACAAGTGATAAGCGAGTTGCATCTCAGTATGCTAAGTCTAATACTGGATTGGAGGTTTCCATAATTATACTTAAAGATATTGAATTTTGATCACAATGCCAATTTGTTATCTGAGTTTGTAAGTCTTTGGTGAAGGTGCTTCGTTTGGCTAATAGTGATGAAAAGACAACAATGAGTTATTTTTTTGATCTCATGGAGAGGGTGAAGGAAGCAATTAAAGCCAATATGAAGAATAGGCCTTTTTTGTACACACCTTGTCTTGCAGTTATCAATGATAGATGGAAAATGCAACTTTACTCTCTGTTGTTTGCAACCGCGGCGTTTTTTAATTCTAATGTCTATTTCAGATCAGGTTTTGCAACGAAAGTTGAAGTTAATAGGAGAATGCTATTAATTATTACAACAGTTGTTGCTCATGAGATGATGCAAGATATCATGAGTTCACAAATGGAGCTTTATAAGCAATCTTCTGGGGATTTTGGGATGTCAACTGTTATTCAATAAAGAGCAAAACTTTCTCCATTTATTAGCCTTTTTCCTTTTCTTACTTGTTGGAAATTAATTATCAATTTATTTTATTTATAACACTAATTTTATTATCTTACGACTTACAGTTTCTTAGTGGGATCAATTCGAAACTAGTGTTTCAAAATTGTAAAGGCTTTCAATTTGAATTTTAAGTCAATGTGTAGTGTAACAAGCTGTGAAAGGAACTGAAGCATATTTGAATTCATCCATTCTAAGAAAAGGAAAAGATTGGAACATAAGAGATTAAATAACTTGGTGTTCATTTGTTACAATTTAAAGCTTTGAGAAAAGTATGTTAGTATCATTATTAATTTAGATATAATTTCTTTTTTTTTATAATTAAATTTTATTATTTACTAAGACTTTTCATAGAACAAGTGGTTCAGTAAATCCAATTTGCATTGACAATATCGATCTTTAGACAAATTGAGTTTCCTAGGAACCGAGTTTGGTAGATGTGAGATAATCTTGGATAGGGAAGCATTGACATTTCATTTGGTGCATTGAATTTGAATGATAATAATGATGAGACTCCTTTTAATGATGATGATTTTGTACCAAATGATAATTGGGGTCAGTGTAGTTATGACTGTTACCCCCCCGCAGACCGCAAATGATTAAATGAAGTTCCAGGTTTTTGTTTCTCTTATTCTTTTAATTTTACTTATATTTGATGTTTATGTAAAATTCGATATATGCAATGTAATTGTAAATGTTTTTGTTTTAGGTTTCTCTTCTACTTATTTGTTTCCTCATCACGAACTCTTGTTGTAAATTGTAATAGTTAGAAAGTTATGGATATTTATTGTTCTTTTTGTTTGATGTTTTGAAGTAATAAATTTTTATTATATGATGCAATTATAATATTTTAAATACTTTATATTATTATTAACTTTATATTTATATGATGTTTGTCTTTTTCACATTAATTGTGGTTATTATTTATATATGAAATATATGAAAATTATTGGGTCGATGTAAAATTATAAAGTATACAGTACAATATACTAATGAATTTTTTTACAATTTTTTAAAAAATCAGGGACGATTTTATAACTTTAAAAATTTCTCAAAACGGTACACAATATTGAATAATATCAGTACGACACCATATCAAAACCTAATCTAATACCAAGGTCAATACGGTATTTACAACATTGCTCCAGACAATAACCCAGGCACCGAGGCTTTCCTTACGTTGATGTAAAAGGTTTGTAAAGATAAGATTTGAAGGGTTTTTTAAAATCATTTTAAAAATTAATCAGAATAATTTAGATAAAAATAAATTATAATTTCAATATTATTAAAAATATGAGTCAAAATTTTAATTTATTGGAAAAATATTTTACTATGAACATGAATTACTATATAAATTGATTTCACTTACATGTTATTGTATACGTGATATTAAAATAATTATAATTAAAAGATTTCTCATAAAAAAAAAAGATAAAAGAAATAGATTCCTTTCACTGTCACATGTACAGAAACATTGTATTAGGAGTTGGGACAACGGACACTTTGCTACCCACAACTGTTGGTCTGCACTTTCGCGCCATATGCCTAATGGCTAATGATGTGAATATCGCATTGTTAAATTGTCATTTTTGTGGTAATTTTAGATCTAAATTGTTGGCACCCGTTACCGGATGTCCAACCTCTTCATCCGTAATCCAAACTGGAACCCGATATTTTTTATTGTTTTATTTTAACTTAAGTCCATTTTCATACTAATCTGTTCTCATGCTCCTTATTCAAGCTTAGTCAAATTAACATCCATTAAGAAGGTCATAAGTTGTTACAAAGTTTTGCCTAAAGAAAGACCAAATGAATAGCACCTTTTTGACCATATGAATAGTAAAAAGTCAACTTCCGACCCTCATAACCTTTTTACTCCTAACTCCGAATAGGACGTATCATACCTCCATGGAAAGATATAAAGATCCTCTACATCTTTCATGAAGAACAGAAAAGTCGATTCCCGCTCTAAAGGGGCGTAAAACCCTTCCGAAGATTCAGCCCAAATTGGCCCATGAATAGTAATTCGAGAATCCCTAATGCATAGTGGGCAGCAAACTTCAAACGTTCATAACTTTTTCATCTTAAGTCGAAAAATGACCCATTTTATCCCGTTTTAAAGATCTTAACGCGTTCTACAAACTTCCAGAATACCTCCGAAGCTAATTCACTCATTAAGAGGGTCTAAACCCTATGCGAAGTTGCTGCCCAAATTTAGGAAAATTTGGACAGCACCTCCCCTAAAAGTGCTCTAGCCAACTTTTCAATT
>JAOQMQ010000003.1:25970368-25981070 GCA_027563845.1 Erythroxylum subrotundum
AATATTTACTAATTCCATAAAAGAGGTAGCAGCTGTCAAATATACTAAAAAATAATTGGATCTCCTTTTCTTTTATTTTATATATATATATATATATATATATATATATATATCCCTACTGTTCATAAGCCTAAAAAACTATTCCCTACCGTAACAACTTAGTTAAATTATTGATCAAACGGTTATACATGCATTCGCTGAAACATCCCTAAATCCTGTCGTGGAATAAATATTATAAAACTTATCAATATAAAAAGCAAATGTGACGGAAGAACAAAAAGTCAAGAAAAACGGTCAAACATGCCAGCCTTGCCTTACCTTCTCGTGTAGATCGTTACTTGCTACTGTACAAAGCTGTCATTAAAGGTGATTGAACCACCGCTTCTAACTTTTTTAAAGAAGATCCCAATTCAATAACTGTCGATGCCACTGAAAAGCCCATGACTGCTCTCCATGTCGCTATTGGTACTGGTCTGTCTTTGAAATTTGTTCAAACCTTGTGGGGTTAATGTCTAATCACCTCTATGTGAAAGAAAAATTTTGAAACACCCCTCTTCATACAATCTTTCACAAATCACATTGACGGTGGCGATGCGGCATACTTTAAGAGAGGGTCTTGTTCAGTTATCAAAGATTTTGATTATATATATATATATATATATATATATTAAAAATAAAATATATTTAAATTTTTTTAATCTTGGTGCACTGGGTCCCAAATAACTCCATCAGTGTATATAAGTATCAGCATGACTTCCATAGTAACCATAACGAATGAAAGTGTCTTCGTTTCGATTTGGGATATGGATAGTAAAAGTCTTAGGATCGTAAAAGTTTATACAAAAAATAGTGAGAGCTACTTGTTCTACTTTTATTGGAGACAGAATCATCTATCTAATTTTATTCTATCAAACTCTGTCCAATCAAAAAACATGCTTAAATTTTACAAACTTTGTTAATCTTTCATCTATATTAAATTTTACAAACTCTGTTAAATTTTACAAACGACAAACTCCATCATCTCCACCTGCATTCGCCGCTCCTCAGCCAGTCTCCAGCCATAGCCACCACGCAGTCGCACTCCCTCACACCAAGCCAGCCACACCGCACCGCCCTCCCACGTAGCCGCTGTCCTTCTCACCCAACTCTCCCCTCTTCACCCTGACCATCGACGCACGCCTAGCCACCGCACCCCTTGCTAACGCACGCCCGTGAGCCGCTCTTCACCCTAACCACCACCACTCACGCCCTCATACCCTGCCGCACTGCACCGCACAACACTACACTGCGTGTAAGTCACGATTGGACTTAACTTGCACGACCGTGCTTGCAAGTCACAGCCTTGCAATAATGAGATATGCAAGAAAAGGTTCCTTAAAATGGCACGGCATGACCATCATGTTCTCTTATTTGACTAAAGTAGTTTTTTTTATAATTATTATCATGTTTCCTATTTAAAATAATAAAAAACAAAATCAAAATATGACACAAATGAAATCAATTTTTTAGATTTAAATTTTTTATCTTAAAATTTTTATTTAAAAATTTAAAATTTAAAATAAAAATGACGCCTGTGACATAAATGAAATCAATTTTTGAAATTTAAAATTTTATCTTAAAAATTTTATTTAAAAGAGTTAAGATTAATCAAATCAAATCATTCCAGTTGCAGCAGCTGGATCAAATGTTAATTATATCAAGATAAAGTCTTTGAACTCTTGCATGAGAATAAGGACATATTGAGTTACGTTATTACTAATTAATAATAGAAAGTATCGAAAAAATCTTAGCCCTTTTTATGAGATAATCCGATGAAAGGGTGGGGTCCACAACAGAGCTTTTTCGTAATGAAAAGAGAATGAAAACATGAATTGTACAACATTTTTTTAATTCAAAAGAGAAACTCCCGAATATCCGCTAATAACAACTGATTATCCAATATTTCCTGTAAAAAAAATATGAGAAGGATGTTTAATACGTATATATTAGCTTTCTGTTCTATTTATGCTAATTCTCCCCAAAATTGGAAGATCATTTCAAAATCTTCGAGTATTTTAGAGGTTTAAATGTTACTATTGTAACTTTGGCCAATACACAAGATGAGATTTTACCACCATGAACCAGCTTTCTGCAAAAAGATTAGGGGAAACTTAGTATGTTGTTGCTTAATTTTAATTTTTTAATAAAATTTTAAAGATAAAAAATTTAAATTTTAAAAAATGATTTCATTTGTGTCACATATTTTGATTTTATTTTTTAATTTTAATTTTTTAAATAAAAGTTTAAGATAAAAAATTTTAAACTTTAAAATTGATCACACGTATTTTGATTTTGATTTTTATTATTTTAAATAGAAAAATGATAATAATAAAAAAACTACTTTGGTCAAAGTAGATAACATGATGGCCATGCCATGTCATTTCAAGGAACCTTTTCCTGCATACTTCATTCTTGCATGATTGGGACTTATATGCTATGCGGTGCGACAGCGGGACATTGAAGCGGTGAGGTAGGGTGCGAGGGCGTGCGATGCAACAAGGTGCGAGGGCGTGAGCGGTGGTGGTCAGGGTGAAGAGCGGTTCACAAGCGTGCGTTGGGCTAGCATAGGCGTGCGTCGGTGGTCGGGGTGAAGAGTGGAGAGTCGGGTGAGAAGGGTGGCAGCTGTGTGCGAGGGCGATACGGTGCGATTGGTCAAGTCTAAGGGCATGTGGGTGCGTGGTGGCTACAACTAGAGACTGGCTGAGGAGCGGTGGATCCATGGTGACTGCGGGTAGAGAAGATGGAGTTTGTTATTTGTAAAATTTAACACGGGTGAAAGATTAACAGAAATGATGATGTTTTTTCGATTGGACATAGTTAGACAGAATAAGATTAGACGAAGAATCTCGTCTTCTTTTTTTGTTCCTATCTTATTCCAACTCATCTTATCCACAAATTTACGTGCAACGTAAACGTTGAATAAGTGATTTCGTTTACTTCTACATAAATGCGTAAATAAAATAAATTAAAACAAGATAAGAACAACAAAAATAGTACAGTTGATTTGTCCCCTCGTTGAAGCCGCTCTTGAGCAAAAGCTGAACTAAGAAATATGAAATCTTTAATCAAGTCGAAGCGTAAAGACACCTTCAATTTTAGGACATTCCAAGACTCTGTCAGCTGAAGAACAGCCTAATTTGATAATCTTAAACTCTAAGAACCGCCCAAGTAGTAGTTTAAGTAACATACTTTTTGAAACTTTCCGCATAGCCTACGAGTTAATTTCAAAATATACAGCTAGTCATTGCCTAAGTAACAACCCAGCCCAGCTTAATTTAGTTTTTTTTTATTTAATTAAAAATAGAAAGTGTCATTGTTTTTTTTTTTGAAGAAAAGTGTCATTGTTTTTTATAAAACGTTTTGAAATAATTATCGAGTCTCAGGCTGAAAGCCTTAGCCTAACTTGAGACCCATTGAAGTCGATCAAATTTATGTTTTAATGACATTACGATTCACAATTTATGAGAAGAATCATTCTCCCATATACAAAATAATTAATGAAAATAGAGCTACCGAATTTCTAAGAGTTACCACAATGCAAGAAAATTATTATACATAGATTTGGCAAACTTTTGGTGATTACACATTAGATTCTAACACGACCGCACCAAGAAATTGACGTTTTTATACGTCGTTTTATTAAATAAGAGTTTAAACACTGTACCATTCTATTTAATGACTAAATTGACGTTAAAAGGTGACCTAAATGTAAATCTAGTGGGTTGGCACAGGTGATACATACCTTTGTCGCTTAACCAAAAAGTCGAGAGTTTAATTATTGAGAATGCAGCAAACTCCTGAGCTAGTGGTAGCCTTTTTTAATTTAAGATGCCCCTGTCGCGAAGAAATTAGTACCCTGATTAATTCTAAAAAAAAAATGGTGACCTAAATGTAAGAGTCAACACAAAATATTCTGTCTCTGACTGTATTTAATTTTTGTCGTCAATGGAGACTCTTGAACAAATCAAGGAATCTTAAGTCAAGTCTGGTGGCTTGGCGTGAAAACTCTGACATTGACTAATTTCAAGGGATCAATATCCTCTCTTTAGTTTTATAATTTTTTATTGTGTCTAGTAAATATTAGTCATTCATTTATGCGAGTCTCGTGTAGGCTCCATATAAATAAACGTGAAGTTCGTATAAATGAATGGTTGAAATTCACTTAACACAATAAAATAACATAAAAATTGGGCAAAAGATCTTAACTCAATTTTAAGCTTCTTGTTTTGGTTATAACGACTTGAGACGAAGACGACAGACCGTCACTTAAAGCCATAACGTGATACATTTCTCGAGTTTTCTTATTATGCATTTACAAGAAAAAGGTTGATTCTTCTGCACCGCGATGCGGAAGGCGTGACGTATTCTCGCCAATAGCACTAGTTTTGTTTTTTCTCATCCCTTGTAATCAAAAAAAGAAAAAGAAAAAGGTTGATTCATGATTGATGTAACCAAGGAATATTAGTCACGTCTTAGTAATCTTTGTAATTATGGCTATATTTTAAAGTAAATTATGAGTTATTACTTATTATTACATTTAAAGTAACTTCTTCAGCTATAAAAATAATTTAAAAGTTTATAATTTATTTGGAACATAAACAAAATTAAATCAAAGAATATATATATGCGAGAACTTCGTAGCAATGCATCTCTTTCTCTGTAGTCAAGCTATTGTTATTAAACTAAATTAAGATTACTCTTAATGATCAACTCACGACTGCAAATCCGCCATGACACGCCTGAACATTAAGAGCAACATGTCGTCGCCGACGTTGATGGATCTCACATACAAGCTATTATTTCAATATCGACACATCGAATACTACCACAACCAGTCAAGCAAGGACAAAATACACCGTGTAAACATTCAGTACAATAAACATTCGATGTGTTGGTAGTCCACTGTTTAGACAGGGGGAACCACCTCTCAGACTCTCAGTTCTAATAATTAAGGAGTACAGAGTTGACGAACAAGCTTGTTTAGAGTAGAATCAGATGAACCGCCGATCTGAACCGATCGCCGAGCCACTCGGCCTAGGGCTTGTGCTCTCTCCCTTGCCTTATTTCCTTCTTCTCCTCCCATCAGCTTTCTCACAGCCTCACAAATGGCGTCTCTCGATACAAGTGTCTCTGTGCCCTGATTCTGAAACTTCTTAAAGCTAAGACCAGCCCCAAGTCCGTCCACTATAAGCCTAGCGTTCAATGGCTGCTCAGCTATCATGGGCCAAGCCAAAATGGGCACACCAGCCGTTATACTCTCAAGCACTGAGTTCCACCCACAATGACTCAAGAACCCACCCGTGGCTCGGTGAGACAAGATCTCTCGTTGGTCAACCCAGTCCCTTATGATCAGACCTCTACCTCTTAAGTTCTCTTTCACGTCGGTTGTTAAAGTCCATGTCCTTGAGCGGACCACCCACACAAATCCAAACCCTGACTGTTCCAGCCCGAAAGCCACTTCGTCAAGTTGGTTGTCGGATACATCAGCCTGTGTACCGAAGGACACGTATATAACTGAATCCGGAGAGACTTGTTCGTCGAGCCATTGTGTTATGAAAGAGTAGTGACTTTGGTTAATCGATCTCTCAACCTTTTTCATTTTGTCGTACAAGAATAGCGGGCCTAAACACCAAGCCTTACCTTTAACGTAGAACGACTCAAAAGATGGGATATAGCTGCTTTCAAGCTCTTCGAAGCTATTAACGATCACACCCCAACTGTTGACGTCAGCCTCCCCGGTCTCCGAAAGGTATTGAGATAAAGGGTCGTCGTCGTTCTGAGCGTTGAGAATCTCTGCGGGCAAGTCTTCGCTTGTTAAAGTGAATGGAAGTTTTAGGTTTGGTAGATCTATAGGGTCGAAAACCGACGATGTCTTCAAATGGGGTTTATGCATCCATGAAGATTTGCTAATGGCCATCGATAGAACACTCATTCCATGGAAGACAAGACGAGGGACACCTAGGGTCTCGCATACGGGAAGCGTCCAGC
Source organism: Erythroxylum subrotundum (assembly GCA_027563845.1). Classification (NCBI taxonomy): domain Eukaryota; kingdom Viridiplantae; phylum Streptophyta; class Magnoliopsida; order Malpighiales; family Erythroxylaceae; genus Erythroxylum; species Erythroxylum subrotundum. Next base: position 25,976,396 of record JAOQMQ010000003.1, read on the forward strand.
CAAGAAAGAAATCGGATATAACACATATAGGAGGATTGTCGGATTCTAGCATGCGTTTCAGGGCTTGTTCGAAGGGCTTCTGAAGCTTTTTGGTTGCAAAGAGAAAAGGAACAAAGTATTGCATCGAAGGAAGCTGAGAAGTGTTTTCACAGCCTCTGGGGAGTCCGTCCATGGAAGGAAATGGAAGTTCAGTGAGACAAATATTGGGGGAGCAGTCGAGATTACTGGAGATGGACGTTGCATTTGATGGGGTTGTGATGATCGTAACCTTGATTTGTTTGAAGGAAAAAGCTTTAGCAAGGTCTAGTAATGGAAGAGTATGGCCTTGAGCCATGAATGGGAACATAACAACGTGAGTTCTGGACTGTGAACCCATGGCTCTCTCTCTCTCTATCTTACGCAGCAAAATTTCTTCTTGGTTTGGATGTGCACATCGTCCATAAGACAACACATACTTGCACTAGTAGAGTGCTCGGTTTGATAGACTGAATGGTAGTTTTCGTTAAACAACTTGCCAGATATTTTTCATTTGAAAAAAATACTTTAATTTGCTTTGATTTTATGATAATCATATTTGATCACAAAATTAAATTTTATGAATAATTTTTCAATGATTAAAAAACCCGATTTTGTATTTACTTTAATAATTCTTGTTGTTAAAAATTAATCAGTTTATTAATTAAGTGGTCAATTTTTATAAATTAATAAATTTTGATAAACTAAATATTTTTGATTAATTTTCAATTAATAATCTCTTTTTTAAATTAAATTTTAAATTTTTAGATAGATAAAGGATAATCTCTTTCAATTATATTTCAAATTTTTAGTTTTATTTAATTTTTATCTGATTTTATACAGGCTGATCCTTTTAAACCTTAAATTTCTTGTTTTACCTGTTTAATTTCTGATTCAATTTTGAAAACATTGGTTTTTTTTCCAACAAATCATAAAATACTGAATTAAGACGACATAATTAAGAAATAAGAAAAGAATTTTTTATTAGTATGAAAATATATAAAAATTTGAATTTTAAATCAAATACAAACGCGTGAAAAAAATACAATAGAGTTTGAATCTTATATGAAATAAGAATTATTTAAGTCAAAATTTATAAGCATATATTCGTATAAAACCCTAATAACTTTAGTAAACTTGTGTAGTTTTTCTCGAAATATTAATTTTTGAATCCTATTTTTTCATCTTTTTGATAACCCTCTTGAGTTTAACAATAAGAGAAGCCCCTGATTTTAGTCCTCTAAATATAACAATTTTAAAAAAAATTATGCTAAATGTAAAATTTAAAAAATTGTAATAATACACGAGTTTATTCTTAATTAATACGCACCATTACACCTTATGTGGGCGCAGTTAAAATTAAATTTAATATTTTTTAAATCGAGGGGGCAGCCGATTTTAGTTGGTCTAAAATATTGATGACAGTAGAAACAAACGGCCGCAGGCGTCAGTCGTTGATAATGAGACACATTTTAAATATTTTTTAAATCGATGGGCGGCCGATTTTAGCTGGTCTAAAATATTTATGACAGTCGAAACAAACAGAGCCGCAGGCGTCAGTCAGTTGATAATGCGACTATCAATGAGGCCATACTTGCCAAAGTACAAAAATATGGTCCAACTTGACACATCATAATGGAACCTTATTCTTCGACTGTATTGTCAATTGAATATCAGAACATAGTCACGACAGGTTTGGTTCATTTATGTCTTCAGTTTAGTTAAGAAACGTGTATTCAAATGCCAATTGTTTTGGTTCGTTAGTAATCGTTGATGGAGCATTCTCATAGGCTTGGCATAGGTGACGCATACTTTCGTCACTTAATTAAGAAGTTGAGGGTTTGACTTTTAAAAATGCAGCAAACTCTTGAGCTAGTGATAGCTCTCCTTAATTTGAGATATTTTCTGTGCCGAGGATTAATTTAGTCCTTTTGAAATTAAAAAAAGGGGAATATCATTACCAATTTAGTTATTAAGTCATTAACACAAAATGACAAAAGACAAATAATATTACATATTCAATAAAATATATTTCTTTCTCCACCACTCGCGTGACATGTGATAGAGATCGGTGAGGCTGCGTGTTCATATTCTGAAACAGCAATGCCATTAAAAGTTGCCAGGGAGGGTATCAGGGTAATCCACTATTGCAGCCTTGGACTGTCATGGAACTGTCCCACCGTACCACATGGTGGTAGGAATTAATGAAAAATTAATGCATTATAATAAAAATAAATAACAATAAAAAATCAATTGATATTTGTACTCATTTATGATACCGTGTGTACATGTTGACAATTGAGATAAAATAAATTATTTTATCAAAATATATATTACATGATATATATGATAATTATAATTCCTTCAATTTTATACTTAATATTTAATTGTCAAATATTATTCATTAATAAATATTTAATAGAAAATTGTCAATAAAATTATTTTATTTTATTGAAATAAATTTTATTTTAATTATTAAATCAAATTATATATATTTTGAAGATATTTTAAATTTATTAATAATGCTTTAATTAATTTTAGTTTACTTAATTACAAAAATTAAACAAATTAAATCAAATCAAATTATTCATAATTTTAATTAATAATTAATTTTAATTAATTAAATAAATAATATTAAGTTAAATAAGTCATAATTCTTATTAATAATTAAATAATATATTTAATATATAGTAAATTAAATTATAAAAATAGAAACAGAAAATAAAAACCACATTTTTATAGTTTTCATAAATTTTAAAAACCTAAAAATTATAACTAAAAACAGAAATTAAAACTTAAACAAAAAGATTTTTTATTAAATATAAAAATAAAAGAACTAAAAATATAAATAAAAACAGACTGAGGGTATTAATTCAAGAGCTTCCAACTTTCCACAGATTGTCATGATAGGTTGAAAACCGGGACGCATTCTTCTGTACCCAAGTAACCTGTGCCTCTGTTCCTTAAATCCAAGCCATTTATTCCTTGAAAACCGCAGACGAACAGCAGGCTGATCAACTCATTTCACTTATACATCATGGAAATGACAAATGACTTCCACAGAAGTGCAGGATATGTAGACAGACCAGTTCGTAAAAGAACAAATTCAGTGCAGGAATAGCAACTGCCGATATTATCTTTTCCAACAAGCAATCCATTATTACCTGGACATCCTGAAAGGCAGAGGAAGTGAAACGTGGTCATTATACCACAAAAACAATCAAATATCAGAAGTTCAACTGGAACCTGTAAGGTTTAGCGCCATACGCTTGGTAAGAGATTTTCATAGATCCATAACTAGTGTATGATATCTGGTTAAATGCTATATCTGACAAGGCCATAGAGCCACAGGAAGAGCAATAGCCAACAATCTTAACCCACACTCTTGTATAATATCGACAATGGGATAGGCAATCCACTTGATAGTATGTCCCACAAGCTGCTCCATTTTGCCATACGTCATTGCCTGCTAATGCAATCATATTTATTCCAGGTCCGAGGCTGACGCAATTATTATCATCTGCACATATACACAAAAGAAAGTGGCATTGATAGATATGAATGTATTAGTAGCAATATCAAAAAGGAGTACCGTGTTTAAGGGAAGTGTTTACTCGATGTAGGAGAGTAATAGGTCGCAGTTCCAGTTCTTCCAGCATTTGCCAAGAAACAAAAGCTCAAACTTGGCAGACATAAACCAGCAAGCACAGAAATGAAGTTTATTTTAAACAGCAAAGCCATGATTGGAGTAAAAATTGCTGGAGGGAGTAAGTGTTGTTTGTTCTTTAGATAGAAGATCTCATCTATTTATAGCTCAACACGGGATCCCATTTCAGATTGATGCAGACTTGCAAGCTAAATGAATGTGGACTGCAAGAAAGATGTGCTTCATTCAAACTCTTGCACTCTGAAAGAATTGTCTTTTAGAGCTGTGTGTGTGTTCCTTGCAACGTCCAATTAGTAGTTTTTGGTGGTGAAACTTGCATTTGAAAAAACGAAATTACGTTATCTCCTCGTTTGTGTCAATCAGACGTATGATTGTGCCGCTTAGAGAGTAAGTGACAAAACCAGACAATCATCTGATTCTGAATTCAGAAACCAACTAAGGACGGCAACTTGTAACTTTCTTCGGGCTGGAGTTTCCAGTTTGATTGAAACTTGTATTTCGAATTTTTGCAAATATATTATTGATTTGGTAATGACAGGCCTTGGTCTAGTGGCATCTCATTTGCAATGGGATCTCATTATTTCAGTTAGTTAGAACTTTTCTATAATTTCCTTAGGCTGGTAATTGAATATAGAAGAGGCTGTTTGAAATTATTTTAAGATATTAAATTTTTATTTTTTTAGAGATATTAAATCTCATATTTGTTTTTGTTTGGTCACATCTATGATTGAAAATTACATTACATAAAATTTTGCTGTAAATTTTATTAAACATTGTAATAAATTATGTTATGAAGATGAATCATGGAGCAATCGGTAAAATTGCTCCTTTGTAACCATTAAGTCACTAGTTCAAGTTACCAAAACAATCTCTTTGTAAAAATCAATGTTTTAAAAACCGGACCGGACATCGAACTGGTTGAAGGAAAGGTTTAAGGTTTAGAGGTTCAACCGGTAGTGAACCGCTATCAAACCGGAATATAATAAATAAGAT
>JAOQMQ010000003.1:25986081-26004429 GCA_027563845.1 Erythroxylum subrotundum
AAAAAATAATAATCAAAACAAAAGAGTAATGTTATAAAAACTAAACCAGAAGTTAAAATAATAAAACGATAAGTTTAAGATTTAAAAGATTCAATCGATATTAGACCGTAATAAAACTGGTTAGAGATTAAATATAAATAAAAATTTTGAAATATATTTAAAGAATTTGTCTTTAATTATCTAAAAATTTGAAGTTTAATTAGAAAACATATTAGTAAATGAAAATTAATTTATTTATTTTAGTTTACAAGAAGTTATTAATTTACAAAAATTGATTAATAAATTGATTGGTTTTTAACAATAAGAATTATTAAAGTAAATTGAACCGAAAAATTGAAAATCAAACTGAAAAGTTAAGCAGTTTAATATTTTGACGGTTGGTTAGAATTTTTTAATCATTGCAAAAGAGTTTTAGTAAGAGTTGACCTGCCTATGATCTAGGGTTTATTTGTCATAAAATTAAAGTTAATCACTTAATCTTGTATTCATTTAAAAAATTTAAAAGGAATCCAAATTTTGTTGGGGAGATTACAAAAGTTTAAAAACTCTTTAAAGATTTTTTATCCTCTAAATTTTTTAGTTATTAAATTAATTAAAATTTTGTATTAAATTTAACTGAAAATTTTTAAATAAAATAGAATATAAAAATTAGATAGAATTAAAAAGCTTTATACGTTTGTAATTAACCAATAATTTTTTAATAAATCTTATGTAAAAATTGAACATGATTAATGAAACTGTTACTCCGAAAAGAAGTGAAAAAGCAACACGTTTAATGAAAGCCTGAGGCTAATAAAGAGTCAGAGATCTGTTTAATCTCTAACAGCCTACGACCTCACTAACCTACTTTTGTTTTGATCCAAAGCTAAATGACGAGGAATGCTTAGCCACTACTTTCTATTTTCATCTTCCATTAGGACTCTCTTTGCTTCTTTCCCATCTACACCATCAGTAAGTTCTGATCTGTTTTTATCTTATCATGTTCTTTCCTTTTTTACTTTTTGATGTTTTGTCTTCGCATCTTATTTCCTTTTATGATCATTATGCATTTTAACCCACTTTCATAATGCCCTTTGGAAGACAGCATTTGTTATTGTCAGTTCGTGGGATGTTTACAATGATTCTCATTAATTTAGTCTTATATTGCTTTGTATAGGGCAGATTTGATCCAGCAATAAGAATTTAAGGTTTGGCTGGTTCTAACTCCAGAATTATTAGAAAACCAGAGCTAGATTAGTAAATGCATGATCTTGGCTTTACAAATTGTGGGGGTTTTTTTATTCTGATAGATTCTGAAAATTTCATGTAACATACTGAAGTCCAGACAATAAGATCACCAAAGAAAATGTCTTCTGATCCTACACCTTATGCACCCAAAAAGATTCTAATAACTGGTGCAGCCGGTTTCATAGCCTCTCATGTTACCAATAGACTAATCAAGAACTACCCTGAGTACAAGATTGTTGCCCTTGACAAGTTGGACTATTGCTCTAGTCTCAAGAACCTTGCCTCATGTCGCTCGTCGCCAAACTTCAAGTTTGTGAAGGGTGATATTGCTTGTTCGGATCTTGTAAACCATCTTCTGGTTGTTGAGGACATTGACACTATTATGCATTTTGCTGCTCAAACCCATGTGGATAATTCCTTTGGGAACTCTTTTGAGTTCACCACCAATAATATATATGGTACCCATGTTCTTCTTGAAGCCTGCAAAGTTACTAAGCAGATCAGGAGGTTCATTCATGTCAGTACTGATGAAGTTTATGGAGAAACTGACATGGAGACTGATATTGGAAATCCCGAGGCTTCTCAACTCCTTCCTACAAATCCTTATTCTGCTACAAAAGCAGGGGCTGAAATGCTGGTTATGGCTTATCACCGATCTTATGGCCTCCCTACCATTACTACAAGAGGCAACAATGTGTATGGCCCTAACCAATACCCAGAAAAACTCATCCCAAAGTTCATTCTCCTTGCCATGAAAGGAAAACAGCTGCCAATTCACGGAAATGGTTCAAATGTGAGAAGCTATTTATACTGTGAGGATGTTGCAGAAGCATTTGATGTGATACTTCACAAGGGGGTGATTGGTCACGTCTATAACATTGGGACCAAAAAGGAGAGACGAGTCCTGGATGTGGCAGCGGACATCTGCAAGTTATTCGGGCTAGATTCAAATAAAGCTATAAAGTTCGTTCAAGACAGACCTTTCAATGATCAGAGATACTTCTTGGATGATCAAAAGCTCAAGAAGCTTGGTTGGTGGGAGAAGACTCCATGGGAAGAAGGACTGAAGATGACAATGGAATGGTACACCAAAAACCCCAATTGGTGGGGCGATGTTTCAGCAGCTCTGGACCCACATCCACAGGTGACAATGATAAGTAATTCGAATGATGATTCATGGTTATGGGAAAGTTCATGCGTAAGCAATGCAAAAGAAAGTTCTTATAGCACTAGCAGTTCAGGCATGAAGTTCCTGATATATGGGAGGACTGGTTGGATAGGGGGATTGTTGGGAAAGCTCTGTAAGGACGCTGGTATTGCATTTGATTATGGAAAAGGAAGACTTGAAGATAGGAAATCGATCGTGGAAGATATGAAAACAGTAAGACCAACTCATGTGTTTAATGCTGCTGGAATCACAGGAAGGCCTAATGTTGATTGGTGTGAATCGCACAAGGTGGAAACTATTAAGACTAACGTTGTAGGAACTCTGACTCTGGCAGATGTTTGCAAGGAGCGTAATCTTCTAATGATGAATTTCGCAACAGGTTGCATATTTGAATACAATAAGGAGCATCCACAAGGTTCAGGGATCGGATTCAAGGAAGAGGACAAGCCAAACTTCATTGGTTCGTTCTACTCCAAAACAAAGGCCATGGTGAATAACACAAAACCTTCTTTTTTCTTTTCTTGCTATAGAACTTTTAGCATCTGTGACATAACAATTCTGTTAAAGGAAGCTAAATTAGTATCATGATGTAAATAAAGCATTTCATGAACATGGTTAAACTACAGGTAGAGGAGCTTCTGAAAGAATATGAAAATGTCTGCACATTGCGAGTCCGAATGCCTATATCATCTGATCTCAGTAATCCAAGAAACTTCATCACCAAAATTGCTCGTTATGATAAAGTGGTGAACATTCCAAATAGCATGACGGTTCTAGATGAGCTCCTTCCAATCTCCATCGAGATGGCCAAAAGAAATTGCAGAGGCATATGGAACTTCACAAATCCTGGAGTAGTGAGCCACAATGAAATTTTGGAGATGTACAGAGATTATATAGACCCTAAATTCAAATGGGTTAATTTCAATCTGGAAGAACAAGCCAAGGTTATAGCAGCACCAAGGAGTAACAATGAGCTGGATGCTACAAAGTTGAAAACTGAGTTTCCTGAGTTGTTGTCCATTAAAGATTCAATCATTAAGTACGTTTTTGAGCCCAAGAAGAAGACTTAAACACTCCAGTTACAGATTGGAACTGTAACTACGCTGCACAAACTTAAGGGCACCCATTCTTTTGTGTACTTTCGATTTTTTTTTTTTCACTTTTTGCCTTCAGGCCTGTTGTAACTAGTAAGGTTTCTCTATGACCCGCTAAATTCTTTCCAGAGAACTTTTTTCTAACTAATATTGCTCCTCTGACATGGGTTTCCTATCTTCAAGTGCAACTTCTCTTCTGTGTTCTGTTGAAACAACACCAAGCTATGCATTTTAAAACTGCAAGCATGTTGGTTTACCTATCCAGATGGTTCAAGATCTCTTCTTCTTCTTTTTTTACTTCTCTGGTTCATGCCTGATAAGAATTGTCCATTGTCTTTCAATTATTGGATCCTTTCAATGTGAACTTACTTTTATGAGTTTTCTTTACCTAAATTTGTTGGCAAGATAATAAAATTTTGTCATATCAACCTCCAAAGTTTTCTATTTTTCTCTTTTGCAAATGGTTTATGTATCAAGAGTCTAATTAGGACCAGTTGATCTTATCTCCACATCCTGATTAGGACAAACGAAAGAGGAATCATGAACGGTTGAATCAAATAAAAGTCCTAATTGCCAATAAGCTTTAGCTCAACTAACACCTACTCCTAAAACAGGTTCAAAAAATGAAGACACATCTTTCACTAAACCAATCTAAGCCGAACTGTGTTGGCTCTCCCAAAGTCAGAGAGAGACGAGGAGTACTCTTGAGGTCACGAATTTGTTGTAATTGTTGGGTGTACAGGCATATATGGGCAGCACCAACACGTATCAAGGAGAACTAGGTCGGAGTGTGCACGTAGCTTGGTGGGATGGTAAAGCCGACAAAAGCAGTGTTGATGATCCAACTATGGCGATTCAGAATGATCAAGTTCCTGGAGACATGAAAGTGGAAAAAAATTAGTCAAGGTGGTATAAATGCCTTGTCACAACTGAAACTTGGAGAAGCAAGACGATCAAAATGATTGGTGAGCTTCAAATGCCCATCGAGGCCTCGGAGACTCGGGTTTAAGAATATGATCGGTTGGAATTAAGGTTTTTAATAAAATAAAATAAAATAAAATAGAATGATTTATAATGTAATAGAAGGTAAATATATATAATATTAAAAATTATTATTTAGGAGTGATAAAATAATTTATAATATAATATAATATAATGTTATTTGAAAGAAAATTATAATGTAATGTAATGAAATGTTATTTATCATTTTACATTTTATCTTAAACTTTCAAAATTATAGATAATTTATTTTTACTGTTTATGATGGAATGAGATGTAATTCGAAACTCTCCCCTTTTATTATATTTCATTTCATTTCGTTATAAACCGTAATAGAATAATATTAAATTTCATTTTATTTCATTAATAACTACCCAACCAAACATAGCCTAAAGGAAGAAGGAAGATTTCTAGCTATTATCTAAAAGTCATATACAAAACAATATTAAACAAACCAATATAACATATTAAAAAAATGTAGTTAATGCTCAAGATTTCAAAATTATAAAATCTTAATAATTTTGTTTAAAATTATTTTTTAATGATGTAATATATCTTCGTAAATATCTATTTGTTTAAAATTTAAAAGATTCAACATTCAATCATAAAATTGAGCTAAAAATTAAATAAAATTTTCTTTGATCATTAAAGATTTTAAAATTTAACTGAAAGAGAAATTCTTAAATAAAAATTAGTTGATTTATTTTAGTTTATAAAAATTTATTAACTATGAAAAATTATCTGATTAATTAATAAATTGAACAATTTTTAACAATTAAATCAAATTATAAAGTTAAAAAATCAAACTAAAAAATTAAAATAACTCAAAGATTTTTATAGCTAAGTTTACCAAACTGGTTAAAATTTTTAATCGTTAGCAAAAACTAACGTTTTAAACTAAATTACTAAGATTTTAAAAAATTAACTCAATCAAAAAATTTAAAAACTTGAAATTGAATCAAAAAATTAAAAAAAATTGAACACTTTAATATGAATTATCCCTTAAATGTGTATCAATATCATATTTGATGCTGCAATCCAGTAGACTTCTTTTACACATGTTTGGAAATTCGTCCGACCAGAATTGAGATACATAATCCTTTTCTACTAGCAATTTCAAAAATTACTAACGCAAACCACCTGAACAAAAAGAAAAATATATCCAGTAACAATTGTTTGATGATATACAATCTGCTAATTAAAAAAAAAAAAAACAAGGCCTGAAAACTTGCCCGCTTCCAATATATACAACCAGTGCTGATTGATTACAATTTCGAAAAGGATGTCTGTGAAATACTGTGATAATCCTAGGACTATGCTACAGCCCTTGGTTGGCTTCAAGTGAACAAACTATTTTCTCTGTATTTGTAACAAAAACATGTCTTTATTTGAAGCAACCAAGCAATCTGAGATTTATAGAAGTAAAATGGAAAATCCCAGTTGCCTGGCTGAGATCAATAATTAATCAATGTGAATCTATCTAACTCCAACATCAGGATCAATGCCCGTGAGAGGCACGACTCTGGACAAAATCCCATGGCTCCGTACTCATCTAGACTTCGAAACTACTGCAAACCTGTGCAACAGTGAAACTGTAAAAGTTACACACACTACAAGCAAAGCTGACAAAGCTATCGAAGTGAACAGAATCCAGAAGTGTCGACTATGAATATAAGAGTATTTCCAATTGCTTGCAAATTGACATCGCATATTACATAATAATGAACAGATACTGAGGGTAAGAAAATCGGGATACATGCATAACTAAAGCGTTAAATTAAGGCACATAAAATGAATCTAATGTAGATAGTATATTGAAGTAAGAAAAAAAGGACTAACCAGTCAAGCTTCTCAAAAAATAAATGTTGCAAGAAGTGTATGAAATACTGCCCAATATAAGATAATACTGAGCCGTAAAGCAGGCTGTCGCATCAATGCCCGATCACATGAAACCCTGGTAATGCATGTAAGAGCTCAGTTTAGTCCAGCTATCAATCCAAACATATTGGATCAACAGGAGACAAATTACACAACAGAATCCTACCATAGGCCATCAACCATGTCTGTTAAAGGTCTTGTAAATTTTGGGACGATTCTAGATGTAGTGAGGGACTTGAAACCATGAACTGGGTAAGGAGGGGGGAAAATGAGTCAGTGGGATTGAAGAATCAAATTGACTGAAGAAATGAACAAAAATGTCATAATCCTCGCGGACTACCTTTATCATCATCCTCATCCTCTACTCGAGTGTTGCCTTCTGGATCCATATCGATAGCAATAGCAACTTGATCATTGTTGGCCTTGCGTAAACTGCGAACTTTAGATGCAGTGGATGGCCCAGGTGCTGCCCATTTATTTATCTGCATGAAAGTTCATCATAATCCGTAAATAAATGTTATAGGAAGCACAATTTCTTAAAATTGGATAGAAAAGGGAATGAATATGTCAAAATTTCCCTTCATAAGGCAATGATACCAAATGCTGTCAAAATAACACATAGGTATACAATTTTGCAAACAACCTAACAAGCGAACATAGATTTTGCCTGCATTACAGCTTGAATATTTTTTTATTAACAGAACAAGTCCTAAAGAAAAGAGAGGGAGGGAGAGGCGCAGATGGGCAGCAGAGTTCCAAAAAAGCTGTACATTTATGACTATGCATGCTTCAAAACCACAGAACAGATCTCAGAAAGCATATGTTACTGTTTATTTTTCTCAGAATGCGTAGATATGCAATAGCATTGGGTACAACAGAGGACTCACCACAGGTTCAACTTCCACAATCTCGGATACTACAGTGCTTGGTCGTCCTGAATCCCCAATTTCCTCAAGCATACTTAGCTGGGATTCTTTTTCATGCAAAGTTTTCTGAAGAACTTCTTCTCTGCGTGTTAACTCATCTACTTTGTTCCTCTCCACTTGTAACAATGAATCCCTGCTCTGTGCAACTGCTTGTACATTCTCCAATTCCGATAAAATAGATGTGATCTTTTTTTGAAGCAAATCCTTGTAATCATTCACATGACTGCTATCATTGAGATTCACATCTTGGATCCCAACTGGAAAAATCAGTGAATCTAACCACTTCAATAACTCATGAATCTCATCTGAATTTCTCATACTGATCACTTGAGAAGCAACAAGAGCATCATTTGTGCATCTTGTGACTTCTTGTCTTAAGAATGAGATCTCAGCATCACGATCATGCAACTGAGATTGAAGCTTTTCAACTTCCGCAACGAGACCTTCTGAAAAAGAATGAAGCTCATCAAATTTGCTCACTGTAGTGGAAAGTTTTTTGAGGACCTTCACTCGTGATGTTTCAAGAATTTCAATATCTGCATCTTTTTGTTTGACAACTTGTTGCAAGCCCTCTATTTTGTTATTAAATTCTTCCATCTGAACCTCCTCTTCATCAAGAGCTTGCATAAGAGCTTCAATTTCTGTTCTTGGAAAAAAATTGCATCCATTATTAGTAACATCAAGAAGTAATACAACAATTTGGAAATTGCAAAAACTTATAAAGCTAACCTTGGTCCTTAGCAGTGAGCACGTCAGTCAGTGATCGGATCCGCTCCTCTAATTCTTTTGAAATCACCTGGCCAGCTTCAAGTTCCCTTATTCTCTGCTCCAATGTGCTTTGCTCTCCCAACATTATTTCCACCTGTTTCTCCAATTCAATTTCATGAGCCTTTGAAGATTGAAGATCTAGCAAGTAGCTTGCCATAGAGGATTCAGCTTCCTTGATTTGATTGACAAGGTCCACGCAAATCCTCTCTCTCTGAATGTCTTTCTCCTGCAGCTCTTTCCTCAGATTTGATATCATAATTTTCATTTCATTTTTCTCACCTTCTATGATTTCACTTCTAAAAGAAGCAAATTCCTTCACAGTTGTCAGTAATCTTTGCGATAAGATTTTGACATGTTCCTCAGATGAAGCATAATTTTGTAAACTTGAAGCATGTTCACCATCAACAGATGCTGTCAGTTCTAAATTCATTCCAAGATCTCCGGAGATCAAATTGTTCCCTAGAACTTCAGCTTTTCTGTTCTCAATTTCAAGTAAGGAACTGGTGCAGGCTTCATAGAGCAAGGCATTCTTCCTGCACAACACAAGAGCTTCCGCTTCTTTTTCTTTCTTGATCGATTCTATGTTTTTAATGTCCCTCCTCGTGGACTCAAACGACTCTTTCTGAGATGTCAATTCTCCGAATAATATCCCCATTAGTTTAGAAAGAATGCTAGCTCTTTCATGCAATGCAACTGAGTGTTTGTTTGACATTAATTTCAGACCATCAATTTTTTTCAAAAATTCTTGCAAAAATCCAAAAATTTCTCCAACGGAATGATCGTCAAAGTGCTCTGGTGTCTTGCCTTCTGAAGAAGTTTTTGTTGGCTCGAAATTCACCTGAAAAGTAATGAAAAGAGTTATACATGCAATACAAATCTTCAAAACGAAAAGCTGAAGCAAGCAGAGTATAATAATCTGTGTGGAAGAGAAGTTTTAGGTTGGAGTGGTACAGAAAATACCTTGCTCTGTGAACTATCAATGGCATCCAATTCACTGAAAAGTGGAACAAGAATCGAATGATTAGTTTCTAGACCTTTAAGATATGATTCCGTCCCAGCCTGTAGATCTCGTAGAAACTCCAACACCTTAGAGAAAACATTGGCTAGGAAATTATATGTATCAATGAAACTTCTGTCTAACTGAGATGCAGCAGATTTTAACTCCATTAGCTCAGAATGAAGTTTCTTTTTCTCCTGAGCATGAACAGAGGACAATTTTTCAGAACATGAAAGGGCTTCAGTTTTGGCAGCTTCAAGTCCTTCCTTTTCCTTGGCAAGTTCTGCAAGATCAAAAGTGGCTTTTTCCAGCTCCTCCTGAAGATCATCATTCCTATCCTGAACTTCCTTCAGCTCTGCAAGCAAAAGCTCTGCTGCTCTTCTAGATTTTCTAGACTCTTGCTCAGAGGATGCCACAGCATCATGTAAATGTTGACATAGATTGCCAATATGTTCCAACTTCCCAACTGGATCATCATCAGATATTGCACCACCAGCATCAATGCCTCCTAGAGTCTTCAAAATCATGGATAAGGTATGCACCTTTTCCTGCAACATATGCTCTGTTTCAGCTAAACGATTCTGCAATGAAAAGCTTTCAGATTCCAGAGCTTCTACCCTTCCACAGTAACTGGTTAAGTCTCTCAGCCTTTGCTCACATTCAGCAAGGGCAAGTTGTTTGTGCTTGATATCGGATTTCAGTTGGTCCATCTCCGTGCTCATCTCTTCAATCATTTGTTTTAAACCATCACGTTGTTGTAGCAAAGTTTTTCCTTTTCTCACTGCAACGTTCAATTTCTCTCTTGTGGAGGTAGATTTCTGCTCCTCCTGACTAAGAAGCTCTTGCAACTCCATCCTTTTTTTATCAAGTGTTTCAACTTCACAAATCAATAATTGTTGCTTCTCCATATAACTATCTCTTTCTTCCTTTGTGTTGATCAGTTCATTCAAAGTCTCCTCAAGTTTTTTCTTCAGACCAACCAAATTTGGGTCCTCTACCTCCAATGTTTTATTATTCATAACAGAGTCGTCTGATTCATCAATATCTTGTGCATCATTGTTCCCTTCCTCAACAACATTTGCATTAGAGCCTGGAAATTTGTTTTTTTCTACCGTATCACAGTGCACCAGCTCAAGATAATTCTCTATTAGCTTCCTCAATAATCTCTCCAAGTTTTCTGTACTACTTTCATCGCAAACAAGATCTTTAGTACCAGGATCCTGCAGCACATTACAAATCAAATTCTGTAATTGGCCTATTTTGCCATCAATCATCTGTAGATCTGCCTCACTTTCAAGCTTCTCAACCAATTTATCCTGTAGAACAGTTACTTCATTCTGAAGTTTCCCACAGTCAAGTTCAATCTGAATTATCTTCGACGTAAGCTTACTGTTATCAGAAATCAGATTTTCCAGTCTTTCAGAAAGACTCTCTCTCTCATGAATAACTTCTTGAAGTTGCATCGCCATATCAGATGTTCTCTTTTGGGACTCCTCCAACTCTGCATTTAGGACAGATATTTTGTTTTGTGACTCTTCCAGGTCAACATTCAATGAATTACACTGGTTTTCAAGTTGATCAAGACTCTGCAGAAGAGAGAGTCTCCCATGGTTGGCCTCCGAAATTGCACTTCCCAGCCACTCAATTCTATCCTCAGTTTCCATGGAGCGCAAATGTGAAGGCATACTGATCCTGTCCAATAGTACTTCCCATCTCTGCACCACGTGGTTCCTTTCCAGTAAGGATTGCTCCAGCATTTCATTCTGTTCAGCCAACCCGAAAAACTTACTTTGAAGCTCCTCATACTTTCTTCTAATATCATCTGCTGAATTGGAACTGGGTTGCGCATCATCTTTCCAGTCTGTTTCACCAAAACCAGTATCTTGATATGAACCTCCTACAGGGCTTTTCTGTTCCCAATCAACACGAGGAAAAGGGTGTCCCGTAGCTGACCTGGCTAACCAATCAACCTTCTCAATTATATCTCTTGCATGAAAATCCTCAGGTAAATCCAGATAGTCTAAAATTTCTTCTATCCTCTGGAGTACAGAATCTTTCAGAAGGAACGATTCCCTCAATGTAGTAGCTGAGTTTCGAATGTATGAAAGCTCAGATTCAAGAGCTTCCACACGCTCACCTGCCTCAGAATAGGTCTTCAACGTGGCTTCTAGCTCATGCAGCCTGGCATCTTTCAACTGCAACTCCTGCAAGCATCTTTCCAGTTCATTTGATTTCTCAGCTAGGGACTGTTTAATATTGTCACGTTGCACAATCAAACCCTTCCCTTTGGCAACAGCAATGCTGAGCTTCTCTCTAATAGACGACACCCTCTGCTCTGATTGTTCAAGTTCACTTGCTTTCTCCTGTAACTCAGACTGTGTAGCACTGAGGGCACCCTCCACCTTGTTTATGCGTTCCTTTAAGAGCTGGATTTCATTTTCATGCTGAAGTTTCAAAGCATTTAGCTCATTCACTGATTCTTGAAATTTTGTCAATGCCATCTCCTTAGACCCAAAGTCTTCTCTGGACGACCTAACCTCTTCATCAACCTCCTTGTACTTGCAGATAAGCGAGGACACCAGTGACTCTAAACGCGAAAAGGGAACCAAATCCAGGTCCTCCTGAGAAC
The DNA here is from genome assembly GCA_027563845.1 of Erythroxylum subrotundum. Lineage (NCBI taxonomy): Eukaryota > Viridiplantae > Streptophyta > Magnoliopsida > Malpighiales > Erythroxylaceae > Erythroxylum > Erythroxylum subrotundum. Next base: position 25,997,768 of record JAOQMQ010000003.1, read on the forward strand.
TTTCCAGCTTCAACACAATTTGAACATCTTCAATCAATTTTTTCAAAGAACTTAAATCAATACACCTTTTATTCAATTCCTCAACATCTTTTATTCGACTTGCCAATTCCAGATTAAGATTGTTATTCATTGACTGAAGCTGCATCCTCTCAGCCAGAAAATTATGCAGTTGCTCCAAAAAAATTTCATAACTTGCATAATATACCAGATCAGGCAATTTCTCATATTGTACACTGACTCCAGATTCAACCATGGAACTAGATGAATCAATCAGAAGCTTGCTTAGTTCATGATATAATCGGTTCAACGTTTCATTTGCAACTTCATTCTTTTCAAGTAACCAATTATTCTTTCCATTCACTTCTTCCAACAATTTCAAGGTTTTTTCACGATCCAAGCAAGTATCATCAACTTTCCCTTTCATATCTTTGATCATCTCAATAGCCAAATCAACAGAAGCAACAACTTGTTTAACAACATCCATAGAACCATGATCCCCAGTTAATAATGTGGAGATTGAGAATCCCATGGAATCACCAAGCCTTTCCATTGCATCAGAAATGCAACTAATACTAGAGTCCCATTGTTGCTCAGCTGCCACTGCCTTCTCAGCCGTCTCCTTTTGGACATTTTGCAGTTGATCAAGAAGTATAGATGTCATCTCAGAGCTCTGCTGCGAGTCATGCAACTGATTCTGTAAGTCCTCAATTTTTGATTCATAATGAACCACTTTTTCTTCAAGCACACTGTTTTCTGCTTTAAGAGTGGCGCCATGCTGTTTTAAGGTTTCATAACAAACCTCATCCTCCTTGGCCTTCTCTTCAACAGCCAACAAATGTTGCTTCAGAGTTTCATAAAGAACCCCAAGCTCAATATTGGTTGATTCTAAATTGCTGCTATGTACCATTAATGCCTCATGCTGAACCTTGAGTTCCTGCATTGCAAGATTGCTGGTATTTCTATTATTCAGCTCCACCATGAATGCTGAACTAACCTTCTCAACATCTAGGAGCAACTCCTTCAGCACTGCCTTCAAATTTCCTGTATGCTCTTTTGTTGATGCAAATGAATCAGTTGCAGAAGATTCATCCTCTGCTGATGCACTATCACCTGCCTCATGTTCCTCATGATGCACCTTTGACTCAAAAGCTTGAATCAGTTTTGATACTGCTGGAGCTGCAATTTTCTCACTGGATCTACTCAATGCTGCTGGCATTCCTTGAATTGCCTTTTCGAGTTTAAGCAAAACTTTATTTGCATCATCTATGTGTCTCTTTAAGATCACTAAACCAGAGGAATCATCAGAGCCTTCTTGTTGAATCAGCTCACCAGAAACGACATCGTGCAAAATGGAAATAGTAGCTTCATAATCTTGTTTTCCATCAATCTGGAGAGGAAGTACCTCATCAAGTGCATTATCACAAGCCCTGCTCTGTTGTTCAGAACTTTCAAGTTGATTCTGAGCTCCAACCGGACATGATATTTGATGCCCAGCATCAATATCCTTGAACTTAGTTTCACATAAATCCAAGTTGCTTTTAAAAAATACATTCTCTTCAGTTAGATGTTCAACACGCAATCTCATTTCCCTTAGTTCAGCCTCAAGCTGCATGTAATCCTCCTGATCTTTAGCCAACCTCTCGTGAAGAACAAGAATCTCGGAAGAAAGATTCTCATTCTCTTCAACAACATGCATTTTTTCCTCTTCGAACTTCTCTCTCTCAGATGTTGCGAACACAAGTTTCCCAGACAAGTTGGCAGTTTCAACTTGTAGATTTTCGACCAGACTCTTACTGTCTGACAGAGCCACAGATAAGTCCTCATTCCCAGTGGCCAGATTCTGGTTTTGGTCTTCAAGCTTCTTTCTTTCATCTGTGACAGAAGTAAGAGTTGCATTTAAGTTTGATATTTCCACTTCCAAAGTAGCTACTAGACTTTTGCTGTCAGCTAACTCCTTGAGCAACTTCTCATTCTCATGCAGAGAAGAATCTTTTTCATCCACAAGTTTCTCTATCTCCTTTTCTCGTGAATCAAGAGTCATCCTTAAGTTCCCTTTTTCCATTTGCAATGATGCGATCACATCCTCATGCTTTGCTGACTCCTTTGACAGGTTCAACATATCCAACTCTGATTTTTCCAACGTCTTCTGCAGCTCATATGCTCTAGATGAAACATCATCAAATTCTGCCTTTGCAGCAAGAAACTCGAGTTGGAGAGCTTCTTTCTCACTTACACTGGCCTGAAGTTCAGATTTGCATAGTTCAAGCTCTTCAGAAAGGTAGGTACTCCCTTCAGAAGCTTCTCTGAGTGAATTGTGTAATGCACAGATTTCTCCCTCAAATTGATGAAACCGGTGGTCGTACTGTGTTTGCAGATCAGATGTTTCAGTGAGTTCTACATGGATAATATCCTTTGCACAACTTGTAATGTATAGTTCTCCTTTGAGTCTTTCCAATATATCTGGAACCACATTCTGCGAAGAGATCAACCTGCTTTTCTCAAAATCCAATGTAGGAATTGATCCTCTAGAATTCAGAAGAATTCTATACTCATCTTCACTGAGCCCTTTTATCACTTCTATAAGGTGTGGGATATTGACTGGGCATCCACCATCAGAGACGCTATAGCCTTCAGATGGAATTGGTAGACTAGTTAACAGAGGCTCTTCATTGGTTTTGCTCACAAATATAAAAGAATCCTCAGGCATATACTGCTGATTAAATGCCTCCGCAACTGTAAAATCAGCTTGGCTACCTTCTTCATGGTTTATGCCAGATTCAGTCAGCACTTCTGATTTTTCTGCAAATGAAGAAGTCAAATCAACAACTTCATCCTGCTCCGTCATCCCATCATGAGAAACAAACAAAGGAATTTCAGCATTTAAAATCAAAGATTCAGATGCCAATGGGCCATCTGACACATTAGTGGTACCAGTAAATGAATACGAGTCGTCTTCCCTATCAGCTCGCCGCAGTTTAGCAGATGCCCCAACTACACTAATATGTTCTCCAGCTGCCCCGCCTACATTTTCTGCAATTTCATTGCAATCGGATAGAGTAACTCTCGCATCTCCTTCATGCCTTATGTCACAGCTTCCACCAAAGTGCTCTGAACCCAAGCCATCAGCTTCCTGCATTGCCCCTACCCAGCAACAAATGAGAATTTAATCACGCGTCAAATTCATTTATTACTAGTCCCAATATGCCCAATAGAGTCCCCTAAAAAATGAGAAAGGAAAGCATAAGAGGAGGAGAGAACAACCTACATTGGTTACCTCATCTCCCTTTAGATGACTCAGAGATGTGTCAGGAACATCTTGTTGTGAAGGCAACGAATCCTCTCTCCATGTTTCTCCTGTAATAGACATTTCATCCAGAGTGAGAACGGCAGTACCAGAGGCTGAAACTTCAATATCTGCAGACATATCTTGTTTTTTAGTCTGCTCAGCAGTCTCCCCAGCAGAAATATTTGGGACACCCAAAGAAACAGCCCTTTCAACATCATGAGTAACAGATTGCTTGGTATCAAGTAAATTCGAGTTAGAGCAAGCAGAATCATCATAACGGGTGCCTAGTCCCTCCGAATAGCTCTCAGAATTTTGATTCAACTCTATTTCAGGAATGCCTACATCAGGACTCCCAGAAGTTGATGATTGATCAACAACTTGAATATCAGAGGTTTCAGAAGCCACAGTATTGTTTGTAGTATGAAAGACTGAAGACTCTGTGAGTCCCAAACTGGAATTGCTTTCAGATATAGGCTCTGTATCAGGAACCTGTGGCAATGACATTGCTTTGGTAGCTGACAAAACATCACCATCAGACTCGTGCTGGTCAGGTTTGCCAGACTTCTTTGAGGATTTTCCTTGACTAACACTGCCTTTAGTGTCCTTCTTCTGACGGAATTGTTGAAGCTGGAAATAAAATAGTAAGACTGAGATACCCACTAAAAACATTTGCACTTCACTGCTTAGTTATTCAAAGAGAAGGAAAAGAAAATGGCTAAAGCTGTAGATTGTATCGACAAAAAAATAGGATGCAACAAGAACGATTTCCAGCATAAGTTAGGATTTCTTTATTTGACTCCTTTTCTTTTTTCTTGTTTTGATCAAGAAAGTAAATATAGAAAATATATCATCAAATTTTCACCTTTCACTTTTGATTCCACCTAATGCTCTCACTACATCTTGAACCCAGCATTACACCAAGAAATAAAGAGCCAAAGACTGTTGTAAAAAGAAGAACAAGAAAAAGAGAAACAAAAACCTTGACCACAGAGAAACAACTTCTGGTTTTTCTCCAATCACCAAAAGCCAACTTCCAAAAGGAAAACTCTAAATTGCCTAGCTAGAACAGTGATGTGAAGGCTTCACTTCCAGGAATCCTGATTTGATTTGCTCAAATCCAGTGTTTTATTTTCTACCATTCATCATATTCAGTCACAAACTCAAAATTCTACAACTATCAAGATACCATAGAAGCAAGGCCTCGGAAGCTAAAATGCAGGTGATGAAATGTATTACCTTTTTGCGGCCCGCGGCGAGCAGATCGGTACGACTCTTGTTCTTGTCCATCCGATCCCACTCCGTTTTTGCTTCCCAGTGTAAGTTACTTCCAATCACGACCACCTCCTCCAAGTATTCATCACCACTGAATTCTTCGTCCTAGCCATTTTTCGAAATGACTAATCTTAAATCACTCGTAGAAGAAAACGCCTAATCACATCTATCACACTTTTGTCACTATAAACGGTGGCCAAAATTAATAGAGCACCAGCAACTCTCTCGTATAAAGCATTTAGTAATCAGAACCTCATTTTTATTCATTTTCTTGTCCTACATTACCAAATCAACCAAACACATCACGTTCCCGAATTAACTTTCCGTACTTTAACATCATAACGACAAATCCTAATTGGAACATATATCAACGAGACGAAAAACAACAAATTCAACAGAGGCGGATTCAATCATAGCAAAAGAAAATCAAGAGAAATGAGAGAACTGATAGTACCTTCTTGATTGGGCTTAGATCTGGTGGTTAAGGGCGTCGGCGTCAATCGTTCGGTTGAAGATAAGAAGAAGAAATTAGGCGTCTGTATATTGCGTTGTGCTCTCTTGGATCTAACGCAAACTTCGTTTTCGCTTGCGGGTGAAATGTCGAGTGTTGTGGCGAATATAATATTTACCGTCTCTCTCTGGTCACATAACGGCGACGTTTTGAGCGATCCGACCCAATAAAGCCTATGTGGATGTGGATTTCATATCCGGGTCGGAACCATGGACCAAAATAAACAAACCTTTAAAATTCGGGTCCAGAAAAGGAAGGAAGAAAGAAAGGTACACATGAAGATAAGAAGTGTGGATTTAGGTCATAGGCACAGTTTCTGATTGGAACGAGTCTTTATAGTATGGATTCACTGACTGTTCAAAGCCTGATGTATCCAGTTTCACCTTCTGGTTAGTCCAATCCCATTCAGTAGAGATTCTAGTCACATTGAAACCTTCTGTTTCAGTTTCACTCTTGTGGCCTAATCTATTCTCTTCAGGTTCAAGAATATTTTAGGAATTTTATTATGCAGAAATACGTTCTGATATAAAGCTAATGACAAGTTCAGATATGATTAGCCAGCCATGCCGGTCCAACTAAATTTTTTAAAATAATTTTTTAAAAATTAAAAGTGTAAAATAACGTTTTTAGGCCTGAGTTATCCAGACCCAAGTCTATCCGAGACCATATCATTTTACTTAAAAGAATTAGACCTCATGCTGGTCTGAGTCAGCCCATTAAAAATATTTAAATTTAAGTTTATGGGTCGGCTATTTTAGATTATATAAATCACCATAAAAGTCTATTTTGTGAATAAGGAAATATGGATATAAAGTTGCATAGTCTTCTTAGTTTATAAATTTAATTGTAAAAAAATAGAAATTTATTTCTATTACAACTCTTTTTTAATCATATTTGAATTGATCAAAACTATCTAAAAATATTTTATAGTATTAGAAAATTTTTAAAATTAATATTTTATTAAGTTTATGTGAACTTATTAGAGTAGAATTTGGTATTGGACTAACGTTACGTATGTATTTCCAATTTATATTTAATGATTTGGTATAAATTTAAGGGTAAAAAATCATTATAGTTTTTAGTTTTTCAAAAAAAAAATCCTTCCTTTATACTTAAAAAATAACAATGAAATATACATAAACATCATACCATACGTAAACTAATCAAATGTCATTAATTTGATAATTCAACTTAACTCTTAAATCTAACCTGAACCAATTAAATTTGACCTTAATCAATAATTTAAGATAATTATAATAGATTATTATTTTGAATCATATTTAATTTGTCAGTTTCAACTTTAAACGCTGGTATGAATCTTCAAGTAAATGGTATTTGATTATTTTATATTTGATATTTATATTATATATGTTACGTTTTTTTTAACTAGAATATGAGAAAAGAAGTTAGTTGAAAATTTAAAATTTAAAAGATTTTTTTCTAGAATTTTAATACCATGAGATTTTTCCTAAATTTAATAAAATTAAATATTAAAATATTCTTCAATAATTTAAGATAAAGGAATTCTACTTAATTAAGAGTGACAGTTAAGTCCAAACTCGATTTGATCAGACTTCGGGCCAACTCAGATTT
>JAOQMQ010000003.1:26014879-26025507 GCA_027563845.1 Erythroxylum subrotundum
CTTTGGAGGGTTTAGTGGATTCCCAAATTTAAGGGAATAAATCCATTCCCTTGGAATTGAAAACCCCAAAGCAAACACTATTTTTTACAATCATTCAATTCCTTCATTTCCAAACCCTCAAACCAAACGCCCCCTAATAATCTTCATATCAAAGACCACACACTTTTTGCTCTTTTGTTCAACGTAAACATGCATAAGAAAGAAACTCACCAAATCAGTATATGCACCAAAGAACATAGTCACGCAACACTAAAATTCATGACCTGGAAACCTTCACGCCATCTTCACCCATGTCATCTTGCATTATTCATATCTCAAAAAGAAACGTGATCCACTCCAATCTTTATTTAAGATGGACTTCTATTTGTACACCAACACTTATCCAAGAATTCAATTCAAGTAAGACTTCTTGATTTATATTTTTAATTATTATCTAAATATCCAATACTAAAAAATACCAAAATTAAAATAATAAGACATAGTGAATATCCTAACAAAAATAAGCGATTCACTTAATAAAAAATGAGACAATAAATGCTTAAATGCTCAAAAAAATCTTCGAAGTATGTGTATAAAAACACTTTGAATGCTTTTTGATGCAAGAACTAAAAAGGAAACATGTATTTGTAGTATACTTCGAGAGCTCTTTACATCTGTCCTCGCTTTCTTTACGAACTTGAAGAAGAACAAATAAGAATAGCGATTAATCCTACATCAAAATAATTTCAGAACTTCACGCTCAGTATTTGATAGGAAAGATTCTGCTGATAAAACTTCGTTTTCTATTAGATGTTGCAGTTGGGAACAGACTGAGAATAGTGAAAATTAGGTCAATGAGTGTTGTTTATGCAACTAGTTTCTGTCAAAGTTGGTGTTTGCTTCTGACTTAATAGCTTAAGTCTTTGATTGAATTAAAGACGAAACCCAATTAGTGCTTGGGCCTGACATGCTTTTCAAATTAGTGACAAGAATTCATGTAGATCGTCGGAAACTCGAAAATAGATAATGTCAGTTGATATTGACACTGATGTGGAGGCAGTAGAGTGTACAGAAACAGATTTTGTCATCTTTTGATCTTCATTTTCTCTTTACTGGAGAAGCAAAGACTCTCCATTCCAGTTGATGGACCAGTCACCTTCCAAGATATGAACAAAGATTTTAGTATTACAAGCTAGACCATCTGCATGCCAAATGTAGATGTATATGTTCATGTATGAACTTATTCGACCTGCAAAATAAATAGTTTTTGTCTTACTAAAAATCAGTACGGCTGTCTTCAAAGAGCATTACGTTGACCGAGATCAGTCTCAGCTTCCAAAAAGTGTCTTCTGAATTGTAGATAATTCAACCGTGACGTCGACCATTTTCATCCTTTCACTAGGCAATTGGGCAGAACAAGTTAGTCCAACCTCAAATATCGAAACTATGCGTTCCCAAACTTGAGATATTCTTCTATTGCTCGAACTCTCAGCACGGTCTTGGTCCATCTCTCTCTCCCTTATTTCCTGAAGAAGAATTGGATCCAATAACTTCTCCACTTGTTCTGGCAATGCTGCCTCTACAAAACTATGAAGGCTCAGACCATCTGTAAACAGGTCATCGGTCGGTTTCTTTCCCGTGAACATCTCCAACAACAGAATCCCATATGCATAAACATCGCCAGATGTAGACATTTCGTTCCCAGTGCCGTATTCTGCAGTTGCAGAGGTTGTTGTTGTTATGAAAGAAAGTAACGACTCTTCATTATATTTAGCTTTTCAAGGTTTCAGATGGATACATACCTGGAGGGGCATAACCAACGGTTCCTCCTATGCCGATGGTACTCGATGGATCCAAATTATATACAATAGCATTCTCTGCAAAAAATCTGGCCAACCCAAAGTCTCCAACGCGTCCTTCAAGCTCTTCGTTGAGGAGAACATTGCTTGGCTTGAGATCGCGGTGAACTATTGGTGTCTGATTACCTTGGTGAAGGTAGTCTAGAGCACTAGCCACGTCTATGGCAATGCCAAGTCTCTGGAGAAAGTTCAAACTCTTCCTCGGTGACTTCTGTGTCTCGTCGGAGCTATGAAATGGATGCAACCAGTCCTCTAGGCTCCCATTTACCATGAACTCGTAAACCAGAGCCTTGAATTCGTTACCTTGATAGTCAAACCCAGAGCAAGCTGTCAGTAATTTGACAAGATTTCGGTGTCTGATGTTTCTCAGGACCTTACACTCTGCTTTGAAGCTCTTGGAAGCTGCTGGGTGGAATACATTCAACACCTTCACGGCTATGGTTGGTCCATTTTCTTCGAGTACACCTTTATAAACAGACCCGAAACTACCTACACCAAGCAAATTTGCTTGCGAGAACCCATCAGTAGCTTTAAGCAGGCTCTGGTACGATGTTCGGAGAGAAAAATTTAATGAAGGATTTGATTTGGGTTCTACTCTACCCCTCTTGACGAATAAGAAACAAAGAGAAGCTACCACCAATACTGCACCAATTAGTCCACAAATAGCGATTATTAGCTTCAGAGAAAGGGACAGACCTCTCTTCTCAGTTGCCTTGATGTTGCATGAAGGTAACTGAAATTCAGCAATTCCTCCACATAATTTACTGTTTCCTTCAACTGACGTTGCTGTTGAATTCTCAAAGACTCCTTTTGTCGTGACAATGCCCTCCAAATCATTGAAAGACATATTCAATCTCAACAAAGAATGAAAACTCTCGAAGAAATCTGGAATATTTCCAGTCAAATTGTTATGAGAAAGATCTACAACTTGAAGGCCCCTTAATGAACTTAAGGATGTAGGAATACTTCCCCGGAACGAATTCCTCTGCATGTACAAGAATTCTAGTTTTACACAGCTGCCCAGACTGTCAGGTATTCCACCACTCAACATGTTATTAGAAATATCCAATTCCCCAAGGTTTGCCAACACTCCTACTACTGCAGGCAGCTGACCTGTCAGATAATTTTGCGAGAGGCTTAAAGAAATTGTCAAGGATGTGATTGTCATGACTTCTTTGGGGATTGAACCACTGAGGTTGTTTTGACTAAGATTTAGTAATAATAAACTCTGAGATTTCCCAAGACTTGGAGGAATTACGCCGTGCAAAGAATTTTCTTGCAGTTCCAGATGCGTCAGCAGCGATAAATTCCCAATTGAGGACGGAATAGTGCCTGAGAAATGGTTGCTGTACAAACTCAATTTTATGAGCTGCTTCAGGTTTCCAATTTCAACAGGGATTTCACCTGTAAACCTGTTGTTTCCCGTGTCTAATTGTCCCAAGTTGACCAGATTTCCTATTCCGGATGGGATATTTCCAAATATCTGATTAAAGTCCACAGTCAATGTCTTGAGACTAGTCAAGTTGGTGATGGAGCTTGGCAACGGCCCACCAAAATTGTTAGCACTGATAGATAATAGTTTCAAGCTAGTCTTATTGCTCAAGGTGTCCAAGAACCTCAAATCTCCGTATTGTCCAGTTCCAAGGTTGTTGGTGGAAATACTGAGCCAGAAAAGACCTTTCATCTTCTCCAGAGAAGGCATCAACCCACTGAACCCATTAATGGCAATAGTAAACATTTGCAGGTTTGAAGCATTTGATAATGAAAGAGGGATGGATCCTGTAAATTCATTATCACCAACACTAAAGTTGACAAGGTTAGGAAGCATGTTTCCCATCTCCGGGGGTAGAGTCCCTCGAAGCTTGTTGACCGGTAAGTACAACACTTGGAGGGCAGAGATATTGAATATGGAGAGAGGGATTGTACCAGACAGCATATTTCCACCCACTGAAAGGAAAGACAGTTTCTTTAATTGTCCGAGGCTGTCAGGTATGCTTCCAACAAAGTTGTTTAACGTTGCCTGGATTAGCTCAAGAGACGAAAAATTGCCAAAAAATGCCGGAAAGTCTCCACTTAACTTATTCATCTGGACATTGAAACCCTGGAGCTTCACCAAGTTACTAAACCCTGCTGGAATTTTCCCTACCAAGTTGTTGTTAGCAAAACTGATGGCTACGAGGTTAGTGCAACCAGAAAGATTGGCAGGAATTTGGCCTGTGAAAAGATTTTCGTACAGGTACAGTGTCTGCAGCCTGCGTAAATTACCAATTTCAGTAGGAATCTCCCGACTGAAGCTGTTGTTTGATAGCATTAGTACCTGCAAAAGGCTCAAATTTCCCACGTATGGTGATAGAGACCCTCGTAGTTTCTGTGAGTCTAGGTTCAATCCGGTGACTCTCTGGTGGCGTTTGCCGCAGGAAACCCCGCGCCATTGACAGAAATGTACGGACGTGTTCCACGAGCTCATGATGTTGAGTGGGTCACTGGTAATCTTGGCTTTAATCTCAAGCAATGCCTGTTGATCTCTGTCACTTCTACTTTCAGCCACAGTACGGTCGAGACAGAAGAGAAGCACAACGGCAAGAATAGAACAGAATTGGCAGATAAATTGTGTTATTGCAGGCCCTGCTTCTGTCAGGAAAACAGCCATATCTGTTGAGCTTACAATCAACAAGCTGATAGGTGTTGATGTTGGTACACACTGACATAAGGGATGATCATGTTGGGAGCTGGAAAAAGAAAAAGAACCACTCACAACTTCGCTGTCTAGAGCTTGCTGTCCCTGTCCATAATATAGGGAAAGTTGACTAACTGTTCGTTTCAATATCATTTAGCCGGCGAATGTGAAAAATTCTATGGTTGAAACATGTAAAAAAAAATTATTGCGCCTGCGAGTTTGTCTTTAAAGGAGTTTAAAAGGAGTTCGGAAAAGAAAGACAACGATATTGGCGCTGGTGCAGGCACTTGACCCGTTCTTCTGACAAGTGACAGGGAAAGAGGTCTGACGTTATAAGTGTAAAGAGTCAGTTCTTGTTAAACTATTACATGACGAGGGATTAGCCTCTCAATCTTTAAATATCGTATGCTTTTGTGAAAAATATGAGTCCTGAAGTTAAATGTATTTGTAGCAATGTTTTAAGTATATAGAAAATTAAACCGATCTCATAAAATATTAAAAGCTTAGAACGTAATAAAATCAATTAAAGATTAAATAAAATTAAAATTTTAATATATGAATGGAAGAGAATATCGAAGAATTTAAAGTTTAATTAAAACAAGATATTTTTAAATGAAACTTAATTAATTTATTTTATTTTGTAATAACTTATTAATTTAAGAAAATTAAAAGATTAATCAATAAATTGATTGTTCTTAACAATAAGAGCTATTAAAATAAATCAAACCAGAAAGTTAAAAATCAAACCGAAAAAATAGACGGTTCAAACTGGTTTAAATTTTTAATCATTGATTTTTAACAATAATTAAAAAACACAACCGAAGAAACCATAAAAATCTTGAACCGTCTAACTTTCCTTCTTAGTTTTTAACTTTCCAATTCGATTTACTTTAATAATTCTTGTTGTTAAAATCGATTAATTTATTAATTAATTAGTTAATTTTTGTAAAACGATAAGATATTATAAAGAAAAATAAATCAATTAAGTTTCATTTACTAGTATCTTTTTTAAATTAAACTTCACAATCATATTTTAAAATTTTAAATTTTATTTAATCTTTAATCAAGTTTATGATAGTTTAATTTCAATTGAACTTTTTAAATCTCAATTTTTAAAACATTGATTTTTAGTTCTCAAAAACCGAATTATACAAGAGCTTTATTCTGGTCAAAATTTGATGAGAGGTTGCATTTTTGGGCACACCATAACTTTTATAGTCTCTACTAACCCAATTGTAGACCAAATCAAACAATACATGGCTTGTTCCTTGCAGAGGCCTACTTTGATCTTTCTAGAATATTATCTAAATTTCTACTAATTTTTTTCATTAGCCCTTGCTTATCTCATCTCTTTATCGCATACGATCTAATCATTTTTTCATAAGCTTCTATTGAGCAAGCTCAAATTATTTTGGAGGTGTTAGAAGTCTTTTGCATTTCATCGGGACAAAAGGTTGGCAAAGAAAAGACCTGTTGTTTTTGCTCCAAAAATATTACTCATCCTATGGCTCGATCAATCAGTAGGAGTTTGGGGTTTCAGCTTACGGATAACTTTGGGAAGTATCTCGATGTACCTCTTATTCATGGGAGATCTTCCAAAAGTTGCTATCAATATATCCTTGATAAAGTCCAACAACGTCTGACAGGATGGAGTGCTAAGCGTCTTTCCCTAGCAGGTAGAGTAACTTTAACACAATCGGCTATCTCTACTTTTCCTTTGTATACCATGCAGACCGTCCGACTTCCACGTCAACTTTGTGATGATTTAGAGAAAATTATGCGGAATTTCTTGTGGCGTTTTAATGGCAACCAACGAAGGGTGAGTCTTGATAGTTGGGATAATGTTTGTAAACCAAAGGAAATTGAAGGATTGGGGTTGAGGTAAGTCCGAGTAACTAATGATGTGTTACTTTGCAAACTAGGTCGGAGCCTAATCTCCAAACCTAATGCCCTTTTGGGTTAGAGTCCTTAGTGGAAAGTATGGTTTCTCTTACACAAATGTACCAACTAAAATTGATTCTAAAAGTTCTTCCATGGTTTGGACAGACATTGCTTTTATATGGTCTTATGTGCTTCAGGGTATGAAATGGATCATTGGTAATGGTAAAGAAGCTCGTTTCTAGACAGATGCATGGGTAGCTGATCTTGGTCCTCTCATGTTTCACACAACCACACCTTTATTGGATTTTGTTTTGTTGCTTAAGGTAATGGACTATGTTGACGATCACGGATGTTGGAAATGAGATAGTTTCCAAGGGCTCCTTTCTTTGTCGGTTTGTATGCATATTGCCAATATCCTTCCTCCGAGACTTACTCTTGGGAAAGATAGGAGGGTGTGGGGTGCTTTGGATAGTGGAGTTTTCAGTACTGCTTCTACGTATTCCTTAATTGAGGATTTTGCGTTAGAGGAAAGGAGTGGTCTTTGCAATTTGATTTGGAAATGGTTAGGTCCACAGAAGATCAAAGCTTTTCTATGGCTTCTTTTTCTTGAAAGCCTCTTGATAAACAATCAGCGTGTTGCTCGACATCTCTCCTTGGATGTTGCCTGTGCTACGTGTGGGATTAGTGAATGATATTTGCATGCTATGCGTGACTGCCCTAGGGTTCAGCAAGTTTGGTTAATGTTTCCCCTAGTAGCATCATATGGCGAATTCTTCACAATGTCGAAATCAGACTGGCTAAGGAAGAATTTGCAGACCCATACGAAGATACATGGTTTTGATTGGTCTATTATTTTTGGCACTACTTATTGGTTCCTTTGGTTTTGGTGGAATAAGAGTATTTTTTACATAGATTTTTCGTGGCCTCTTAATCCTATGCAAATTATTCTTGATTATGTTGGGTGGATTTACAAGGCTAACGAAATGTATTCTCGGGTGTGGAGACACTTATTGGTTGGTCAACACCCCCTCATGGGTGGACTCGCCTCCACACAGATGATGCTCATAAGCGCACTTCTAATACTGCTTTTGCGGGAGGTGTTCTTAGAGACTATACAGGAGCTTGACTAGGAGCCTTTGTTCAAAATGTGGGGTTTCCTACTTCAATTTGTGCTGAGCTTTGGGGCGTTTTCTCGGGTCTATCACTTGCTTGGGGTTTGGGTTATAGAAGAATAGAGTTGGAGGTTGATTCTCGTGTGGTTATCACTATTCTTTCCTCTCCAGAGAAGCAAAAGGGTGTCTTTAGCTCTTTGATTTGGGCTATTCAGGAGTTGCTTGTTAAAGATTGGATAGTACGGCGTCGACATATCTACAGGGAAGCCAATCGAAGTGCGGATTGGTTGGCCAACTACGCTCAATCTTTCAACTTCGGTATCACCACCTTTCGAAGCCCTCCTTCAGGGTGTATTAAAATCCTCCTCGAGGATATAGCAGGGATTTCTTTCCCTCGCTTAATTAAGTAGTTTTGTTGGTTGTTAGTTCCTTTTGATTAAAAAAAAGAGAGTAAGTTCTTGTTAAACTATTACATGATGAGGGATTAGCTTCTCATTCTTTATATATCGTATGCTTTTGTGAAAATATGAGTCATGACTTTAAATCTATTTTTAGCAATGTTTGAAGTATATAGAAAATTAAACCAATATCATAAAATATTTAAGGTTTAGAACATCATAAAATCAACTAAAGATTAAATAAAATTAAAGAATTTAATATATGATTGAAAGAGATTGTCGAAGAATTTAAAGTTTAATTAAAACTAGATATTTTTAAATGAAATTTAATTTATTTATTTTGTTTTGTAATAACTTATTAATTTAAGAAAATTAAACGATAAATCAATAAATTGATTAAAATAAATCAAACCAGAAAGTTAAAAACCAAACCGAAAAATTAGATAGTTCAAAACGGTTAAATTTTTTAATCATTGATTTTTAACAATGATTAAAAAAATTCAACCGGAGAAATCATACAAATCTTGAATTGTCTAACTTTTTAGTTTAGTTTTTAACTTTTCAATTTGATTTACTTTAATATTTTTTATTGTTAAAACCGATCAATTTATTAATTAATTGATCAAATTTTGTAAATTAATAAGATGTTATAAAGAAACATAAATAAATTATGTTTCATTTAACAATATCTTTTTAAATTAAACTTCACAATCGTATTTCAATTTTTAATTTTATTTAATCTTTAATCAATTTTATAATAGTCTAATTTCAATTGAATTTTTTAAATCTCCTTTTTTAAAACAGTGATTTTTGGTACTCAAAAACCGAATTATACAAGAGCTTTCTTCCTATCAAAATTTGATAACAGCTTGCATTTTTGGACACACCATAACTTCTATAGTCTCTACTAACCCAATTCTGGACCAAATTAAACAATACATGGCATGTTCCCTATAGAGGCCTACTTTGATATTTCCAGAGTATTATCTAAATTTCTACTAGAAGAACTCACAATTATTAGATAAATTTAACACTTAAGTTTTTATAAATTTTACAGTTTCAATAAATAACTAAAAAAACCAATAATATAAATTTAATTATAATTAACTATTTCAAAAGCAATCTGTCTGTAGTCTGTACTTGTCATTGGCGTCTTAGCTAGACTCAGGTCTGGAGTTATTATGAGAGGAAGTGTCGTGTAGGACTGGTGATGGGTAAAAATGGGACATTCAAAGTGAAGCAGAGTTTGAACTTTGGAGCATAGAAGCCGAATTTGCGATTGACTAATTGCGTGCATGATGGGATCCAACTCTTTGACACAAAGACATGTCTCTCGAATCCTCTTTTGACAATTCTCCACTTACAACTCTATCCTAGTCCTAGTACCTTGTACCTTGCAAGCTTCTTCAATGAAACAGCCAAAACCAAAGTCAACCTCCGACATGGCAATCTTAGAAACACAAGCCATTAATTCCTTCTCAACAGTTTTTGTACAAAATCAGAATGTTGAGGAAACAATTGCGGTGATGACGATGATAACATTTGACGACACGTGAATGATAATTCGTAAAGCAACAAAAGTCACCCCACGCAAAATTCGTCTCTTGCGTACACCGGACGTGACAATTTTGTCTCTTTGTACTGGTTCAGTCACTTAGATTTAATCAATTTGAATCTCACATTTATTTATTTGTATATATTATTATTATTATTATTATGATGAAAAAATTCACATGATACAATCATTATATGTGGGTTAATCAATTGCCATTTGATATAGTAGTATAACTTAATTTTTAAATTAGATATAAACCAATTAAATTTAACTTAAATTATTAATTTAAAATAATTATAATAAATTATTAATGTGAGTATATTTTAGTTAACTCGGTTCAAATTTAATAGTTAGATTAAATTGTCGTGTAAATAATATTTGATTAATTCACATGTAATATTTATGTATCATGTATTTTAAATAAACATAAAAATCGCGAACTCGATCTATTACTCTCTTTAATTTTGTATGCTCTTATATCTATTAAAGCAAAATATCTATTCTATTTAGAATATGGCTTATGTATATAACTATGACATTGATTAATAGAATTATGATCTTCTTTCTTCAAAGAATATTTTCCCAATATCATTTGAAAATAAGTTTATTGATTTGAACATAATAATTTTTTTTACATGTATCATCATCATCATCATTATCATCATACCCCGAAGTCCCGCATTGAAGCAGGGTATGGGGGCCAGATAGTACGCAGTCTTACCCCTACAATGTAGAAAGGCTATTTTCAGTGGGCCCATATGCAAATGTGGCATGATAACAGAGATGTAAGGTACAAGGAAAACAAAATACATAAAGATTGGTACTACTTTTAAATATATATACCTGATGGTGACCGAAAAATCTGTTATTACCTGTGGCCGCGCCAATACCATCCTGTCTCGTTGCTATCTGCGCTATGCGTCTTCCTGGATCAGTGTCCTGAGAGTGCGGCAAGCCTACGGTAGGATACGTCCAGCTTATGAATCGCCGCTTAGACCTGCCAAAAAAAAACTATGATATGTCGTTTACTCTTATCCTATCGCACCAGACTATTCTAAGCCGAGCCACTGCGGCGATGAGTGCCAGCTCTGACATATCACGCTTGATCACCTCCCTCCAAGTCTTATAAGGCCTCCCTCTCCTCCTCTTATAGTCAGTAAGGGTGAT
>JAOQMQ010000003.1:26035284-26045337 GCA_027563845.1 Erythroxylum subrotundum
AAGGGTGGGAATCGAACCCCCAACCACTTGGTTAAGCGACGAAGGCATGTACCACCTACGCCAACCCACTGGGTTAAGTTTTTTTTTTTTTTTTAACCTCAAATACAAGTTTAGCTTAGCTTGATCGTTTGAATATATTAAGTTAAACAATGTTGTTTTGAATAAAATAATATTATTTTTAAATTTGAATCAAAAAGAAATTAATCAGACTTTGTTTAGATTCAAAAAAATTCTAACTCAATTTGGTCCATTGTCAAGCGTATATTTAGATTTAGAAGCATCAAATTTTCAGCACAATTATTTTATTCCACCGTCATATATTAAAAATTAAACAATCTATTTATCTTTGTAAATGTTTAATTGAATAAATTACAAATATAATATGTTATTATTTTAGGTAATTATGTTAGTAATCTATGAGATGACCTTCCTTGTGTATGTCAACATTCATCTCTTGTAGTAGAGTTTCAAGCATCCCTACTTTCAAAGAATTTGAGTAGAATTTCATTCGGTACCAAATCGAATATTCTCCATCATAGTCCTTTGACAAAACCACCTACTCCAGAGAAGATATTGTCTTCAACCGAACTCTTCAAACTTTGAGAGAGAAATTAAGGTCTAACATTAACTAGAGTAGAAGTCTTCCATACTTGAGCGGACAAAAGATAATCTTGCATGACAAGTAAAATATTCTCTTTAGAGTTATAATAAAGGTATAAACAACCCAATAAAAATCTTGTCGATAAGTGAAGTACAGAGAGATCCAATATTACGCAGTCTTACCCATAATCAGTAGAGAAAGTGTTTCTGAAAATTATAATAAAAGTATAAGTTGATGATAAATCACACTTGAATAACATATCATAGGTGGGCAACCGACCATAGGCAATGCCAAATTTATCATTTTACTATATATCGTAGGAAGAGACCATTTAAGTTCTCCCTCGCATCGCCTGCGTAAGGGTATGCTTCTTTGTCCAAAAAAATAGTTTTGAACTCCCCTTATTATTTATTTAGCTGCGAAGAAGGTTCTTGTTCAAACTCAGCCCTTCAGTAATTGTAGCATTTTTCTTCTCCCTACTCATGTATTGTAATGCATAGTTTATTAGAGGGCCCAGAGAGAACTAATTGTCAAAACCTTATTATAGTGCCATCATCAACTCTCCATTTAACTCCTTTAAGAATTTTTCCCTTGACTTATAGTATTATTTAGAGAAAGGAAGAGTAATTACTAGGAGCACAATTAAGAAAATTATAACTACCAATTGTTGATTAGATCATAGTAGATAGACATCAGCTCTAAAAGATAAAGATCATAGGGGAAGATCATTTGAAGATTATGGAGTTTTCATAGACATGGATGTATCTTTTCTAATTAAATGTAATATCGTTTCTTGTTAGTTGGGATATAGCTAAATCCTATTAAAGTCCTATTTGGATGGAGATTTCATCCAATTGATTAGTGCGATGTAATCTAATAAGGATAGAGGTGATTTAGTTAATTCGATTCAATTAGGATCCTGAATTGTAAAGCTAGAGGTGCCTATAAATAACTTATTTGAGTCTTACTCCTGGGAAGAACAAATATAGAGGGGAAGATAACACATTGAAAGAAAGTAATCCTTTGTATACTTTCGAAAAGTAACAAAGTTTGGTTTTTACCATAGTTCTTATGTGTTAATAATTATTTAATACTTTTGTAATATTCTTACTCGCGTATGAAAGTTAAATACTGCGAGGGTAGTGAGAAGTTCGAGAATAAAGTTTTGTTTGTCAACAGTCACGTAGAAAGGCTGAGTCTCGCTCAAGCAGACCTAAGTGAGATTACCATACAAAGGAGTAGGCCAACTTTGGTAATGTCTATGAAAACCTTTGTAACAGGTGGAAAAAGGACACATGCATTTTTTTCCTTCTTATACTAGGTTAGTCTCTAATTGGAAAAGGCCAAATTTTGGTAAAGTAAGAGAGAGAAAGAGTGAAAACCCCCAGTTAAGATAAAATAAAGGACGTGAAACATAAGAGAGGCAAACATATACTCAATGAAGCAATTCAGCTATGGCTACAAATGACACCAATCCAAATTCCTAACCTCTGATTCCAATCTTCAAAAGGCAAAATTACCACTTTTGGCGTCTTAAAATGAAGACTTTAATAAAGTCTCAGGAGCTGTGGAACTTAATAAGAATAGTTTTGAGGAGCCGCTAGAGAATTAAGGCAGAGAACTTGATGCACGATTATAAGAGCTTTGTAAGAAAGATGCAAAGGCCTTAATTTTCATTCAAAAGACTTTTGATAATGATATATTTCCCAGAATTGCAGCAGCTACTACCTTAAAAGAGGCACGAGAGGTTTTATAAACTGAATTTTTAGGTGGCAAGAAGGTAATAGTAGTCAAATTACAACTCTTTATTGTGATTTTGAAACTTTATCTATGAGAGAAAAAGAATTCGTGCAAAATTATATGTCTAGAGTGGCTAACATAGGAAATCACATGAAGATGTATGGTGGCAATGTAAGTAACAAAACTGTCGAGTGCAAAGTTTGAGGAGTTTAACCTCGAATTTTAATCATGTAATTGTCGCAATTGAAAAATCAAAGGATTTAACCAATTATTCCTTTGATGAATTAATGAACTCCTTAGTAGCACATGAAGAGAAGGTTAACAGATCATTTGAAAAGGGTGAGAAGAAGGCTTTCCAAGTTTGGGGAGGAGGAGGGGATCAAATTTCAAGGGAAAGTCATAAAACTTTGGATGTCGTGGATAAAGCAAATGCAATTTTCGTGGCAGAGGTCAAGGTTTTAGTGTTTATATTGCAAAAAATACGGCCACCTAGAAGTTGACTATTGGATTAAGCAAAAGGATGAGCATAAGCATACCAAATTCATCGAGAAGTCGTAAAAGGAGAGTAATTTGTTCATGGCTCACTTTTTCATGGATGCTATGTCGAATGAAGTCTGGTTCATAGATAGTGGTTGCTCTAACCACATGTGTGGCATAAAGTTGTTGTTCAAGGAACTTGATGACGCAAAAATCAGAAGTTTGGCTCGGGAATAACAAGTCAATCAAAGTTGAAGGCAAAGGTACAATTGCTATTAAAACCACACATGGTAATTTAAAGCTTCTCTATGATGTACATTATGTTCTCTATCTAACCCATAATATGTTGAGTGTTGGATAGTTGGCGATAAGTGGTTATTATGTTCTATTTGATAATGATTCTTAGAGCACCATGGCAAGCAATCTGGTAGGAAAATTTTTTTATGTTCAAATGAACCCAAACAAATTGTTTCCACTTGATGTTTCAGTTTTTGATGAAAGTAGTGCATTAGTAGCTAAAGAAAATTCAGAAGCAAGTATGTGGCATTTGAGGTATGGTCATTTGAATGTTAAAGGGTTACAATTGTTAAGCAATAAAGATATGGTTGTTGTGTTGCCTAAAATTGATAATCTTATGTTTTATGAAGGTTGTGTATAAGGAAAACGGAGTATACCATCATTTCCTATAGGCAAGGCTTGGAGGGCTTCAACCTATCTTAAACCGGTACATGCTGACTAATGTCAATTGAGTCCTTAAGATAGAGTCAATATTTCCTGTTGTTTATTGATAATTATAAGTTGCATGAGCTGGATATATTTCTTTAGATTTAAATATGAAGCATTTAAAATTGTCAAGAAATTTAAGTCCTTTGTGGGGAAGCAAAATGAGTGTCAAATTAAGATACTTCGAAGAGACCAAAGTGGTGAGTTTGTGTCATATGAGTTTAACACTTTATGTGAGGAGAATGTCATTCACAAAGAGCTTACAAATCCTTATACACTCAAGCAAAATGATGCAGTGGAACAAAAAAATTGCATTATTGTCGAGACAAGTAGAAGCATAATGAAAGGGAGAAGTGTCCCAAAGAGGCTTTGAGTAGAGGCGATAACTACAATAGTCTATCTTCTAAATATCTCTCCTATAAAGTATGTCTACAATCGAACTCCATATGAGGTGTGAAAAGGTCATAAGCCTAATGTAATTCACTTATGATTTTTCAGTTATATTGCATATCGTTTTGGTTAATTCTCTCTTTAAACTTAATAAAAAATTAGAACAAATGTATCGTTACGAGGTATAGTACCCAATCCAAAGCATAAAAGCTATATAACCCCGTAAATGGCAGCGTGATCATTAGCAGGAATGTCAAATTTAATGAAGCAGAAAGCCGAACATGGGAGCAAAAAACACAACAGCAATAACTCCCCAATTATAGAAGGTTTTCTTGTAACTCATCATGCAGAACCAACAAATTAGGGTTTTGGTGGCAGTAATAGCAACTCACTTTCAACTCTAAGAACCAATAGTGCTTCATCAACTCCAGGCAATAACTGTGCTTCTTCTATAAGTTGATCTTCATATTCAACTTTTAACACACCTCCCAAAAAATTTAGATATCTTAGGAAGATTTATGAATCATGCTCATTCGCCTTGTACGTGATAAAGCCTGTATGCTTTGAAGAAGTTGCTAAAAGTGAAGAATGGCAAGTTATGATGATGGAAGAAATGAGGTGATCAAGCACAATAAAAAATGAGAATTGATTGATCTTCTAGAAGGCAAGACTCCTATTAGACTCAAGTGGGTGTTCAAAATAAAGTATCATGCAGATGGCATCATATAGAGGTTCAAAGCAAGGCTCGTTGTTAAAGGATATACACAACATCAAGGTATTGACTTTGACAAAACTTTTTTACTTATTACTCGCTTTGAAACAGTGAGAATTCTGCTATCCCTAACTACTAAATTGAATCAATTTGATGTTAAGTCTTTTTGAATAAGAAGTTAGAAAAGGAAGTCTATGTATCCTAACTTGAGGGCTTTGTTGTCAATAACAATGAGAAAAAGGTCTCTAGGATCAAGAAAGCTATTTATGGATTAAAGCAAGCACTAAAAGCATGGTACAAAAAAAATTGACTCATATCTCTTGAAAAATAAGCCGACACTATATGTAAAGAAGCATGGTAATGGTGAATTCTTGATAATTTGCATTTATTTTGATGATATGATTTACATGGGGTCCTCTAAAACCTTAGTTGTTGTATTTAAGTTATGCACGCAAAATGAGTTTGAAATGTTAAATTTGGGAATTTTGCAAAACTTTCTTATACTTGAGGTGAAACAAGTAGAAGATGAGATATTCCTTTCATTAAGAAACCATGTGAATGATCTTTGTTTAAGTTTAAGATGCACAACTGAAAAGCAAAAACTACACGTATAAATCCTAATAAAAAATTACAACTTGAAGATTGTATAGAGGTTATTGACCAGAGTTACTACAGAAGCTTAATAGGTGGGCTAAACTACTTAACACATAATCAACTAAATATCATGTATTGTATGAGTGAATCATCCAGGTATACGCATAGTCTTACAAGGAGGCATCTAGGTGCACCAAAAAGAGTGTTACGCTACATTACCAGAATTGTTGATTTTGGGCTTTGACATTCATAGGCAACAAGTTTTAGCTTGTTTGGATATAGTGACAGTGATTGGGTAAGATGTGTACATGACAAAAAAAAAAATACTTCTGGTCATGTTTTCAGCTTGGGGTTTACAACAATTTTGTAGAGTTCAAAGAAACAAGATGTGGTTACACTGTCGTCTTCGGAAGCAAAGTATGTTACAGCATGTTAGGCTAGGTTACGAAGATTGTTGGTTGTTTTTCACCATAAGTAAGATGGTGCAATAAAAATATTATGTGACGACAAAGCAACCACTGCAATGACAAAGAATCCAACTTTCCATAATTGAATGAAACACATCGACATCTGGTACCATTTTATTTGCAGACTTACAACAAAAGGATAAATAAAGCAAAATTTCTGTCAAACAAATGAATATGTTGCTAATGTTCTTACAAAGACTCTTCCCTAGGTCAAGCACAATTACTTTTGACAAAGACTTGGAATATGCAATTTCGAAGCAAAGGGGAGTGTTGAGTAGTGCTCCAAAATTGATGGAACTAATTTCTATTTTTTAGTAAACAGTAGATTTGATTCCTAAGTTTTAGTAATAATGGATTTGTTATTTTTGGAGTTTTTCTTACCTTATTAATATCACGTTTCTCTTACAATAGATTTGTTGTGACTTAGGTGGCCATGTTTCAACCCTAATTTCTTGTCTAGTTGCTTTATTTTAGCTTGGTTTCTATTAAGTGTAAGCCTATAAAAATAGGCCTTGTATTTTCTTTGATAAATATTAAAAAAGTGTCTTTCTCTGAGTGCAATACATCTTTATTTCTATTTCTTTACTCACCAACGCCAACATATTTATAAAACAACACATATTTACATAGGTTATTATCTTAATGCAAGAGGTTTTAGGATAGCTTTGTAATAAAATGCTTGATTTATGTTAATTGTATTTTTTTTCCTCTTAGTCCTCCTTTCCTTTTAGGTTTGCACATCTTTTGCCAATTAATCAAATATAGTTTCTTACTTGATTAGTACCTCTTTATAAAAAATGATGTATTTCTTGGTTAAGCTTATCACAAATGCCTTTTATAAGTTTTATCCTCTGTATATTATATAAAGGAATAGACAATATAATGACTTAATAAGAATTTCTCTTCTCCCAACCATAGACATGTTCTTAAATCTCCAACCTGACAATTGGTTCGTAACCTTTTTAAGTAAGATTTCACAGACAACTTTAGTAACTTTTGTACATAGTAGTGGTACCTCTACATGTTGGTCAAGTTCTTTTGTAGCTTACCCAACTTGAAGCTTAATACAAATTTGGTTTGCCATGTAGTATGTAATGAGAATCAAAATTTTGATTTGTCAAAATTAACTTTCAGTATAGAGGATAGATAGACATTTTACAGGCAATTCAACACATAACTCATTTGGTGCATGGAAGCTTATCCATAAAAAAGAAGGTTATCTCCAAAAAATAAGTGAGAAATAGGTAACCTTTTCTTGAAAAGTACGAGAGGTTCTCGCTTTCTCCTTTCCACTTCACTTGTGATTGAATTTCATGCAAAGTACAAACAAATAGGATTATAAAGGGTACTCTTGTTGAACTCTTCTAAAAGGGGTGAATTGTTCAAGTTCTTCTCCTTTCCTTAAAGTAGAAAAAATAATTTTCGAAACCAGTAGGTTGATGAGGGCCTTGATTGTGTGAGGGATTTTTAATTCATTAAGAATACTACTTATGAAATCTCATCTAACCCTATCATAAGCTTTTAGATCATGCTATTTTGAAATCAAATAGTACTTTCTCTCATATAGACTTTTATAATAATAAAACCTTTTCTTCCTTTCTTATTTTTTACGGATTAAACAATTTTTTGACTTATAATTATATTTTCTATTCTTGTTCTCCTAAAAATGAAGCTATTTTGGTAAGGACTCACTAATTGACTGAAATAAGATTTGATTATGGTGGTTATCACCTTGAAGCTAATTTTAATGGCCATGTTAAAAAAGAAGGTAAGTCTTAGATCTTTGATCATTTGTGTTTGGGAAACTTTTAAGATTGAGACAATATAAAAAGTTGTTTAGGAGACTTGAAAAGGACATGCTTTTAAATGTTGTTTGCACCATTCAAATTACTTTATTTTCCACCATCTACCAACAAAGGGTTCAAGCCATTTGTGATTGAAGATTCTAATAAGCTTATACTTACAACTATTATGAGCATTTTGTATAGGATGACAGATTCAAAAGTATCTAACCTTCTGTTTATTTTTTAGTTTAGTGTCAAATTTTCTAAAGTTTTTAATTTAGTAATTAACCTTTCAAAATTCGTACAAGTTTTAAAAGGTAGTCACTAAACAATTTTTTAAAAAAAATTTAGCATTAAATTTAAAAAGTCTTAAAAGATTAGGTATTGTTTAATTTGACATCTCTTTATTTATTTGTAACTCGAGTAGACAATCCTCATATAGTTTGAGGAGATAATTATAGAAATCTTAGTAATGATGCGAGTGTTCATTAATTTGCTCCACTTCATAGAGTTGTTTGAAATGTTCGTGAACATCTTGTTTAGAGAGATCACCTTTTAAAATTTATTCATTATTATGAAGTGATTTTATCAAGTTGGGCCTCTACGAATAAATAGTGATTAAGTCAAAGAACCTTATTGCCCAATTCAATTCAATCTTCTTTAGATCTTTGAAACCAATGCAATTCATTGTTGTCAAGTATTAAAACATATTCATTCTTTAGTTGTTTTCCAAACTGATGAGATAATTGTTGGGTTCTTCATCAATACTTTGTGGATACCACATAATCTTGCTAGAATTCCCTTCCTTTCCCTTTTTATGGATTAAATTCGGCTTCAATATTTTCTCAGGTTTAAGTTTGACTCGAGTTATTTAGTATAAGCTTAGACGTGAAACCCTATCAGGTTGGAACAAGCATGAGCAACCTAAAGTTTAATCAAACTTTAATTAACTCAAAACTTAATTAGGTTGGTTTAAACCCGAAAGCCTAACACCAATTTGAGATTGTATTCAAGGTTATTATCGACAACTTGACATTGTGTTAAGTTGTTGTAGAGGATCTCAATCGCTTAGGCCATGTAAATCTATATTGCTTCTTAAAATATTTACCTAGAACTGATCTATGATGCCTATGTTCTATGCTAAAAGAAAAGTTGATTGTTGCATGAACATCTTTTAGTTAAAAAACCATGCACAAGATGTATTAATGGAGAAGTCAAAATGCTTTAAGTAATAATATGAAGCAATTGAAAGCTAAGTTAATACGAGAAGCCATGGTAATGGAGATCAAGGTGCAACACGCCAAGACAAGCTTACTGTGCCAAGTGGACCTATTACAAGGCAACGTGCAGCAAAGCTTAAGCAAGCACTTCAAGGGTTTGCTCAAAGTCACATTACATCTCACCTTGATGACAAGTCCGAACCATCCGTGGAGAATTCAAGTGGAGTAGTCAAGCTTATGATTCTTCTAGAGAGGACGTGTGGAGGGGCTAATACTTAGCCAAATTTCAAGACAAGTTTAATTATTCTTATGGACTTATTTTAATACATTGGGCTAGTTATTTATCCTTTGTTTATTAGGCCCAAAGAGACTTATTATGAGCTGGGTATTTATTAGTACTTGCCTTAATTTATTTAAAGCTAGTTTTGGACAACCAAGCGTGTGGGCCTAAGTAGAGTGATCCATTAGGCCCATCCGCCCCCTTAGGTTTATTTAAGTTATTTTGGTCTTATTTAAGTTAGTTTAGCCCAATCCTAAGTGGATTACGATCAGATTACATTATTGGGCTATAAACTCAGGGTCTTGTAACCTATTCCTTTTAGGTTTAGGACGTGGACAAGGGTATAAATACCTCATTTTATCCTTGTAAACATTAGATTTGTTGATTAATGAAATTGAGAGATAATATCTTCAAGAAAGGTGTGTTCTTCTTGTTGTTATTTCAAGGATTGCATCACTTATTAAGGTAATCGCTTGTGGTGTGTTCAATTCTTCTATTTTCTGAGTTTGGGTCTCAATTTTCGTATAATTGAAGTTTGAACTAGCATGTTCTTAGAATAGAAAAATTGGGGTTTTGATTCAATAGAATTAAGGGGTTTCAAGAATCTTGTTTTCTCAGGATTTCCGTATCATAAGTATAAATCAGGAAAAATGGAGAACATAACAAAAAGTACAATCATCAAAGAGCCAAACAACTAAAAGAGAAAAGAGATGGAAAAGGCGAAAACTAGTGAAACTTGAAATGTAGACAAGAAGGAAGTTGGAAGCAATGAAAGTCAAAACGTAGCATTATAATACTTAAGAAGTAAAGTTTTATGGCAATGCGGTATACGTTGCCATTACGAGGGTAAGGGGAGAGATAAGTATTGAAGGATGTCTCTAATCCTTCTTATCTTTCTCCTACAAACCAATAATGCAGTCTAACTCTACTTTACTGCTATTTTTTCTTGCGATTATTTTGTTTGATTACAAACAGTCAAACTAGGTACTAACGGCCTGTTTGGTAGAGGGTAATAGCTATTCTATTACCCCTCTATTCTTAATTGTTAACTATTACCGTGTTTGG
>JAOQMQ010000003.1:26045437-26056553 GCA_027563845.1 Erythroxylum subrotundum
AATAACAATATTAATATTAATAAGTACAAATTTATAATAATAATAATAATAATAATAATAATAATAATAACAACAACAACAATAATAATAATAATAATAATAAGAATAACAACAACAACAACAACAACAACAACAACAACAACAACAATAATAAGATAATTAATTTCGTATAATAAAATTAATAAAAAATAATAATATTAATAATAAGAAAAATAATAACAAGTAGAAAATGTATAAAAATAATTAATAATAATAATAATAGTAGTAGTAGTAGTAGTAGTAGTAATAATAATAATAATAATAACAATAATAATAATAAATAATAAATAATAATAATAATAATAATAATAATAATAATAATAATAATAATAATAATAATATAATTAAGAATAAAAAATTGATAAATTTAATAATAAGTAGAAAATTTATAACAATATTTAATAATAATAATAATAATAATAAGAATAATAATAAGAACATTTTGGTTTTTTTTGTTACCTATTCCTTTCTTATTCCAAGTTTATATTTTCAAACCAAACATTAGAATAGAAATTCTTTTTCTATTCCATTCCCTAAACCAAACAAAGTAATAACTATTCTATTCTATTCCTTATCTTTTCTATTCCTAAGAATAGCTATTCTATTCCCCATCTATTCCATTCCTTGAACCAAACAGGCCGTAAAAGATAGAGGCTCAATCTGCTACCATGACTGATAGGATGATCAAGCAAGGCAATGATAATTGTTCCGCTTCTTTTATTAGTTAGTAAGGGATGATCTCATACTTTAATCCAAGGCATGGTCCCATGGTCCCAAATCAACACTAAGCAAAGTTCGAAATAATTAAACACTTGTATCCGAAATTTCCTAAATTAGTTTACCATTTTCATAAAAAAATATAATTGACAACACGAAGTTTCAAATTCTCTTTTTTCAAAAATAAATCTTGTGGGAAAAAGTGTTTTTAAATTGCTATGTAAGTAGAAACAACTCTAATCTTGTCACATTTATCATTCATCAATATAAAACACATTTTATATTAAAACAGAAGTTCAGAATTCAGGTCAGGTTAGTCTTGAAGTATGAACCTTATTAAAATTTGAATTTAATAAATATTCAAAACTGATTTAAAACCCAAATTTTGATCGATTTAAATTAAACTCGCTAATTTATGATTGAATCAGAATATTTTCATCAATCTTAAATAGAACAAGAGATTTTTATGCCTGAACATGTTCTCTTACTTTTACCAAACATTTATAATATCATTTACAACACAAGAAAGTTAAATTCGAACATTCTATTGATTACTCAATTTTCTAGTTATAAGAAAAAGAACAGAAAAGAACATAAATAGTATAATATATACATGTTATATGGCTACCATAGGCAATAGATAAAACAAAGAAAAGATGATTGATAATAATTAGTAATGAACTTAAAAAGAAGACCATGAATGACACTAAGATGTTGGGTTGTTACGTAGAGATGTTTGGAAAGAGCTACGGGCAGAACTCGTGAATTACGTTTTCCTTCAAAGAAATTATTATTTTCTTTCACCAAAGGCTCTGTCCCCTTTCAATTGGATCATTTACACCTAAACCATTCCTTGTTTTAATGGATGTCGGTATCGGGTAATCTATATGGTTTAAAAATTTAACTGAAAATTAAACTACTAAGAAAATAAATTTAAGATTTAAAAGATTCAATTAGTATTAGATCATTGTAAAATCGGTTAAATATTGAATAATTTTAAATATAATTAAAAGAGATTATTTCTACCCAACAAAAATTTGAAGTTTAATTAAAAAAATTGTTAAATAAAATTATTTTAGTTTATAAGAACTTATTAATTTATAAAAATTAACCGATTAAGTAATAAATTAATCAATTTTTATCAACAAGAATTATTAAAGTAAATCAAACCGAAAAATTAAAAATCAAACTAAAAAGTTAGACAATTCTAAGATTTTACGATTAAATCAATTAAACCGGTTGAATTTTTTAATCATTGATCATAACATCCATCTACTTATTATATCATTACTCATATTTAATCGAAAATCTCATCAACTTTATCTAATAATATTTAATTTTATAACACTATATTTAGCTATTTATAATAATACTATTTGAAATACATATCATGTCATCAAATTAAATAAAATCTTTGTTTAATTAATACTTTTTAATTAAAATTTGTATTGCATATTTAATATTACATGCCTAAATGATAATTCATATTCCTTTGGAACTTCTTGTGTATTGGGGTCTAAGAAGAGGATACAGATATTAGGTCACAAAAGCCCTTGCATCTAAACCTTTTTTGGTATGCTTACGTGTCACTCCTGTGATCATCTAAAATGGCCACTCTCCGGTCAGCGTATCGTTTCCCAACTTCTCTCTCCCACTTTACACCTTCAATTAGGGCTATCGGTCTCTCCTCTCCACCCTGTTTCCGAGTCTCCACTCGGGCACTGACCCGGATCATAAAACCTAAAGACTCAATGAGTCAGACAAGCTTCGGGTCGGAAACAGCAAAGGAGGTCACAGATCCAGCAAACGACGTCGCGAAGGGTAATAGTTCCGATGAAGTGGTGGTGCAGTACGTAGTGTTGCGACGAGACCTAATAGACACGTGGCCAATGGGTAGCGTGGTGACGCAGGGATGTCACGCGTCGGTAGCCGCAATCTGGGCCTACAAGGACGATCCTCACACCCTCCACTACTGTAGCCCTCAAAACATCGATTCAATGCACAAGGTAAGCGAGAATATTGGGCGTCTGACTTCTCTCTTTTCTTTTCGGTTTCTGAGATTTTAGGGTTTTTTGGGTTATCAATGATTTGAGCTGGAGGAACTTTCCAGGTGACCCTAGAGGTGAAAGGGGAAGCGCAGATGGTGAACTTGTCAGAGAAGCTGACAGCTTCAGGAATAGCTCATAAACTGTGGGTTGAACAGCCCGAGAACATACCGACTTGCCTTGCCACCAAGCCTTATCCAAAGTCCACTGTCTCCTTGTTTTTCAAAAGATTGAAACTTTGCAAGTGAAATGCAGTGACCGTATCAGTGTCGGATGAAGGATGTGATGGGGTGTGTTGTTTTTCTATGAAGCAGAGGAGGAGCAATGCGATTGGACTATTAACAATTTTCATCAAAGTTTTTGGTTGATTGTTTGTTGGTACCATTTCCTGATTTGAGTGGCACCAGATACTGTATGTTCTTTAAGAATTGAAGAGGCAATTGATTTTGAAGGTATGACAGTACCTGAAACTTGATGAATTACAGCTAAACAGACAATTCCTATGTCTATAATACTTTGTGAGTATTCAAAAATAAAAATGTGAAAAGTGTTCCAACAGAACTGTCTGACAATGAAACAGTCAAGTAAAAAGAATTCCAAATATTATATCTAATAGTAACATATGACATAGTCACCTACAAGGTCGAGATTAAACTCCACTGCTATGGGAAAAAATATGGGGAAAATCCTGTTTTTAACATTGACAGGAAGAAGTCTGTAATTTTGTCACTGTTCATCAACCGTTACTAAGTGTAGAAATTTGATCAAAAAGTACAATAAATGCCAAGCCTCTTTTCTTCTCCCTATGTAGTAGGTACCTCGAGAACAAAAATGCCAATAACAACCTTTGAGCTCGGATGCTAAGTACCTTCAACGGTTCAAAAAAAATAAGAATGGAGGTTATGTGGAAAACCTTGCAACTTCTAAATACTAAATAGTAGTTGGATTGAATATTCAAATAATGAAATGACAAAAGTAATTGCAACCATTGAGTACCAGTGAGATTGGAGAGAACAATGCTGATATTTCTGCTTCAAATACCTCCCTTCTGTTTTAGGGTAATCTTATCTCCGAGGCTGAGCGCAATTCCCTGGGTCTTGCTCCTTATCCTGATGTATCCACTGAGCTTCCCGTCTGCCTGTTTCTCGATGCTTATATTTACCAAGGCATCCTCTCCAAACACACTCTTCGCATACAAGTTAGCTGCTAGAAATCCGCACTCACCACCTAATGCAGACCTGACACAATCAACAAGAAAGGTATTGCATCAAATACCCAAGCGCTTCTCTAGACAAGTCAAGGAATAGGATGAATATCTAGAAAATTAAAAGAGACTAGCAACTAATGTGTCACAGGAAGCTGATAAAAACTTACGGCGCAGTGAGGCACTTCATATTGGTCGAATTGATAATGTGGTCAAGGAAGTCTTTCTCATCCTGGATCATCGTGTTGACAGCAACCTGAAACACAGCTATACAAATTAGTCAATCGTGCATCATGAGTCTTGTGCTAATATCTACCAATTACAACAGTATAGTTTTCCAATTTGACAACATGGCCCATATTGCAAAAGACATAACAGTATGTTGACTTGAAATGTAACTGAAACTATCTATTAATGAAAATAACCACATGGAAAAGAACAGAAAATTCTTAAAATCCAACGGACAAGGTACCTTGTTTTCCCATTCAAACTCTGCCCACATTGTCCTGAAAGCTGCATCTGTACAAACTGCTGGAGAAATGTAGTCCATAATATCAATATGTATATCATTGAGGACTATGACAGTTCGCTCAAGTACATTCGATGTCTCATATACGATGTTTCCAAAAATAACACCAGTCTCAGTTGAGGACACCTTGATGTTGGCCTTTATTTGCTTGCTTGATTCTGGAGCTAGAGTATAATTTTGTGGCCGTTCAACAAGTTTAAGGTCACCCATGGTTGCCAATTCCAAACATAAGTTCTGAAGAGTTTCCTTTGTCCTGTTGATAACTGTAACATCAAGTACAATGTCATAGTGATGAACAGTGACATATGCTTCAGCATAAACAGGATCACTAAAACCAGTGAGCTGAAGAATGCGATTTAGCTTATTTGCATCATCCCCATCCTTAATGAACTCTCCAGTAGCACGCTTCAGATCATCTTGAACTTCATCTTCCAACTCCAGCTGGCTCATACCCTGGAAATCAGATGATGTTTGACATCTTAATATGAAACCACCAAAATTATTGCATAGTACCAAAAAGGAATCCAATTATCCAAAGAAACCATCTGAAATATGGGCAGAAGATTCAAAAATTATCTTAAAACATATATAAAAACCTAAATTCAGATGCACACTACCATAAAATTGACTTGACAGATGCATGATACCAGAACACCCTGAGCTACCAGCAATCCAAATATCAATGCCAACTTAGCAAACCAGCCTTACCTTCCTGCTCTTCAAATGGTAGAAGTCAATGAGATCATCTGGCTGTGCATGAGAAACTTGGGCCTTTGCCTTTTGCTCCTCAGTTTCCCTCAACTGTTTCTCTGAGAGCATCTTTACGAAACTCTGGCGGCAAGATTGCAACCATATTTTCCTAATATCATCACCAGTATTGCACAGCAATCTTATGCAAAGGACAATTCTATCATAAGAATCACTATCAATTGGGTGTTGCAGAACTGGAGATTGTCCAAGTTGTAGCATAGAAACCATAATCAACAAAGCCTGTGTGGATGCTTTATTCACTTCAACCTTAGAAGTCTGCACCTCTTCCAATCTCAGAACAAGCTTTGTCAGGGTGCAGGCGATGACAGCTCCAAGGAAAAAATCACCAGTGAGCAGAAGGGATCTCAGATTTCCAGCAGCCAGTGATCCCTGAACAAGAGTAGGCGGTGAGAAAGCAGTTTCAGAGGCAGCACTCTGCGTTGCATAAGTCCCATCTGCAAGGATAGCGGGTCTTCTTGAAGAGACTTGATTGGAAGAAACTGGCTGAGGCTTCTTAGAAGTGTCAGTCACTTCAGGTTCTTCTGAAACTGAGAAAAATGGTAACTCTCCAAGGCACTGCGTAATGGTTGCTATGCCACTCTCAACTTCGGAAAGGGACAAGCAGTACTCTCCAATGATCCACAAAGCACAAGAGCAAACCCTTGCAGCTCGTATCTGGTAGAAAGTATCCAATAGCCTTGTTATTATTGAGACTCTAAGTTTAGGATTGGTTTCAATTATCTCTCGAACAAAAATAACTACATCTATAGCAGAAGCAACATTGCTGTCTCCAAGGAAATCCATCAACAGATGAACAACTGTGCTAGCCACCTCTGGGAACTTAATAGCACAAGAATGGATGGCTTGAATAAGCATTTGTCTGTACTCACCATTCTTCTCAAGCTCTCCAGACTGAGTTTTAACAACTTCCTTTTTCAACATAAGAACAACCTCATTGATGTTCCGTGGGGTGATCAAGTCAAGAACAATATCAAGCGTCTTCCTCCGAATGTCAAGATTTGGGCTTGAAAGTGCCCTAAGAACATCCATGATCATATCAACCATAATATCTCTATGGGATGACTTAAGCTCAATTAGCCTGTCAAGAACAATAAGCTTCACATTGTTATCACTCTGAGAAAGAAGAAGCTGACCATAGGTATTGGCAGCAGCTCTTATAGCAGTAGGTGCAGAAGATAAAGAAACAAGTGTGCCAGCACATTCATAAATTACTGCACTTGAAGGGGCATTCAACAGAGATATAATGATCTTAATGTACTTCCCCTTCTCCCCACGATTAGTCCTACAGACTTTTCGAATCAACTCCAACACAACCATCTGAAGCAATTCACCCCAATCAGAGATCCTATCAACATGTGTTAAGAGGTAATTGATGGCTCGATCTTGTGCACAATTAAACAGCATGAGGAAAGCATTTCTTTTTGCTGATTGATCTTGCTCAGTTGAAAGAAGCTTCTCAATCATTTCAGGTGCATCAACCAAAAGCTGCTCACCCTGGGGAAGCTTATAGATGGACATCACAGCCAAAATAGCATTCCTCCTGATATAAGGATGACGATGCTCCAAATTTTGTAAAACTGAAGGAATCAGAGGCTCAATTATTTCTGTCTCATTCAAGCGGCAAAGAAATCTCAGTGTTACCCCACGTATGTATTCATTTGGGTGTTGAAGGTTGTTCCTCAAATTTTGGCATATCAAGATCATTTCCGGCAACACCTTACCCTTGGCATCAGTTTTCTCAATTATCTCCAGATAAAGAAGCAAGAGTTTTTGGATTGTGTGATCCTCAGAAGGCAAAACATATCTAACAATCATAATGAAAAGCTGGGGCAAAGTTTCACCGTTCAGCAAAAGACTGATTGCTTTCTTCATTGCATCGATCTTTGCTGGCACATCATTGCCTTCAAGTGCTTCCTTAATCTCATTTGCCATTGCTGGCGTTCCTTTATCAAAGTGAATAAGCAGTGTACACGACTTCTCCATCTCTTGTTTATATTCTGGTAATGCAATGAACGGAGGTTAAAAGAAACAGACAACTGTCCCAACTCATTTACAGAACCCCATCAGAGAACATCATAAAAGAGGTACCAGGAAGAAGAAGAACATAAAAACACGAGGAATGAATGTAAAATAAGACGTAAGCAAATGTATTTAAAAGGTAAACAAGGAAATCATAACTTCACGGACAGATTGTCCTCCAAGCCTTGGCAAAAGAATGCAAGAAGAGCAAGACTTAAATACAATTCAACCACTTAGGTAAAAAGAAGAAGCACTAAAAACTTGGCGGTTTGTATCCCAACACCATCCGTAACTGTAGCTCCCAGAAACCTAGACAAACAATCCTATCACGTAAGCTAGAAACATAATTAACCACATCTAGCATTGTAAAGATCTTGCGCTGAGCGTACATTCACATCACTCTCAATACTACTAGTTGAAAAGAAACAAGAGACCAATTAGCAGCAAAAAGTTCACATAGAAATTAAGCAATCAAACCAGATCTGAGGCTAAAAGTCAAGAGTCATTGTCTCAAAACTTCAATTTTCCTCAAAAGGCATGGCAATGTCTGCTCATAGAAACACCACACTTGAGAACACGAATCTAAACGCAACGCAATCCAAAACAGTAAACCGTCTGTTTGGCCGCCGAGATAATTTAACACCTTACTAAAAGATCGGAGCAAATCAGACAAAAGGGTCAGCGAGAAAACGAACCTTACAGCGATCAGATCGGAGGAGAAGAAAATGAGTTAGTGCGGAATTGGATTAAGAAACCCGAGACGATTTGCAAAGTTGAAAAGAAAAGAGGGATTATACAAAAACGAGATCAGTAGCTAAATGAATTTGTTCTTTGTCTTGGAATTTGGATCCAAAGATCTAACCCTTTAGAGATTACTAGCAAAGCAAACAGGAACTCGGGACGAATATTCAGTTTAATTTTGGGCTTTTGAGTTTTCTCTTTCTTTTTTGTTTTTACTCGAAAATAACGAATCAGATCAAATTTTTAAATGGGTTAATTAAAAAAATGCATAAACTTTTCTTAATATTTTAATTATAGTCCGACTTTAAAAATTGCTTGAATTTTCACATAATTTTGTAAATTGTAATTAATTATTATTTATTAAAATAATAAAATTAAACAACAATAAAACTGTCATTAATTTCACTTTGGTCGTCTATTTCTCTCTCTCAAAGCATCGGTCGTCGGAGATGTAGCACCTATTGTCTTAGGGGTCACTTGATTCACAAAAAGTAATAGAAATGAGAATATGAATGAATATAATAAGAAATATGAATAAACTATAGTCAACAATAAATCTCATTCCTTTGATAATCTAAAGAAATGGAGTATTGCTGAAAATGGATAAATGAAAATGTTACCTCTGTTGATTTCAAACATGAGTTTTCATTTCATACCTATACCTCTTTTCTCGTTACCTCCAAACAAGCACCCCCTTAGTTTTCTTGTGTAGTGTCCACGGGCCTTCCCCATCTCATATGAGCTAGGATTTTCGGAGTAGTTAATTATCATATTATTTATGGAGTACCTTAAGATTCAAAGTAACAACTTTTAATTGTTATTGTGGTAATTTTGGCACCACCTATTTCGACGTGAGTTGTAGAAGAATGATAGTCATCACGGTTGAGAACTTTTTAAAGAGAGAAAGTAAGTTAGTAAGAAAAAAGAAAATGGAAACATTTCAAACAAAAGAAAATTAAAACTGTGGTTAGAATAAGTGAGTGAAGAAGAACTTTAATTACACCATCAAAACCATCCTCAATAAGATAAAAATCATCTTAAGTTTTGGGCAGGGGAAGAAGGGTAAGTTAAGGTTTTTTTATTGTTTAATTTAATTAATTTTATTAACAAAGACACTAATATCGGAACATATTTGAGAAAAATTAAAAGTTTAAGCATTTAATTGTCACTTTTTAAAGTTCAATTCAACCGGTTCACTCAATTTAATTATAAAATTTTAAATTATTTATCTTTTCGGTTCAGTTTTAATTTTTCTATTTAATTTATTTTAATAATTTTTTAAAAGATCAATTTATTAATTAATCTATTAATTTTTATTAATTATAATTTTTTATAAACTAAAAAAATATTTAATTTTATTTAACAATTTCTTTTTTAATTTAACATCAAATTTTTTTACAGTAAAACAAAACATCAAATTTTTTGATAGTAAAACAATCTCTTTCAATCATATTTTAAATTCTTTAATTTTATTCAATTTTTAGCTAATTTTGAACCTTTTAAATTTTAAAATTTTTATTTTATTGATTTAATTTCCGATTTTTAAACTATTGTTATGTACCATTTGATTTTTCTCAGGTGTATTATGTTATTTGATATAACCATACGTATACCTCAAGTTATAATAATAGAGCCAAATTCACTCACTTATTTCTTTTAAGCCCAACAAAATGCAGCATTATGCAAAATTTGATGCATCTTTCATCAACGCAAGACTGAATTGGTTCCTTTTATTAATAACATAAATAATAAAAATGCAAAATTTTAAAAAAAAGTGATAATGAATAAAGATCATTTGCAGGTTCTCTGTTCTGGTATTTCCAGGTTGCAGCTTGAGGGGTCTCAATGCCACAGTCTTGCCTGCTTTTCTCTATGTGGTGGCAACCTTTTATGGGTTTTTCGATGCTTGGGGTGTACATGAGCAGGTGTCTATCTGCTTTAGATTTGTCTGAGCTAGTGTTCACTGTCCGCATTTCACATGGATATCGACGCTTTGGTTTTGGTAAAGCACCTTTTTTTAGCTTTTGTCTTGCAGCATCTTGTTCTCTCCATGCCTCACTTTTGAGTGTTTTTTATTTTTCTCTTGGCCAGTTAGTGCCTATTAGCTTTTTTGGCTCGATGTGTATCCGATGACACTTGTAAATGAACGCTTTGTACATATTTATTCTTTCTAATTTATTATTCTGATTTATAAAAAAAAATAAAGATCACCAACGACTTTTTTTATATAATTGATTCACTTATAAAAATAGTTTGCAGATTATTATTAAAAAATTTTAGTTTACTCAACATATCTATTTTTCATATTATTACATATTTTCAAGAATTAAGCTGAAACGAACCAAATAAGAAAGTCATTATGATAACTTGTCTTCAACGGGAGATTAGATTTAGAACTCATGATGGAGTTGAATTGGCCATATGTTGGTCGCTTGGTGCTGGTACCATTTCATGGTAATGTATTCAATTGCTTGTACATCAGTGTTTCAAATTTGAATGCTCCTTTTTGTTGTTTTCTCTCTTCGGTTTTGCTTTAAGACCTCTCCATCACAGCAGGAGGACAGGGAACTATAATGAGTAATGACTAACCTCGGGTTGGTTAGATCAGTCCCGAGGAATCAAATTTGAGGACCCACTAACAATGTAAAATGGTTCATAAATGTCTCGTACGTAGTCTTATGGTTGCTGGACAAATGATAAAACTGAAAAATTCTGTCTTTTTGTGTGTTTAGTTCCTGTTTCAAGTAATTTTAATTTTTGTTCTATCTTCAGATAACAAAAACAAATATTTTTGTTTCTTCTAAAATCGAAGGATAAAATTTCTTGTCTCCATCTTCGAGATAAAGCACATAAGCAATTTTCAGAAATACCCCTCCTCCTACATAAGCAAATTTTTTTTATTCTTAATTATGTTATTAAATTTATTATTATTATTATTATTATTATTATTATTATTATTATTGTCGTCGTTATCCATCATCATCATCATCATCATCATTATTATTATTATTATTATTATTATTATTACTGTTATTATTATTATTATTAATT
>JAOQMQ010000003.1:26085976-26103204 GCA_027563845.1 Erythroxylum subrotundum
AAGAAGACAGAAGAGAGGGGAGAGCACGAGTTTAATCCGGTTATCAAATAACCGGTTCGTATAAAAACCGGCCGGTTCTCTGATAAACCGGCCGGTTTTTATATTGAAGGGTTATTTACTAAAACCGAACCGGACACATGGCCGGTTCAGACCATTTTCGGTCGGACCGGCCGGTCCGGTCTGGTTTTTAAACCCTTGCTAAAAATTGAATTCAAATTTTAAATAAACCAAGAAATGTAACTCCTAATTTAGATGGAATATTATTTTTTAAAAACAAAAAGATATTTATTTTGAGATGTTTAAAAATTGAAAAGAAACAAGACTTACCATCTAACAGTTTTGAGACAAATACGGGTCTTAGATAGTGGTTATGCTTGATGCAAAGCTCACCTCAGGACTCAAAATTTCATGAAGTTGATCGCCAGCATCTTTTATACGGTAGTTTTATTTAAGTCCGCTTAAGCAAGATTTTAGTCTTCAACGACTCGCAATGTTTATCGCGAAGAAACAATGCTACATAAGCAATAAGAAAAAAAAAACAATAAGAAAATAAAAGAGATACGATAAAACCAACCTTTATATTACTTTTTCTAAAGAAAAATACAAGAAATATTTTCTCTAACTGAACGAGGAGAGTAAAACTCGACTAATCTATATACAGACACTCTAATTTGGAAGTCAAGTTACATTCAGAATCTCACTTAAACTGAACAACCTAAAATCGTGTTAAGATCACGTCTATTTCTATCAGATTACATCGCGTGGACCAATTGAATAATACCCCTATCTAAACAGGGCTCTAATTGATAATATAAAATCTACAAGATAACAGAAATATAAAGTTTATATTTAAATAGCAAACTAGCATTCTTATTCTCGAAAATTTCCGCTATCTTTAGATGTTGAGTCTCCAACTCGAACTCCTAGTTGTCGCTACATCATCCAAAATCTTCTAACGATCTCTATTCATTGATGATGCAGTGTGATCTTGTCGAATCTCATAAAACGCATCTTTAGCCTGAGTCGAGTCAATCTTAAAAAAATCTGAGACTCTACCAAAATTTACACTAATTCCAATCTCACTATCCCATATTTACTTTAATATTTTTACATACCTCTCTCATATATGTAATTCAGCTATCCTTCCTCTTCGTACATATCGCAAGGTAGCTAAGAAACCTTGAGCGTCAGCATAATATGCGGTAAGTAGATAGGCTTATCCTCATTCTATAGTGCGGTAAGTAGATAGGCTTATCCTTATTCTATAGTTAAGTCGTTACTATACTTTCGGAAGGAACCAACTTTAAGAATGTAGTTGTCCACACGATTAGTAAGAAGAGGGACTTGTTACCAAAGGAACATACACTTTCAAATAATAGATATTAGATTGGGGAAGTGATACAAATGTAGGAAATTTGATAAATAATTTAAAGTAAAACATCTTATTGGAACGTAAAAACTTTCAACTTTTTAATTTAAAATTTTCAACTTTTTAATTTAATTTATTTTAATAATTTTTATTTTTAAGAATTGATCAATTTATTAATTAATCGGTTAATTTTAATCTTTTTTAATTAAACGTTAAATCCTTTAATAGGTAAAAACAATTTCTTCAATTATATTTTAAATTTTAAATTTTTAAAATCTTTAACTCCGGGTAATAGTTCTTGAATATTTTAAACTTTAAATCAATTGATCTATCTTTGGTTTTGAAAACATTAATAATTGAGAAGGAAAATATAGTGATTTGGTGTATCTCATCAACAAAGTTATTATTAGACCGGTTCAACCATTAGATCCTTAAAATGTCAAACTTTTTAGTTAAAATTTAATTTAATAACTTTGGTTAAAAATTGATTAGTTTATTAATTAATCGATTAATTTTCTTAAATTAATAAGTTTTATAAACTAAAATAAATCAATT
The DNA here is from genome assembly GCA_027563845.1 of Erythroxylum subrotundum. Classification (NCBI taxonomy): domain Eukaryota; kingdom Viridiplantae; phylum Streptophyta; class Magnoliopsida; order Malpighiales; family Erythroxylaceae; genus Erythroxylum; species Erythroxylum subrotundum. The sequence goes on from JAOQMQ010000003.1 coordinate 26,087,901, forward strand.
AGTTTTTATTGAATAATATATTTTAATTAAATTTAAATTTTTCGATAAATAAAGAAAATATTTTTTAATTATATTTTAAATTCTTTAATTTTATTACCTACGTATAAAATCCTTTTATCTTGTCATTTTAATTTTTAATCCGAATTTTAAAATATTAATTTTACAGTTACGTTAATCTCCACGTGAAGTGGAATTAAAATTTTAAAACTTAAAAAAGGGTCAAAATCGAAGCCGAAAGATAAGGATTATCAAACTAAACTTTTGGGAGATCTACGTAATCATAAAATTAACAAAATTAATCAAATGGAGTTTAATTGACAGGAATATAAACATTAGATAATTCAAAAAAAGAGTTTAGGCGGCTTAGACTTAGACGTGTGATGGAGTTTCGGTCCACACACAAAAAAACGAAAAGTAAAAACCTAATAAGGCAAGTGACGTAAAGGTCAGCAACAGCCGTCGATCTTTGACTCCCCCAAATAGAAGCAATCAACGGCTCTCTTCTCGCCGTAGTTCGGTTCTCAGTCTTGCTATTCTGTAGTTAGGACGGCACAATTTCTTTTTTCCTGAGTATTTATAAATTATAAAATTAAATATTTTAAAATAATTATTAAACCTTTTTTCAAAATATAAAATAATACAAAAATAACTAATATTATAAATTTATTTACATAATTATTTAGCGAGCTAATTTTACTTATTTATTTTTGAATCTACATCATTTTTTTATTATTACATCTATACACAAGTCTATCGAAAATAACTTCTCTATTATATAAGAATAAGATTACGTACTATCAAATTTCTTCATACCTTTCTTTATTATAAAATTTTAGACCGGATATGATAATAAAATAGTACAAAAAGAAATATTAAACTTTCATTTAAGTAATTTGTGATAATAGAATGAAAAGGAAAATAAGTATAAAAGAACTCCTCTGTCTCTGTAAAGCATCCCTTCCGTAAAGCAAACACGTTTTTGTTTCTCCTCCTCTCTCTCTCTCTCTCTCTCTCTCTCTCTCTCGCTCTGTATTGACAAAGAGAAAAGAAAAGGTAGAGCTCTGAAATATTCCTTGGCTCCTGTTATCAACTATATTGAATCTCTCACATATGTACCTGTAACTACAAGTTTTTGGTTTTTTTTCTTTGTTCCTGGAGTGAAGTGGAAGGTTTAATTCTGATAGTTCTTGTGCGGGGGTTACGAGTTATTCATGTTTTGATGAACTTGGTGATTGTTTCTTAATAGTGGGTTGATGTCTTTTCTTTTTTTGGTGGAAGGATTTTGTATTTTTTTTTTTCACTTGAGTTTTATTGTGAGAGGTGGGAATAGAAGCTGTGATGTGTTTAAAGCGTGTGAGATTTTGAATTCTTGATTAAAAGTAAATGGTTTCTGCGTGGACGAAGAGAAAGTCGCTCCTTTTCCTCCTTGCTTATAGGAATTCAACTTTTTCAGAAACCTGAAATCACGGTGACCAGAGCCCTTTTTTCTTTTATTTGTAGGACTAATCAGAGTAGAGGAGATAGGCCGGTTTGGTTCCTATAAAAACGAAGAGACCCTACTTTTTTTATTTTGAAGGTGAAATATGGAGTTGTGGGCATTTAGATCCTCTTTTTACTCGTCTTTTGTTTCATTCCTTTTTCTTGTAATTACCTTTAGATGATCAAACTGGATATCACTGCCCTTTTAAAACTTATGTGTTTGTCTCTTTTATCGACCCTTTTCTGATGATTTCACAACTCTATCGTCGACCTTCTTTGACGTGCTTGATCTTCTACGGAGGAATTTGTTTGTATTAATAAGAGGGTTTCCTCCGTTTCCTCGAGTTTGCTTAGTTTTCTAGTGGTAATTCAATTTTCTGGTGATTTTTATAAGATCTTAGATTGGCTTTTGTTGTATGTGATACTTCGTCAATCGTGATTGCAGCTGTAATTTAGTACCAGTGCGAAAATATTTTGCAAAAATGCAAGTCAATTATAAAGCGAGAGAAGTTTTAAAATCGCTTTTCTAATGATAATCCTTAAGAATATATAGTGTTTCATCACACAGTTTCTAAGGTTGAGCTAGATTGATAATTTAGATTGTAGTTGTTTTTCTGGGATCTTTTTTTCTTGCTGATACATACTTTACGTATAAAACTAATAAACCAGAATGTCAAAGCTGAATCTAGTGTTAGTTCTGTTGGATATGTGTAAGACATACACACAACAAACGTTTAATGCTAAGGCTTCAGTATAGATATTGGAGCTTTGGATTTCTAACGTTTAATGCTAAGGCTTCAGTATAGATATTGGAGCTTTGGATTTCTAACTTGTAGGTGTCTTTGCTGCTAGTTGCTTTACAAAGTCTTCCATCGATAGTTGAGCCATATGCTTGGCCAATTGTAAAAATGTATTCGAAGGAACAGATATGGTTATTGATGAATTATGATTAAAATTGCAGACATATTAATAGATATGTAATCCGAATTGGGCAAATTAGGGTGGGATGCGATTAACATTGGCTTCTTTTTATTTGGGATTCTTTCTATCAATGGATTGAAATTTCTCTGATTATCTAATTGCTGTTTAAAGATGTAATGTCGATTGTCTAATTTTTCAAAACTGTACAGCTTGTTTGTTGTATATATATGTAACATTTTGCTTTTTCTTCAGTCAAGTCATCCACGTTGCAGCTTTTCTTGAACAGCTAATTTAATGAAATATTTGTTTACATTTTTTGTCCAGCTTTCTTGAGGCCAATTCATGTACTTATAATTTGAAATAAGTATGTTTTCAGTGCCATGTTTCCTTCACATGAAATTTCAGCCCATCTTGCTCATCATGATTGAGCTAGACTATAGTTTTAGATTCCAGCAGCAGTTTTTTCAATGAAATTGATTTCTCAGAATCTTGCTATGTTTCTTTTGTAGAATCTAGGTGATAGGGCTAGTTGGTGGATTTAATCTCTTCCTTTTTCATTTACTTTTCAGCCTTGGCATTTTAGAAACTGCAGAAACTTATGAGTTGAAAGAGAACTTTGTGCCTAGTAACGTATTCCTTTGCCTTTTCTTGCAGATAAAAATACAGACATAATTGTTCATGGATGACTATTCTAGTAAGAGAACTGGCCATGGGCTTGTTGTCTCAAGAAAGGCCCCTGGCGTTCTTCGGAGAGATGATGCTAATAACAGAGATCAAAATATTGAATTTTGCAACCGAATTGGGTGCAGTGGTAGACTGAATTCTGCCAAAGGTATTCAAATCGTTTGTCCTGAAAAAGGCAGGTCTTCAAGGCCATCATTTAAGTCTTCCGTAAGTGGCAAGGAAACGATTGGAAGTTCCTCTAGGACTTGTTCTGCATTAAGCAAATCAAGAAAATGCTTGCCAGAACCTCGGAAAAAACTGTCTCATCTAGAAACAGATTCATCTGAGACGAGCAGTGTTCAGGATGACCCTGAAGTTCCAGCACTTCAGGGAGGGCTTCACCATGCATCCAATGAAACTAGGTCTCATGGAATTATGTCAATGGACATTGGAAGCTCTAGTTTGGCATCAAGTACCAGGTCTCATGGTAAATTTCATAAAAAATCAGTAGTAGGTAACCAAGATAACTTGGTTCGCTCGCCTGTTTCTTTAGCATCTAAAAACTCAATTCATGGGCAACATCCTAATTCAAGCAGGTATGGTATGAAAAATATTGGATGCAATTCTATAACTGGCGATGTCCCTCCGGGTTCCTCAACATCAGTTTCAAATTCCAGTAGAAAGAGAGACATGATCAAAAATAGAATTTCTGATGGAGGAAGTAGTTCCTCTGCCAAAGGGAAGAAGATGAATGGGCTACCAGTCAATGGTCATAATACTAGTTTTACCTCTGGTGTCTCCATTTCTGATTCAAGGCAGACTAGGAATGGGACTACCAATAGGGATAGTGGTGCACCATCCTTTAGGACTCGAAGATCACTTGGTGGTTACACAAGGACAAGAGTACCAAACCAAGGCAGTGGCATTAATTTGTCACCAAATGAGTCTCATGTCATGATGCCACAAATGTCCCAACCTGATTTATCCATTGACCTTACTGCTCCTGGTTCATCAAATCATTTCTCCATGGAAGATTTCCTAAGTCAGCCGGGTAGTAGCATTGAGAGTTTCAGAGGCATTAGGCCATCTAGCCCTGCAGAATTTGGCAACAACCGATCTATGTTGAATAGGGAGGGCTTTCGGCGTTATAACATGGATGGAATTGCTGAGGTACGTCCTTGGTAGTTTTTCCCCTATGATATCATGTAGTTACATGTTTCTTTGACTACTTATGCACGTCTATGTTTGGGTGTGTGTTTGTGTTTGTGTGCTTGTGCTTGTGCATATGCATATGTGTGTTTTGGGTGGGAAAGCGTGGACTTTCTTATAATCAACTTAATGTTGTGCAGGTATTATTAGCACTTGAGAGGATTGAACGAGATGAAGAGCTGACATATGAGGTAGTTAATTTTTGGTCAGTGATGAGTACGGGAGGCTTTAAACTTATGTATGAACACTTTTGTTTCTTACAGCAATTGCTCGTTCTGGAGACCAATTTGTTCCTTAATGGACTGAGCTTTTACGATCAGCATAGAGACATGAGACTAGATATTGACAATATGTCCTATGAGGTTCGTGATGCATTTTAAAATTTTTTCAAGAGTGACGTATATTTTCTATTGAAATAATTAATGTCAGCACAAATTAACTTATGCAGTTACCTTCCTGTCTAATCAGAAGTTCCTATGATGCTAACTGTAATGTCTTAAACTATGCTAATTTAACCGGATTCTGCTGCTACTTTTATAGGAGTTATTGGCCCTAGAAGAAAGGATGGGTACTGTGAGCACAGCACTTCCAGAAGAAGCATTATCAAAATGTCTCAAGACTAGCATATATGGTTCTTCACTTATGACGGATACGACTACCAATCTTTGCAGCAACGAAGATGATGTTAAATGCAGTGTTTGCCAGGTCGTCTTCTTTTCTTACTTTTCCTTCTATTTCATAGCTTGTTGAATAATCCTAATTTATTGAAGAATCAAAATATTGAGCATCAAAGGCATTAACATCTGATATAGAAGCAATTTAGCCAAACCTAATTTTGTATTGGAATCATCTGCTTTGATTCTCCTGAACCTAGGTTACAGCAAAATAGTTCTTCTGCCATTTTAAGCGAAAGAATACTTGTGAAACTGTTTTTGAGCAAGGATTTTAAGTTTGAAGGTACAGCAAATAAAATTAAGCTTCATCAAAAGGAAATGTACAAAATTAGCATTTTTTGTCGTACAACCTTATAATCTGTGTTATTTGCTCAATTTTCTCTTTTTGCTTCCCCTTTAACCTTTTATCGCACCATTACAGGAAGAGTACGCCACAGGTGATGAAGTTGGGCGGTTGCAGTGCCAGCATATGTTTCACATGGTCTGCATACATCAATGGCTTAGGCTGAAGAATTGGTGCCCTGTGTGCAAGGCATCATTGTCAACCTCATCATTACCATCGTCCTCCTGATTCTTCTAATAAACTAGATGCAGGAGTCGGGCTTCTTCATTTGTACAAATCTCATCTCATTTTCGATCTCGAAAAAAATTTCTTTCATGTACATATCAATCATCTCACATTTTTATAGACTAATAAACACCGCCAGTGCGGCTAACTTGAATGAGTAACTGAATTGAATTGGTCACAGATTGCTCTGTTTTTGGTACGTTTGTCTTGATCACTGGTTTAATCTTTGGGGTGCTTCTTACTTATTGCCATGTTGCATCCTTGTGCCTTGTTGCCATTGAGAATTGATGACCAACTAACTTACGGGTGTTAAGCTAGACAAAAGGAGCTGACTTGATACTTTAATGGGTTAAATAATGTTTGGATGTTCCAGGATAGGCAGGTTTGAATCAAGAAAGATGATATAACAGTAGTGGAATATCATAAAACCCAGTAGCCTGATGAATCAAGCTTTAAACTCAGCTCTGTTCAAACAGCACTTTTAGCTGTAAGAAAGTTATTCTACTTGATGAAGCACTACTTAAATGGATAAAAGGAATCACTTAACGGATGTGTAAAGGTTCAAGAAAAAGCAATTCTGCAGTTGGTCCCATCACTTTGCACTCCCCTAAAACCAGGATTTCTTTATACTTGGAAGAAGAGTTTGATGAAAAGAGATGTAGAAAAAAGGGGGAACATAAGAGCCCCAGTTATAGTTGTTATTATCCTCATGTAGTCAGTAGGATTCTTGTGCACAACAGAGCATCATTTGGATGATAGTATTATCATCTTCAAAAGTAGTTATTCTGAATTCTTGTACTTATAAACACTAATTTACACCCCAAAAAAAAGTAAAAAGTCTAATTCATCAATGAAGGAGAATATTCACTCTCTTAATACTAATTAAAATGTCAAGTTGCTTCACTGGCAGAGAGATGAGTAGTATCAAACATTGTACTTAATACTATTTATTCTGAAATAACTATTAGAAGTTAAACTAGTAAGATAAGATATTTAAGATTTAAAAATTGGTATTAGATCGTCATAAATTCAGCTAAAAATTAAATAAAATTAATGAATTTAAAATATGATTTAAAGAAATTTTCTTTACCTATAAGAGAATTTGAAATTTAATTGAAAAAAGAGATTGTTAATTGAAAATTCATTGATTTATTTTAGTTTATAAAAATTTATTAATTTACAAAAAATTGACTGATTAATTAATAAACCGATTGATTTTTAACAACAAAAATTAAAAACCAAACTTAAAAGTTGAAAGAGTCAAAATTTTTACAATTGAACTGGTTAACTTTTTTATTCATTGATAATACCAATAAGAATTATATAATTCTTTTATTGAAAATATATGGAAAGGCATTTGTCAACCTTGCTTGTATTTTTCCTCTATTTATATCTACTATTTTAATTATTTAAATAATAATATATCTAGATCCTATTCATTTCCTTAATAATGCTTATATAGTTATACCTGTACTACACATACATATATATCAACCTCTTAATTTTGTAATGAAGTAATAATTTGTAATTGTACTTGAAAAAATTTAAAAGCTAAAGGTGCATTAAACTACCCGTTAATAGGGTCCTAAAAAGTAAAAAAAAAAAAGTCAACGTACTAGTGTACGAGGCTCTCCGCTTTACGAAGATCTAAAAAGAGTTATAATGTACTTTTCTTTTTTTATTTTTAAAAAATATTATTTTTGTGACTTTGAGATATAATCTTATGGTTATAAAGGAGCAACCGATAGACTCACCTTTTGATAATAAAGTCACACATTCTTAAAATTTTGAATTGTTTTATGAATGAAATTCTATCTTGTAAGTAAATTTTTCTTATAGTTATTATGATTAGTATGAAAAAAATTATAAAACGTATAATGTACATAAACTTTGACAATTGTAAATAATTTTTTTTGTATAAACCTTTCATATCCATTATCAAATAACTATACAACAACTTGTTCAAATTTTAAATGTAAATTTACTACTAATTTTTCAAATTATCATATTAAAATTTGATTTTCACAATTTTAAAAAATTATGAAAAATCGATCAATTTATTTTAATTTTTAATTGATCAATTTTTATAAATTAATAAGTTCTTATAAACTAAAAAAATTAATTAATTATAGTTAATAATTGTTAATTAAATTTTAAATTCTTTAAATAAAAACAATCTCTTTAAATATTATTTTAAAATTTTTAATTTTATTCAATATTTAGTTATTCTTACGACGATCTAATACGAGTTGTACCGATTTAACTTCCGATCAAAATTTTAAAACATTTCCTTTTATTTGATTATGACACAAAACTCGTTTCTTGTTTACAAAATTCTGAAGACAGAAAACAACCCTACATACTGTTGACGTAACTTATGAAACGTGGCACGTGCCAAGTTGTCGGATTCAACACGCCATGCTCTGCGAAACTCACGCAAAACGTGAAGTATGAACACGGAGACCAATTCCACAGAACACGCGTATTTGTCATGTCTTAGCAGTTTTTAAGCCGTAGTGGCAAAGTTATTTACTAGTTCCTAAAATGGAAGCCAAAGAAACAAGTTCCCAACATCTGCAATCATGAAGTCCAATTCGCATTCAACAATAATGGGTAGAACACATCTTTTTTCTACTGAGAATAGCTAAAATAGGAATAGTTGCAGAAACAACCAAGAAACACGGAAACAAATAACCATTGCTGCGACCGAATCCAAAACTGTTAAAATGTCTGTAACGACGTGAACTGTTTGTTTGACAGTAAAAAATGAGGAAGGTTTTGGCTAAACCTGGTTGATGTTTTTACGTGAGGAAACTGATCAATATATCAGTAAGCCAAATCATAAACTGCTCATGTCAGAAATGGATGATAAGTCCTTGAAATGCACAGAGCAATCAGCTAAATGACTGCAGGCTTAGCATGGCAGACAAACTGGGAGAGAGAGATATGGATTATCTGACAAAATCACACAGACACACCTTCAAGTTACCTGTAAGGATTCTGAAGCTTCCTCTTGCTTTAAAGAACAGTACATCCATAATCTGCGAAAATGGAAAGATGATATAAAAAATGTTCATATACCAACGTAATCATTCAGCATTAGAGATGCCGTTGATTGGTTTTACAAGACACATTCTGAAAGGTTCTTTCTTTCAGTGCATCCTTGAAAATTCTCGATGGTAACGGTGTGTCTTCTTCAACTTATCACATTTTAGATTTGATGTGTTCGTCCAATCTATCGTACATAAACTTATCCATTGATTGCAACTGCACAACATTTATGTTACTTAGCACTGATAATATTCAAACGCCTCAGTGACTAGCAAGTTAAGGAAAGTACACCCTGAGCAGTCTTCATACGGGAAAAATGGTTGGAACATACAGCTCCATGGGCTTTAGCCTAATTTTAGATCATTTCATACGAATATACTATAGCCCTACTCCATAGGCTGTCGTGTGCAAGTGAACATTGCGTCAATAACACAGAGCTGTATCTGCTTCTAGAGAAAAGCTAAAAGTGAAATATTTTCAAGCTAATAAGCTCTGTTACCATTTATTATTATTGGATTTGCATAAATGATAACACTTCTCATTAGAAGTTTCTCTAAAAATAACAGATTACATAAAACAATGATCAGTTTCTGGAAATATTATCTGCCTTCCTGAGACCAGATTCTAAACATTATTTGTCATTATCACATCTCTACCCGTAAATTTCAGAACATTCAGTTGTTCTTCAAGTTAGTTGATATGCCAAGGGATCCTCATTGCCTGTTTAAGACTGGCTCGTTTTCGTACCTGTGACCACATCTGCCAGTACTGTGCTTTTAGATATGGTAGTGTCTCCTGAATCAAGCAACTCCCTTGGAACCACCTAATAGGTGAAAATGCAACGTGCAACTTCTTGTGCGATACTCGGTAACCATGAGGACTTGAAATTCTCCATGGGCACACAGAATCGAAATGGGTAATACTGTGAAAAATATTGTTGGCATCATTCAAATGAATATTCAGATTAGAAGAAAGGGACAAATTGGAGGTCAATGTGTTATTCAATATTGGAATTTGAATCAATTCTCTGATTAAAGAAATACATAAAGAGCAATACTGCATCTCTTACAGTAGTGATTTTACCTTTAACCAACCTACACGAGTATCCCTGCAAAACTGTCTTTAGACTTCCACATTGCTGGCTGTAAATTATACAATGGATCTTAAGAATTGCACCGATTGCAGGTGACAGCCATCACCAATGCTTATCATACATCGAAGTAACCAATCTAGGGTATTCTTTTTGAAAGTTTCCCCAGTTGGTCACTGTTAAATAACTTCCTGATTCATACAGGATCTTAGCCAGAAAATACAGGCAATGCCAAAATCACTATATGTTCTTTTGAGAGCTGAGTTTCGTCCATAGGGAAGCCATCTGGCTCATCCTGGCAACAAGAACAGAAACAGTGCCTAAAGACTTCCCTTACAGGTTGTCAAGGCCCATGAACTGAGACATAGTAGTCCACATAAAGCTTTGGGATGAACAGATCTTCACAAGAATGTTTCAGTCCTCGAACAAATGCATAGAGATTTTCTCCAGCAGCAAAGGCCAATCTTCACCAAGTTGCTGTGGATTTAGCTCCATGGCAACTTTGAAATCAACCAATGATATTGAACAGTGTGGTCTCTGTTCCTGTGTTACTTCTGCAGACCGACCGCTACCCTGGGCATGTAAGTGATTGTTTGGCCACATACCATTGATAGTCCTTCCTTGAGGCAGATGCTTTGGGGCAGGCAACTTTCTGCGATTATGTGAAGTCCTTGCTCCTACCAACTCAACACATGACCTGATCAATCTCTTCAAGTATGCATCTAACATATTGTTCAACATATTGGCACATTCCACAGAAACCCCTCCAAGGCCCTGTGCACTTGCAATCTGTTCCATTCGTTTTCTTAACATCTCCGTACCAGACAAGAAACCACTATTGTAGAAGCGAACGAAACCGTCATTGTATGTCATTGGCATGGCTTTGCGGGCCCCACCAACACTAGCTGAACAAAATGGTATCCCAAGTGGTGCGAGCAGAGAGCTCCTAGAGAAATTCAATTGGTTGTCTTGCTCCACCTCTTCCTCGTCTTCCACAAAAGTTGGCTGATCCTTGCTATGTGTCCTCAGATTTCCAGTACCCTTGTGAAACTGACCATCTCTTTCATTCCTGGGCTGTTCAGCAACTGCGTGAAGTTGCCGAATAGGTCTTTGATAGTCGCATGGGGGCATTTCTACATTTTCCAAGATAACCTTATTTCCAGCATCTTCTGCACCAATTGACTGATGTGGAATACACTCAATTTTTCCATTTGGTCCAAGTGGGCTAGGTCTATCTCTAATTTTCCGTTCACGTGTCCCGGTCCTAGCTTTTCGCGGGGACATTGGCAAGACTCCATTGGACCAATTTGGCACACTTTGGTTGTGAGTGGGAACAATGGAACCACATTGTTCATGCCCATCTTCTCTACTAGGAGATATTTTTTGCGTTTGAACCACAGATTTAACAGGCCTTGCTTCATTAATCGGCGGTGCAGTCTTAGCCTGGCATGCATTCTTCAAAATTGAGCGAATAAGCTCATTGTGCAGCGAAAGATTCTCCCTTCCAAGCAAGCGACAACATGACTTGTCAAACTCACTCTTAGTTAGCTTGTGACTTAAAAACCTATTCAAGCTGTAAAAATACTTCTTGCACCTCTCAACACCAATCTTCTTCAAAATCTGAGCTTTAAGTCCAGTTAAATCAATTCTAGAGCTGTGTTGAGGTTGCATATCTTAAAGGACAAATTCATACACCAGCTAAGAGAACCCCAAAACCCCAGACACCCAATCACACTTCAAATAACTATTACTCCCTCCTCCAAACCACCCACGCATCAATCAACTCAAGCCCTCCATAGTTCAAGATGAAGAGAGCCAAATAAAAAAAAAGCTCGAGCTCCAACCAGATACAGTTATTTCCGTTTCCAAACGACCCAAAATCCAACCTTCCACGAATTACGCAATTCAAAACCAAATCTCATCTTTACAGAAAGCCAAAACCCTAACGATCAAACTCAGTCATTAAACTTAACCAAAACCCCCAACCCCAGGGAAATTGATTCAATACCATAAAAACTAAAAACCCTAAAGTTCAAATCACCAGAGTTAATGCGTTGGCCATTCCCGACAGAAACTACGAATCATATAACTACACCGATTAAACCAACACTTTCCCTGTTTCACACTGCTCCTAAATTCCGAAACCGAATTAAAAGCTCCAAAATTCAAATTCACAGAATTGAAGTTGAAAAAACAGAGATCAGATAGTTGGGCAATTGACTTGAGAACAGAGCAAGGATTTGCACAGAGAAGGAAGAGATTCGAATTGTAGAAAACAAAACCTCGCAATGAAGAGCACAGAATTCTAAGAAGACTCAGAGAGTGAGAGATTGAGGTTTCAGAGATTGATTGAACTCTGACCTTAACCCAGCTCCCCACAATTGCATACCAAATCCAACAGTTACTGGGCTCTTTTCCGCTACGAATCTTCCTCTGCTTCGACTCTTTCGCGCTTTATCTCCATTTTTTATTTTCTATCTTTTCCTCTTTTTCTCCTTTTTTTTTTTCCTGATACAAAGAGAGCTTCGTTCGCTTCTTTTGATTCTGTAGCTCGAACTCGATCGCTGCTAATAGTTCCTCTCTTTTTTCTTTTTTTTTTTCCTTTTTTATTTAACTTAATAATTTACTTCCCTTCTTTCTCTCTCTTCCTTAACCTTAATTTTAAAAAAAGATAATCTATTTCTCTTCTCAATTTTAGAACTTCCTAATTAATAATTAATCCCTATTATTTAATTAGAGACCCCATTTACATGTAAGTTTATATTTCTCGAAAATAATAATTTATAAGTTTCTATTTTTAATCTTCACGACACATTATATACGGATTTATCGAAAATATTGATGATGATAATGATAATACTTTTAAATTATATAAAATTGGAATAGTCTCTAAACCAATTAAGAGTAATTTTGTATCTTTTAGTATTTCTCAAAATTCTACATTTTAACAATACTTCTATTGAAATATTATTTTTAATAAATTATTAAAAGTAGGTATTTCATAATTATTTATAATTTTTTTTGAAAAAGCTATAAACTATACCTATAACAATTTATTTAAATAAATTGTTGTTTAATGGAATTTATTATTGTTACTAATAAGCCAACACATGTATTGATAAAGAAAGGTTCGTTTTAAGTTTACTACATAAATAAAACTTTAATGGAACTTTTCCAACACATTTTAGTTTTGGTGGTTGACATGTCCATGTTCCAGGGAGCAGCGCGCAGTGTTATTTCCTTTGTACGAGACACTTGTAACGCAAGGTGTTCAAAGATGAATGGAGGTTTGTCTAATTTTAAATGGTTTTACGGTAAGAAAAGAGTTCAATTATTTACGTACTACATGCTTACCGAGATTAATGTAATCTTAGTTTCATCCATAATGTCCAAAACTGACAACTTTTACCCTAACTTCGTTTAAAATTAATGAATTAAACGTAAATTTATTAAATTTGAGAAGACTAACTCAATTTCAACCGATTCAAGTAAAACAATATTGTTATATGCAATAATTTACAAATCAATCGATTAAAATAATTTATTTTATTTTCAAAAAAATTTTAAGAACAAGTTTGAAATTTTATGCCTATGTTTTTGTATTGAGTTTTCTCTTTAAAAAAGTAAAATTTAAATTATCAAAAATTAAAATAGAAGTCTTTGAAATTAAACATTTAAAATATTTTATATTAAATTAATATTAACCCATGATTTGGATTACAAATTTTATGATGTTTTAGTTGTCTATTGAATATAAATAAATAATTTTAGTTTTTATTAAAAATATTTCACTGAAAAGACGACTTAGCTTAACTCTTTAATCCAAGTTGAACTAATTAAACTAAACTAAAATTAGTAATTAATTAAGATAACTATAATAAATTATTATTTTAGGTTAAATTTAATTAGAATCAAATTAAAGAGTTGAGTTTTAGATTATTATATTAATAATATTTGATTGGTCTACATGTGATGTTCATGTCAGGTGTTACTAATTATTATTTACAATTGTAGGTACAGGATATAAGTTAGAATATACAATGGAAAGATTGAAGCATATCGAAAGCAATGTTTATCTTTTGATGTGAGATAAGCCGATTCTACTAAGAATTGAAGTGATCCAACAAAGTTCTTTAGCTGAAAGAGTGATACTTCTATATTGTATCTCAGTATTGAAGCGAGCAACTATCAATTATTTCTTAATACTCCAAGAGACGAGAATGGAACCAAGAAAGATGCAATAGTTAGATGTAGAACGATGATCATCAAGGCCGTCAGCCCAATCAGCATCACAATAACCATAAAGGTTGAGAGAGGATGATTTAGTAACATGAATGCTAACAGAAGTTGTAGAATGAAGATATTGTAAAATCTATTTGACCGAAGTCTAGTGAACATCGGTAGGACAATGTAAGAATTGAAAGACTTTGTTGACAGTAAACTGAATATCAGGTTAAGTGAGACAGAGATATTGAAGAGCAACAACAGTTTTACAATATTCTATAGTATCAGGAAGTGAATGACTAGGGATGTCAATTTTGGCCCGGGCTATGGGCCAAAATAGTTCAACCCAACCTTGATCCGTGGCTCGATTGGAATGAAAAAAATGACGTTGTTTTGTAAACTTTTTTTGAAAAAGTAAAGATAGGTCGCGCCACGGGCCGACCTGCAGGCCATCCATAAATGAACATGATTTTTAGATAAAGGAAGAGTAGGAGTTGCGGGTGAGTTGCCAGGTTTGGAATTATAGAGACTGGATCAAAGAAGAAGATCTTTGATGTATGTGGCTTGAGTGACTAAAAGACCAGTGGGTATAGTAATTGTAAGGATTTTTAATCAAACATGTGGGCTTAGATGTGTATAATCGTATATAAAGGCTATCATATAAAGTTGAGCCCACTTAATTAAAGTGGTCTAATATGTTTATGGTGTTTTGGGCTTCATACATCTATTTTAAGTGTGGGCCTTATATGTGTAGAGATCGGGTTTATAATTTCTAGTTTTATGATGGGTCAAACTAGAAATTAGATTAGGGTTTTACCCTAATATAAGTGGTTATGGTCCCCAAATTAAACGTACGTTCAATTCTTGTCTGAAATCCCATCATCAGATAGAAAACAGAGAGTTAGAGAAAAACTCTAGAAAAGCTACGCTTTAATTTGGAAGAAAAACCACAAAATTCTAGTGCAGGTTTTAACAATGAATTCAGGTATGCTTCCGCTTTTATTTGATTCTTAATGATTTGAGATGAACGGATCCTGTATTTTAAAGGGATTAAAATCCTACAAGTGGTATCAGAGCAAATTCATAATTAGGTCATCAAGAATGGTTATTTGGTTTTCTTTTGTCTTCCGTATTGGAGTTTCTTTTGATTCTTTTCTGTAGATTTGGTTACTGCATATACGATTATATTTCGGAGGTGGTCTTATAGTTGTCTCATGGTTTTAGATCTTGATTTTCTGTTGGATCCCGTCTCCGGAACCTAACTCTTGAACCATAAACGTAAATCATGGTCATCTTATCTTGAAGGGTTATTCCATTAAACCCTAATTAGACGTTAAATTTTTTTTTTGTTCACTCATAACATCATGAAACCCTTATTAGACATCATCAATACATTTTCAATCTTATAACGTCTCGAAAATCACT
>JAOQMQ010000003.1:26103304-26125590 GCA_027563845.1 Erythroxylum subrotundum
TAATCTATATATGCTTGACATTAATGCTTCATTTAATGAAGCCTTACATGTGGGTACACGAAGTTTAAAGCTCAAATCAATCAGAGAGAATTCTGCCTCGTTGTGGCACAAGAGATTAGGTCACATCTCCGAAAGGAGAATTGAGAGACTTGTGTCCAAAGGAATTCTTGATCCCCTTGATTTTACAGATTTTGCTACTTGTGTTAATTACATTAAGGGGAAACAAACAAATGTCAGGAGATTGGGTGCCAATAGGGCTTCAAACGTCTTAGAACTTATCCATATGGATATTTGTGGGTCATTTCCTACGGCATCTAGGAATGGTCAACCGTATTTTATAACGTTCATAGATGACTTCTCGCGATATAGTTACCTTTATCTCGTTCATGACAAATCACAGTCTTTGGATATGTTCAAAAACTTTAAGGCTAAAGTTGAGAACCAACTCAACAAAAGGATTAAAAATGTCAGATCTGATCGTGGTGGCGATATGACGGATCAGGTGACAACGTCCAGGACCGTTTGCTAAATTTCTAGAGGAATGTGGTATCGTCCCACAGTAGACTATGCCAGGTTCGCTTAGCATGAATGGTGTTACTGAAAGACGAAATAGAACGCTTAAGGATATGGTGAGGAGTATGATTAGTCATTCTACCTTGCTAGAATCACTCTGGGGAGAAGCACTAAAGACCGCAACATATATACTCAACAGAGTTCCAACTAAAGCAATTGATAAGACCCCTTATGAACTTTGGACGGGCAAGAAGCCTAGTTTAAAGCACATGCACATTTGGGGATGTCCAGTTGAGGCAAGGCCTTATAGGCCAAATGAAAAGAAATTGGACTTAAGGATTATTAGTTGTTACTTTATTGGATATTCTAAAAGATCCAGGGGTTACAAGTTTTATGATCCCACTATTAAGGCAATTTTTGAGACAGAAAATGCCCGATTTTTTGAGGATGTTGAGTTTGTGGGGGGAGATAGGATTAAGGACTTTGTTTTTTAAGAGGAACACATTGAAATTCCTCTAATTTGATAATGATCAGGGTCAGGTTTCCATTTCTGACATTGTTCAAGAAGCAATTCCGAATCAAGACAATGTCATAGA
Source organism: Erythroxylum subrotundum (assembly GCA_027563845.1). Taxonomy (NCBI): domain Eukaryota; kingdom Viridiplantae; phylum Streptophyta; class Magnoliopsida; order Malpighiales; family Erythroxylaceae; genus Erythroxylum; species Erythroxylum subrotundum. The sequence goes on from JAOQMQ010000003.1 coordinate 26,104,414, forward strand.
AACTCCTCCCTAGGTTTAATAACTTGTTCCAGAAGAACAAACTCTACAACCTCAAGAACCTATGCCATTAAGGAGATCCATTAGAGAGAGGAGAAGTGTAATTCCAGATGATTATGTTGTATTTCTTCAAGAACATGAAGTTGACATTGGTATGGTGGAAGATGATCCAATCAACTTCCGTCAAGCCATGGAAAGTTCTAACTCTCAAAAGTGGATTGATGCTATGAATGAAGAGATAAAGTCCATAAAAGACAATGATGTTTGGGACCTTGTACCATTGCCTAAAGGTGCGAAACCTATTGGTTGCAAATGAATATTTAAGACTAAGAAGGATTCGAAAGGCAATGTAGAAAGGTACTAAGCTTGCCTTGTCGCAAAGGGCTTTACACAGAAAGAAGGCATTGATTACAAAGAGACTTTCTCTCAAGTTTCTTCGAAAGACTCTTTCAGGATAATAATAGCATTAGTGACACATTTTGACCTCGAGTTACATCAGATGGACGTTAAGACAACGTTTCTTAATGGTGACTTTGATGAGATGATTTATATGGTGCAGCCAGAAAACTTTGTGTCAGGAGATGCAAAGCAAACGGTTTGCAAACTAAAGAAATCCATCTATGGACTCAAGTAGGTATCTCATCAATGGTATTACAAATTTCACCAAGTTGTCATCTCGTTCGGTTTTGAGATGAACTTGGCTGATGATTGTATATACCATAAGTTCAGTGGGAGTAAGTACATTTTTCTGGTTTTATATGTCGATGACATATTGCTTGCCACTAATGACTTTAAAGCTAAGGAAATGCAAAAGATTCCTTATGCTTCGGCTGTAGGAAGTCTAATGTATGCTCAGGTTTGTACGCGTCCAGATATTGCATACATTGTTGGAATGCTAGGGAGATATTTAAGTAACCCGGGATTGGATCACTGGAAAGCAGCCAAACGGATCATGTGGTACTTGCAGAGAACGAAAGATTATATGCTCACATACAGAAAATCGGATAAGCTGGAGATCATTGGTTATTCTGATTTCGATTTTGCTGGATGCTAAGATAGTAGGAGATCCACTTCAGGCTATATCTACCTGCTTGCTGAAGGAGTTATCTCCTGGAAGAGTGCTAAGCAGACACTTATAGCTTTTTTCACCATGGCAGCGAAGTTTATAGCGTGTTATGAGGCATCCAACCACAGGATATGGCTGCAAAACTTTGTCACTGGGCTGCGCATTGTGGACTCTATTGAAAGACCACTTAAGTTATGTTGTGACAATAACTCTGCAGTGCTATATTCCAATAACAATAGGAGCTCGACAAAGTCGAAGCACATAGACATCAAGTTCCTAATTGTTAAAGAGAGAGTTCAGAGTGGACAGTTGTTTATACAACGCATTGGATCAAACTCCATGATTGCGGATTCGCTTACTAAAGGAGTGCCACCCAAGGTCTTTCATGAGCACACTGCTCATATGGGTGTTGCATCTTTTCAGTATATACAGTTTCAGTGGGAGTTTGTATTGTAGATACTTTTCGGATTAGACATTTTTTCACTGTCATTTTGCATACAACTTTTGGTTAAGTTGTTCGAGGTTATTTTCAGCTTTAAAATATTTGGTTTATTTTGTCTCTGAACTCATTTAAAATAGATCTCACTAAAGCATAAGGTTGGACCAGTTGGAAATAAGCATGCTAAGATCACGCTGCTTATAATTTCCATGCTACACATCCACGCTTGATCCATGTCATTTGGTTATATCAGCATACGTGACCATTGATGGTTTTAGTTACGTTAATTATAGCGAAAGACGCTTTGATCCTATGTTGGTATGATTGATGGACCGGATTGTCTGGGGATACATATAGTAATGATAGCACAATTCTGAGTACTCACAAGGTTAATATACAATTTTAATGTAACACATATAGCCCAAGTGGGAGATTGTAAGGATTTTTAATTAAACAAGTGGGCTTATATGTGTATAATTGTGTATAAAGTTGAGCCCACTTAATTAAAGTGGTATAACATGTTTATCGTATTTTAGGCTTCATGCATCTATTTTAAGTATGGGCTTTATAAGTGTAGAGACCGGGTTTATAATTTCTAGTTTTATGATAGGCCAAACTAGAAATTAGATTAGGGTTTTACCCTCATATAAGGGCTTATGGTCCCCAAATTAAACGTATGCTCAACTCTTGTCTGAAATCCCATCATCAGAGAGAAAACAGAGAGTTAGAGAAAACTCTAGAAAAGCTACGCTCTAATTTGGAAGACAAACCACAAAACTTCAGTGCAGATTTTAACAATGGATTCAGGTATGCTTCCGCTTTTATTTGATTCTTGATGATTTGTGATGAACGGATCCTGTATTTTAAAGGGATTAAAATCCTACAGTAATGGCCTCAAAACGTAGGAAGTGATGAGTTGGACCCAAGTCCTTAAAGGAAAAAGTGGTGTTGAGATCATGAATAAGAGATGTAAAAAATGATAATGATGAACCTGCAACTAATATATCATCCATATAAACCAAGACAAAAGTTGTGTGAAATGAGGTGGTATGAATTAATATAGCAGAAATCTAACTAAATCTAAATAAAAATAAATAAAAAGTTAAATAATAAATCTAAATCTAAATAACAAAGATAAATAAATGTAAATTAAATAAATTAAATAAAGAACTAGAAATAAAATCAAAATTAAGTATCATTAATTTCTTCAGGCTCATTCCAAGTTCGAAGTACCATTTGTACAAACAAGAATCCCCTTCGAGCCGACATCGAGGTGCCAAACCTTCCCGTCGATGTGAGCTCTTGGGGAAGATCAGCCTGTTATCCCTAAAGTAACTTTTATCCGTTGAGCGACGGCCCTTCCGCTCGGCACTGTCGGATCACTAAGGGCGACTTTCGTCCTTGCTCGACGGGTCAGACTTGAATGAAATAAAGTTAAGTTTGAGAAGTTTTTGACTCAACCTATGAAACCAAGCTCGATGAGATTGTTTCAAGCCATATAATGCTTTATGGAGATAGACATGATAAAGATACTTGGGATCTGTGAACCCAAGAGGTTGAGACATAAAGACTTGCTCCTAATGATGACCATAAAGAAAGGCATTGTTGACATTAAATTGACGTATGAAACAATTATGATATAAGCACGAGTGAGAATAACGTGAATCATAATAGAATTGACAATAGGGCTAAAGGTGTCAATGTAGTCAATGCCTAAAGTTTGATGATAACCTTGAGCAACCAGATGAGCATTATGACGCTGATTGGAGCTATCAGGATTTTGTTTGGTACAAAACACTCATATATAGCTAACAATATTAGCATTTGGAATAAGAAAAATAAGAGTCTAAGTATGATTGTGATGTAAATTTGTTAGCTTAAGTGAAAGATGTGGGGTTTGAAGTGGTAACAAGCACATAATAAGTGATATGATCATGAAAAGATTGAGGGATGTGGGTGACTATAGGATGAGAGGATAGTGGTGGAGGAGTAAGTGAAGGTGGAGAAGTTGTATAAGGGAAAGGTTAAAAGGTAAAGATAAGGGGAGAATAGAAGTAGTAGAAGTGGAAGGTGAAACATCAGAAGAGAGGTTGAAATAAAGTTGGTTTGAGGATCAAAACAATGATATCCATTGTAGTTGGAGTAGTAGCCTAATAAAACACAGCGACTTAATTTAGAAATGGATTTATCAGCACTGATAGAGCCTAGAAAGGGAAAACATGTGCATCTGAAAGACTTGAAGGTGCAGGGATTAGGTTTGATGTGAAAAAGTGATTCATAAGGAGAATGACGACCAAAAATAAGTGTAGGTACGAGGTTGATGAGATAAACAACAGTAGAAAAAGCTTCAAACCAAAAGGATTTAAGAAGAGGCATGCAAAAGGGGTGAGACTTGTTTCAATAGTACAGCAAATTTTACATTTGCAAGGCCATTTTATTGAGGAGTATAAGGATAAGAGATACCATAAGTGATGTCATGGGTAATAAGATACTAAGCAAAGGCGTTTTAGATTGAAATAATCAACATAAATAATAAAGTACCAATAACTAGACAAAGAAAGAGAGTCGATAATGGAAATGAAATATAAATACTTTTTTCTTTAAGATATGAATTACATGAATTAATAACATTATATTTAATGGGTAAACACAAAAGACAAACTAGATAATATAGAGCAACACTGACAACCAAGACGTTGACGCCACAAATCTCTATTTTATTTATTACCAATTACCAAACAACAAAATTCCCACCCTTTTATTAATGGTTACCAAATAAAGAATAACCCACTTTTTAAGAATGGGCGATTAGCTTCAAGTCATTCTGATTCATCGGCATCAATTCAAATATGAAGTTTAGCTACAGCATAGTACATAAACCACTGTTGGATACTATCTTAATTTGTAGACTTTTGGGATAAATGGCAGCCAACACACGTCCAAGGCTTGAGCAGACTCATTCCAGGGCCTGAGGAATACATTCAAAAGGCTTTGTTTTCAGTTTGCTTGGAGTAACTTGGACCGAGTTCAGATACAGAAACAAGAAAATTTGTTTCTTGATTCCTTTACAGTGTTACATATCAGAAATGCATGAGAAAAAAAAATGCAATCATGTAACTGCAAATTCTCTCATTTTCAAATCTTATCAGGGTCTAGATGTAGAAAATTACAACAGTAACAAATGTTGAACACATTTCTGATGAATGATATAGAATCATGTACATTAACCTCCTGAATAACAAAATCTCTGCAGCCTAATGTTTATGCAAATGTTCCGATTCTAATATCCTAAAGAACAAATCATCCACCAGTCAGTGCCACAGTGGGCAGCCAATATTAGGTTTCGACCATTGGCTCTGGGCCAGAAGTCTCCCCGCGAGGCCTGTTGGATTGCCGAACAGAGTTGAAGAGGGTGTCTTTAATAACCTGGATAAAAATTGAGGAAAAGATAGTTTAGAATATTAGGCCTCAAAAATGTGAAGAGCAGGCATCGATTAAAAGGATTGATCACTGACCTGTGACATTAGACCATGGACCTGCTCAACAGTAATCTTCGCACTGTCACGAGTAATTTTAGCAAGTTGAGATTCCTCCTGTAAAGTTGCAGTTATCAAAATGTGAAGATTTGCAGCCAGGAAAAGATAATGGCATCTACTACAGGGAAAAGATGAATTATCTCAAAGAAATTAAACACAGTAAACACAAGCATACCACTGAATGCCTTTAGCAAAAAGAGGAACTCAAACAAAAGAACAATAATGCCTTAAAAGAGAAACAACTAAAATCATCTGTCCAGTTCCTACGTAATTCAGTGAGCTATAAAGTTCTACTCACTGTATCTAACACCTTCATTTTACTTTCATGACACCCTAAAAGAGCATTGGATGTACTGAATGACTGTGGATAGAAATGGACAAATTCCTAGCCAAGCCACTTAATGCCAGCTTCTTAGTATAAGCATTACAAGTCAGTTACAGGCCAAGCTGTCAAACTTTGCCCTTACATAAACCGATATTATTAATAAGGTTAAACTTCAACAAAGCTCACAAATCACAAACACACATGAGAAAATGCTACTCTACTACTGCAACATGGCCAAAGGAATATCAATTTTAAAATTCTTCAAGAAAAATTCACACAGAACAGTTCATAGGCAACTCAACATTGAATAAGAATAATGCAGTGATGTATGTACATGGGCACAAGATTTCCAACTCTAGTTAAAAGAAACTTTAAAAAGAGTAAGTTGCAACTCTAAATCAAAGCATATACAATCATACAGAAACGTTGCACTCACCTCCTTCTTTCTTTGAGGGGCAGAAATTAGCGGCCCAAATCTAGAGTGAGCCAATTGATTCTCAGCTTGCTCCAGCTTTTCAGCTGCATGACATACATAATATTAAATTGTCTTTATCAAAAAAGTGAAGTATAGCTTCCACAACAGAGTCCCAACTCTACTCTTAGAGAACATTTTCAGTTCATATCCATTTCTGCCCATCCTCAAGCGCACAGAGAGAGAAAGGGAGCCATACACCTCCACCAAAATAAAAAATAAAAAATCATAATACTATTGGAGTAAGGATATTACCTAAATCTGAAATTTGTCCTGCTACATAGTCCCCATTACCCAAAAGAGGTGATGATGAAAGAGTATTCACCCAATATTTGTTCCACAACAGATCCAAGAGGTGGCAGTCAAGAGAGGACTTAAAGTAAGTAATGTCCAAAGCGTAATACTGCAAAAACACAACAACATTAGCCATAATACTAGGGAGCACATAAATGGAGCAGCAACTCTGAATAAAATAACCTGTTTACAGTGCACACCGAAGTCTTCGATCTTATTAAGCGGAATGGTTTGATATTCAGAGACGGGATCATCTGGCGGCTTATATCCATCTGGGTACGTCCTGAATGCCCCAATTTCAACTTTCCCAGCTGATACAGTCCTTGTTGGGTCAATAACAACAGCCAAAAATGGCTCCTGATATTGTTGGTTGAGCATTTGAGTAGAAACATCAATCCCAGAAAGCCAGCATCCATAGCCAGGATGAGAATGGTACCAGCCAACAACATTCTCCAACCGCCCAGCCTATATGTCATCATTCACTTGTCAAAAACCAAACAGTGTTTAACAAAAACTAGAAACCCTTGTTAACCAGTTACATGTCTATCGCAAAAAAGGAGTCAGCACGTCATCGTATCCGAATTCCTAAAGAATCTACCAACCACTAGGTGATCAGACGATCTCTCAAGTAACTAGTCCAAAACATACCTTTAACTCAGAAATAAACCCTAAAAGAACCACAATTTGCAAACACTATAAATAAGAAAACAAAGCCAACAATAAATTAAAAAGAAGAACCAGTTAAACAAGAAAAATAGGATAAATAAGAGCAAAACCTGCTTATTAGTCGTGGAGTAATCAACCATATACTCGTAGGCATCGGCCTGAGCATTAACCCTAGTCTCAGTGCCTTCCACGGGAAGAGCAAAAGCATCCATGACGATGATGGCATCGCCGTCAGTCTTTCCCTGCATGAGTCCCATGACCTCGATGGTCCCGCCAGAGCGAGCGTGCACCACCATCTTCAGCAGCGCGAGTGCGGAGATCTTAACGCGCCTGAAGTAGTGTGGGTCATTAGCCCAAGGCCTTTCCTGCTGGAACTTAGCCTGAACCGCGTCGTCGTAGTAGAAGATGGCGTCCGACGACGAGTCAGCCGCGGTGGAGCTGGCGGTTGTCGGAGGCGTGTCAACGGTGATAATGTTGTTCTCAAGCTCCCATGTCTTTTGGGCTATTGAGGTCGAAGATGGGTAAGGATCCATTGAGCTTGATCGAGAAACAATCAGAAGATACGCAAAAGGTTTTATAGAGCTGTATTGGCGTCAGCTATTGTCGTTGTCTCCACCGTTTCCGACTCTAATTTCAAGTTAAATGAAACTTAAGATAATAGAGGCCCATTAAGCCCAACAATAAAAAGTCCAATTTTGCTTTTAAGGTGAAAGTAACAACAAAAAGAGGTTAACATTTTTTACCAAAATATTTTTAAATAAATTTAATTTAAACCCTAATTATAATTTTAACATTAGAGGTTAAAATATAATAATATTGAAATTCCAATACTCATTCTGCATTTAAAACATGCACTCATTTAGTTAAAAAAAAAAGTATTTATTTACTATTTTTATTCATTTACTTATTTTTTTTCATTTTTTCTATATTTATTAAATTATTTATTTCATTAATTATTTTAATATTTTTATTCATATAAATTTTTATATTTTTGTTGTATTATTATTATCTTTTACATCTATTTTTATTGTTATTGTTATTTTATTTATTTATATATATATATGTGTGTGTGTGTGTGTGATTTTTTTATGAAGATCAATAAAAAATAATCTCTCTATTAATTAGAGATAAAGCTACTACTACTACTGAATCTTCTTAAACCCCACAAGATATAATAAACAATAACGTCCTAATAAAAACTCCGTTCAAACAATAATATCAACAAAGTCTCGATAAGAATTCCGATAAAAGGTGAAGTTTGAAGAAGTCCAAAAATACGCTTTCTTACCCTCATAATATCAAGATATCATACAGCCAAAATTATAAGTATAGTAAGCATAATAAAAGACTCACAAATTGCAATATTACGAGCATAATTACAACAGCAAATTATTGAGGAATTCAATAATTCTTAGTGACAGGGGAAAGGTAACAATTGACTCCACTAGCTCAAAGTATTTTATGTGGTTAAGTGGGTTGCAGAAGTTGTGAACGTGTGACAATGGTACAACAAAATCCGTGGATCAAATCCTAAACCCAAGTATCAATACCTAAATCACAAACATCAAAGGATCTAATGCCCTGTTAATGGCACTATACCTGTTTCTACTTTTTGTTTCTTCGATTTTGGCTAGTTTACAGTTGTTAAATAAATACAGACGTACCAAAAACTAGCTATTTACCACGTCCCCTGCCTCTCCTGTTAGATCTGCTCACTTTCCTTTCTTGTTGCTTCTCAGTTCTCTTGGCAGGATTGCTTCGTTTTGATTTTTGCTGAGGAAGGGCTAGCAGAAACTGTTCATTTTGCATGCTAGAGCTGATCTGAGAGCCGCTGGCCACACTGTTAATCTCATCCAAATATTGTTCCTCACTGTCATTCACATACATAATCGGCACATCAACAGAAGCTTCACTCAAAAGCTTGCAGTTCTCCTCGGCGAAAGCATTTTTTGTCGTCTTTTCACCGTTTGACCCAAATGGCTTGAGCCCCTCATCGTATAACCTAGAGTTTTGTAGATACGGGATTAGATGTATTAAGCTTAAAGAAATCAGATTTTAAATGAAAAAGGTGTGTTACCTAGATCCTGGAGAAGGGAAACCATTGGCAGGCATTGCTTCATCCCTTCCAGCAACTTCCTTTGATGTTGAACAACTTATTTCATTGAACCTTGGATCTGCGAATGCAATAAAGACCATATTTACTTGAAATTGGATATACATACAGAGAAGTTCCAATGATGATTTGATCTACTAAAGTAACGCTCCATTTAGATGGACTACTAGCATATTAGTAGTTCCTTTTCTTTACGTAGTCAAGCTAGGATAAGCAGTCATGCAGTGGATCCTATTCATCTTGTCAGTAGTTTAATTAGACATTTGGGTACACCAACTGGAAACTGGCCTATAACACGTTACTCCAAATTCAGAACAAAGCTAAATCTTCAGATACAGAAATGGAATATCTCTTAGATTAACAAGTTTCTGCCACTTACCTTGATTATACTCTCCCTCTATGGAGCTCAGGGGTTGGATGTTGACGTCAGTGTTCTTGGGTCCATTAGCAGCAATAGCAGCTCTATGAGCAATGGCAATCATGAAGGAAATTGTATATGAGCTTTAACAGTAGGAAAGGAAGATAGGAGTTCAAAAGGGGAAACAATAGATCACCCATCTTTCATGGAGAAGCTAACCTTTCTGATATGGCCTGCATATCTTCTGAGGGTTGAAGTGTTTGTCCAAGCTTTGAATTCCCATCTGGGACGTTTCACAAGTCAATCAGACAGTTCTAATTTGATGATTAAAACAAAGAGAAAGAAGTAGACATAAGCACCTTCTCTTTCCTCGACAATCAGGACAGGTCTCAGATCCTTCACAAAGATACGATTAAAAGCATAAGAAGCAAACTTCTGGAATAATTTATTTTTCTTCTCACTTATTACTAACAACTGATTATCACAGAGTAGAGGCATAACAACATAATTATGATCTAATGCCATTTTCCAATTCCATAACTTAGAATACCTCATTCTGCTGAGGATTCAAAGTAGCTGGATTTGATAAAACTGCATCATTTTGCACTCCATGATCTTGAGCAATTTGTGATACTGAAAGCATAAAATGGGATTCCCTTTCTCAGTACTCCACATATGAGCAGGTAGAACAAGAACAGGAATTAACAGTCTCTCAGACAAGTATAATAGGAAACCTGGTAAGTCATTAGAAGTTGCATGACTAGCCATGATTAAAGGAGCATCAACTAGTTGCTCAGAATTGTTTATATCATCTTCCACGCCAGCTTCTACTTTGTCCTCTGACAACAAATGAAGGTGCCTTTTATAATCTGATGCTGATGTAGACCAATCAATTCTTGAAGATGGTTGAGACTTGAGCAGTTCTTCAGTTGCTTTAGATCTCACTTTGCTACGTATTTCCTCCAGAATATTCCATGAACCACTAGCATGGGAATCCCTGGTAAGCTGCATTGAAGTTTCACAATGTAAATCAATCATCACAATGTGTCAGCTCTAAAGTTAAAATCCATGCTGTAACCTGTTGATGACAACTATCAAGTAAAGGAGCATAGTTTTTTAATTCCCTTTCTTCCTAGTTTTGATGTCACACACTGCATTCACATTTTAAATTTCAACCATACAACTTAGATAAGTCTTCTTTTTTTTTATCTGGTTTAGCAATTTTGAAAGCTAGCCCAACTACAATTACAAAATTGTTTGTAACCCTGATGACAGGGGAAAAAGTATGAAATCAAAAGAAGCACTTTTGCATTTGGTCGCCAAATGAGTCGTTGGTACTTCATAATACGCAATCAAATGTGAAAAAGATTAACAAGAATCCAAATTAACTCCATCGACATTAATTGTCAAAACCAATTATCGAAATAAATTGCCGAAAATGCATTTCTTATTTGGTCAAAATGGTCAAGTTCATTAAGGCATGCCTAGATAATTTCTTGCTGTCCATACACAGACACACATATATATATGCATATGTGTGTGTGTGTGTACAGACAAAAAAATCATATAAATAGACCTAGATATAAACATATATATAAGGTTTAGGCTGGAGATAGAGAGAAAGGAGGGAGAAACCCATCAATTGAACCTTGGAATAGGATGCAGATTTGCCACCCAATACGTATGATGTACTATCGTTAAACAGCTGTACCCTTGTTGGTGAATCATATTTACACAAAGATGGAGACGTCCAAGGAGGACGTGATCGCATATAAGATTTGGCTAAATCGACAGGTGAACCCTCCTCATTATGAGATACCTGCTCAGCAGATCAGCACATTGCATTTATTAAATACAAAGCATACCTGCCATTAAATATAATTCCGCAACTACCTTTCCATGATAACTTAGATTACATAAACCAGCTGAGATGTAATGACCAACCTTCAGCATTTCATATGAGTTACATAGGATATAACTACGGGAGCACTAATGGAAAGGATAATAGAAACTTGTATTTAGATCATCATAAGTTAAGACACAGACCTACAACTATATACTCCAGAGCAACCGCAAGAATAATACAGCAATAAGTTCACATGGGAGAGTAAATTGTGGGGAAAGAATTACTTACATTTACATGTGGAAGCATATCAGCATTAGAATTGCAAGTTCCACACTCTAGTCCAGACTTTGAATTTGATCCCAATTTCTTCTCTAATAGCCATTTCTGGGCCTCAATAACAGCTTCACTGTGGATATCAGGTTTATCAACATCTGGAAAAAGACTCAGATCATCAGTCTTATTGTATTTGTCAACTTCCTAGCCTAACTAACACTGCAAACCATCATCTCAGGTATCTCACTTTGTCTTTCAAATGCTTTACTGCCAGAGACAGGAGAATCCACAACTCTTGACTTTATAATAAGTGTTAGCCTATCACATTCCTCCCTGGTCATAGGTGAATGCTAATTAGAATTATAAATTAATCAATTGTTAATGAAAGATTTAATAAAGAGCAATCGATAAACTTTGTAAGCAAAAGAATGGCGCCATGAATTTTGGAAGTAGCAGATTAACAAACAAATACCAGGTGTGCATTCCAAACTAAAGTCTCGAGTATAATACTGCTAAACGTTGAAGGTGACCCCACACAAAATTATAAGAAGTATTAATGCATGAGATAAGAGGACTCAGAAAAGGTTGCAAAAGAAAGAAAAAAGAGAATGCAATTTTTAAATCACCTTGAGAAGGTTTCCCTCATGAGAAGCTGTTCAATTACACGCTTTGTGTCACTCCTCCATTGTAAAGCTTGGGAATCTTTCCCCAAGGAATTGACAATTTCCCGTGTCTGATTTTTTCAAAATTTTAGACACAAACACAAATCAAAAGCCAAAAAGATACATATGAACTCATATATCAACAGAAACAAATACAGAACTTCATAATGTAGCAAACGCATTAGTCATTTCACTTTCGTCTTGAAAACTACCAACCAATTGTTAAGAAGAGGAAACCATCAAGACGATATGTTAGAGATGTCAATTTTTAATGTGGCGTAATTATATTGCAGATCAATGAGCACATGTATGCAGCACCGAGACAGTAACAACTAACAACAAAAAATCACAATCTATTGATGGCTTAATTTATGAACACCCCAAAAACTTACAATTCAGTCACAATACATAACAGGGAACTTGCTCAACTACCTTTTCCAAACCATTAGCACCATGAGATGAGACAGAAGCATCATCGCTGACATCATCCATATCATCCTCTGCGGGAATTGAAAAATAATACTAATGGGTGAAACGGGTCATAAACCACAAGTCTTTACGAAATGGATAAACTGCCATTAGCAACCTAATAGAGCTGATTATACAATCAAACATGTTTACTATTAGACGCAAATTAGACACGTCAACTTAAAACTCCTAAGAAAGACAAAAACACGCATCTATTTGGACACACGTCAAAACCTTCGGGCAAGTAAAACCCTAATGGACAAATCACTCAACATACATAACATCAAACACTGGCAATGACTCAATACCCCTGAAATAAAACAACTAATAACCTCACCAATAAGCAAATACAATTGAATCGCAAAATTCATGCGACTAAAAAGCAAGAAAAAGTATTATAACAGACAACACTTCCTACTTAGCCCTATATTTTCCTTCTCTCAATAGAAACTCATTTCGCGAATTATATGTACAAAACGAATGACTGAAACAAACAGGAAAACCATACCAGAAACCGAATCTTCTTCGGAAGACGAAGAGGAGGAGGAAGACTCGGGAGCGAAGACGGAAGCGAGGACTTTTCCAGCGCCGGTAGCAATCATACGAGTAGGAGACAAAATGAGTTTGGAGAGCCAATTAGGGCTAGCAGGGCTGGAATTGGGACGCAATCGAGGAGTAGGCCGGTCGTAAGGAGTACGGCTCAGAGCGGACCGTCGAGGTCGAACCATTTTGCCACCGGATCTCGGCTCGGGAGTGACATCCATGTTGTTGTTGGAGTCAGAGAGACACACGAATGAAAACAGAGGTTGTAGAGAAAAAGACAGAGAGACAACGGAGAGAAATGGCTGCGAATTTATAAGATTTGATCCGTTTAATGTTGTATCGGTTATTGATAATAGGAGAATGTGGGATTTTGATCCGGAACAAAACATGCAATTAGTAAATGTCTTGTTTCTCTAATTTTATCTTCTTCTTTTCTTTTTTTTTTAAATATTTGAAAGTTAATTTTATTTATACCGTTTAAAGAAAATATTATAACAATTAGAATTATTAAAAATAATAATAAATATTTTATAAATTAGTTAATTATTAGTTATAATTAATAATATTAAGATAATTCAGTACATAGAAGGAAATTTTAATAAGTTCATATTTTAATATGACACAAAATAGTCCAAACATGTAAAATGGATAATAATGATATTAAAATGATTAAATTTTCAGAGTTTGAATATATAAAATGTGTTTTAAATAATTTTAATAAATATTTATTATATATTTATTAAAAGACTTTTTATTAAAGAATTTTTACAGGTGAGTTATTTGGAACAATTTATGTACTAGTTTAGATAAGGTTGCGTACTACTGGACCTTCTATTAGTGAGATTTCTATCGAGCATTATTTGTTGTTGTTGTTATATAAAATTTACAGAGGATTAATTTTATAATAAATAAAAAATTTGAGTATTGTATTATTATTTTGATAATCTTAAGTCGTCATATCCAGTTCGAAGTCCCGCAATAAAATAAGATTTGAGGAGGTCTGATAGTACGCAGCCTTACTCCTACATAATTTACCTATTGTATTTTTATGATTTTTGAAATATAACTTCTTATTTTAAAGTGATGTTACAATTCAATTATAAATATGGACATAAAGACTTATAAAATTGGGAATGACTTATAAAAGTATAATTTTAGAATTTAAACATTAACAGCACTTAATGCAAAGCCCAGTAAGAGAGCCCAAGGTCCATGTAGGGTAAAGCAAAAGTCAGTATAATGATATTGGATCGCTGGACCTCGTAAGCTCCTACGCAAGCAAGCCATCTCACGTTCCCATTTCCACCTTTTCGCCGACTATTAGCCGTTGTATATATTCTGGGCAACACCGCCTCCGCTTGTAACTTTTCGTGTATCAATTGCTACTTTTTTGGAGATTGATCAAATTTAATAGGGAGAAGAAGAAGGAGGAGGAAGAATAGAGTAGGACAATGCCGGGGCTAACGTGCAACGCATGTAACAGTGAATTCAAAGACGATGCGGAGCAGAAACTCCATTACAGGTCCGATTGGCACCGTTATAATCTCAAACGCAAGGTGACCCACTTTTACCCTTACGACCCTTCTTGTCTTACTTGCGTATATACGCGTAGCCCTTTATCTTTCTCTGTTATAACACGAAGTTATGAATAGGGTTTCATCAGTTTTGTATCTTGTCTTTGGTTTTGATGCAACCAAGTCGTTGATGGAATAGAGGGAAGTTTCTAGTTAAGCCAATTGCTTAATTGATAGATTGTTTTTGTTTTTGTATATATTTTAATGGTTTGAAGAAAATTGGAGTTTTGAAACTTTAACCTTTAGGAATGAACTACAGTCAGTTGATAGTTTTTGTTGTTTGAAGTTTGAACCGATATTTTGCCTTGTAAACGACGTGCTAATCAAGTGAAAAAGGATCTCCTAAGTCGGAAATTGTAGAATTGTTGGCATATTGTTTACGGGAGTAGAGAAGAACATGGGCAGAAACACCACTCGGCATGTCAGTGGAAAATTGATCTTTGAACATATATCCGTATATTTTGATGTTCAGAAACTCCTAAATTTGTGCTTGGGATTCTGTTGATGTAGAACTTAAGTATTTTATACCCAATGAGGGAACAGGATTGTCTGGTTGATATATTTGATAATGGTAGAGACTAATAACAAGCATAAGCTTTCTTAGTTTGTTTGATACCAAGTTCTGCTTTTTTGTTTTAATCCAAAAATTCAGGTAGCTGGTGTTCCTGGAGTGACTGAAGCATTATTTCTAGCCAGACAGGCTGCACTTGCTCAAGAAAAAGATAAATCTGGTGATACTCCCATGCTTTATAGCTGTGCTCTCTGTAATAAGGGATATCGAAGTGTAAAAGCTCATGCTCAGCATCTTAAATCACGAGCTCATATAATGCGAGCTTCTCAGGAAACAAATCCTGAGGAGGCGAAGGTAACAATTAAACCACTTCCCCGCCGTGTTGTCAATAAGCATCTCCCCCAAAAGGAGGCAGATAGCGAAGACAGCGAAGAGAGTGAGTGGGAAGAGGCTGATTCAGATGAAGAGTTGGTTGGTGAGGCGACGAAGTCTTTGTCCGATCTAAACGTAAATGGAATGGCCTCCAGTAATATGGATGAGGATGAAGATGAAGATGAAGAGGATGATCTTTTGGATCCTTCTTGTTGCTTAATGTGTGATAAAGAGCATGACAGCATTGAAAGCTGTATGGTTCACATGCATAAGGAGCATGGTTTTTTCATTCCTGATATAGAGTACTTGAAGGATCCACAGGGTCTTCTGACTTATCTTGGTCTGAAGGTACATAATTGCTTGCTGGTGCAACTTGCAATCTACTTCTCCCATTGTTCCTAGAAAAGTTATTAACCAGACCTTTTTGCTTTTTCTCCAGGTGAAGAGGGATTTCATGTGTTTGTACTGCAATGAACGTTGTCATCCTTTTAGCAGCTTAGAAGCAGTTAGGAAGCATATGGCAGCAAAAAGTCATTGCAAAGTACACTACGGTGATGGAGATGATGAGGAGGAGGCTGAATTGGAAGATTTCTATGATTATAGCTGCAGGTTTACTATCATCTCTAGCATAATCTTCTTCAACAAAAAAATAAATAAATAAACATTGACGAAATTTTCTTTGGTGGTTATAGTTGTAATCCTGCTATATGTAAGCGACTGATAATTTCCTTGATTGCAGTTATGTAGACGAAAACGGGAAACAGCTAGTTGCATCAGGTGATATGAACAACACTGCAGAACTTGGGAGTGGGGGCGCAGAGCTCATTATAACCACTAGATCCGATGGTAAAATAGCATCCAAAGCACTGGGTTCCCGAGAATTTTTGCGTTATTATCGCCAAAAGCCTCGCCCATCTCCTGCAAATGGCATGGCCATCATTGCTGCTCTGGCATCAAGGTTTGCTACAATTCAATATCTGGTAGCCACGTTGCTTTTAATCAACATATAGTAGAAGGCATATTACCAAACTTATATTTTGTTTCAGGTATAGGAGCATGGGTCTGGCAACTGTGGCGTCAAGAGAGCATATGGTGAGGATGAAGGTGATGAAACAAATGAATCGAACAGGTGCAGAGGCTATGCGCACCAAAATTGGCTTGAAGAATAATGTTATAAGGAACCTGCCCAAGAATGTCCCACATTAGTCGGTATAGAGATTGATCTTATGT
Source organism: Erythroxylum subrotundum (assembly GCA_027563845.1). Taxonomy (NCBI): domain Eukaryota; kingdom Viridiplantae; phylum Streptophyta; class Magnoliopsida; order Malpighiales; family Erythroxylaceae; genus Erythroxylum; species Erythroxylum subrotundum. Next base: position 26,121,159 of record JAOQMQ010000003.1, read on the forward strand.
GGTATTTTTAATCACATTTCGCCTGGAAATTATTTCTAAGAATCTTGGAATAGTAATTGTCAGAAATTTCTCTAAATTGCTTGTGCCAGCTTTCCCAATTAGTCCACGTTTTGTATCAAAGTCATGCTTTTCATCGACAGCATTTTTTCATGCTTGAAAGTAATGTGATTCGTAATTATTCAATCTCCAAGTACATGCCCGTCTGGTTGCGCTAAGTTTCTTTCCCGTATTCTACTTATAAAGGGGGTGAAAAACAAGTTTCAGATTTTTGGTCTTTACATCTGTTTGAATCTCTTTCCAGACAGGCTTCTATTATCAGAATATGCTGTTAAGATCATTTGCCTTAAGCAATGTGGTCCCAAATCAGGCAAATTAGGCAAGCCTGTAATTTATGTTATTCTTTGTACGCTTCTTCAACACCAAGTCATATTATGAGTTCATAATGCATATATAAAGGTTATATTGTCTAAAAGAGAAGTATCAGTCCAAGCTAAGCAGAAATGCTAACTTATAAAGGGACTTGTAAGCTATGAATTAAAAAACGAGACAATTTCAAAACCTAAAAGTAGCAATTGCAAAAGCAGAAGACAAACTGAATCCACAGTCAAGTCACTGGTCGCTTTAGAAAATCTATGATTCTATCTTTACAAGAAGATTCAAAGAAAAAAGCAGTCGCCATAAAGACACATGGAATGCTAACCACATGAACTCAGGTCCAACCAGCTGATTCTAAAAGCTTATATATGTTACATGTAGTCAAACTGTGGCTTTTGGATTCACATCCTGCATGCTTGTCTTGATCCTTTGCTTTGCTTCTACTAAGCACTGCCAACACCATATAAAGAATCTTAAGGATGAATATTAACATAAGCTATCAAAATATTGATAAGAGAAACAACGAAATATAACCAATTTGAATTCCTAACGGAGACAGCAAATTTGAGTTAACATGCGGTAAAGCAAACCTTCTTCAAAGCCAATGCAAGAAGCCAGAGGCGATGCACTCCTTAATTGTCATGAAAGCGAGATCTCCGCCTTCGAGAACTGAGAAATGTTGTAAAACTGGAACTCAATTAAAGAGAAAACATCATAAAATGGCAGTAACTACAACATAACTTTGCCAACAGAAGTGATACAAGATAAATAGCAATTTAAGCAGGATTATGTCATAGATTCACAATTTTTGCATCTACCCGTCAGAACAAAAAATTAAAATGCTGCACAGTGGACAACCTTCAATCCCAGGAATGATAACAATGACAACACAAGTTCAATCAATGTTGTCAAGTCATGCAATAATCGGTTCCTTAAGAGCTTTACTCACGAAAATTCAAATGGAAAACTAAACTAAGGGTAACAAGCGAGCAATTAAATATTTGAATGAGTATAATATCTCATTTTGACCTGCGATGACCAGAGCTACTCCGGGATGAAACATTTGCAAACTCATCATCAGTATCATCTAATCTATACTCCGCAAAGTCTACAGATGTTACTGAACCCTCATCAGAATTTGAATTGTCATAACTTGAATGACGACTTCCCCTTCTAGCATCAGCTACTCTTGCTCTTCTTCTATTTCTCGAATTTCTCAAGTTATCAAATACCTGATACAAGATACATGAAGTCCACCAATTTCCATCATCCCCAGGAAAGTCCTCAAACTCATCTGCAGTCTCATCATCTCCATATTCAATCACATAATCCCCCAAAACCACACCACGTGGAACTTCTGAATGTATAGTGCTCAAAACATCAATGATCTCAGACGATTGTTGGAAATTCTCCCAGTCAAGCTGACGAGCAGGGTCAACCTTAGAAGGACGGGCATGAGGATGCTCTATCTGAGCATGTTCTCGAAGTTCCAAGTAATTTCCTGCAAATGCACATTGTTCTTCCTCACAGCAGCGCTTCTTCTCATCCAAGTGTGCACGTGCCCTATCCACAACAACCCACCCAGTAACTTCACCTCTACAAAGGGGACAAGCCAGTTTACAGCTGCCTTCTGCAACTGTCTGCCAAGTATTTTGTGTAGAAGCTGCATCAGGTGTTGAGGAACATGACATACCAGATGCACTTTTGAAACGGTCTAAACAATTCGAGTGCAAATGGTCTGTATCACACACAAAAGGCCTGCATCCTTTGTTGTAAGAAGAGCACTGGAGGAGTACACCATTGTGAGGGAAATCCAAACATATCGGACAAGTCACATCTTCCCAATTGACATCCAATTGGAGTTCCCCCACATTGAAACTCTTAGCCAGGAGCCGTTGCTGATAATAAGGTTCAAATGCCATAAATAAACTCCCCGATTTAAAACTTAAAAGTATCACACAAGTTCCCCTTCTCGGCTTAGGAATGCAAGTAATAAACAAAGAGAACAACAGTATTCCAAGAGACGAATCCCCTACACCAAAACCAAACAAAGTTCAAGCAAGCATGGAAATGAAGGCCTGTACAGGAGTACATCCTGATAAAGACAAAATTAGAAGAGAGGAAAATTGATAAATATACCAGAGGAATTAAAAGCTCTTTACAATCATAGTTACAATCTTTGCCCATGTTAATCACATGCTCCTTCTTTGGAAGTAATCACCAAGATATGCATCTTTCATTTCATATTATTCAGCATTCAGAAAGCTCTGTTATGAAGGAACTACAGTTTTATCCCAAGTAGGAACATATAAGAGAATCAGGTGATGAACATTATTGTAATTATATACCATCAAACTACAATACAACCACTTCTCTTGTTAACCTTTCTGAAAAAGAAAGGACATAAAGTTTAATATTAGGCAAATGGAACCTAAGTTACATGAATGTTTTGAATAACATCAAATGTACAACTCCCACCAACAGATATCAACAGCCCAAAACCATGCCTACAAGGATATGGCCCAACAGCCGCCAAAATCAACCAACAGAATAAACAATCATCATTAAACACTTATTACTGAAGAACAAAAATGCTGACTAGATTTACATATGAGTTTCTAAACAAAACGTCGAAGTTAATGAGTAAGTGCCAAGATTGACAACTCCAAAATCAAAGGTCAACCACAGAATCAATAGCAAACATACGTAATGGGCGAAGATTGACCGACGCCAAAACAAATCGATAAACCCACAGAAAAGGGTCTGATCAAAATTCAACAGAAAACCCAGAAACTTAACTTGAAAAGAACCAACACCGCAAGCACGAAATTCTACAACAAAAGAAGACAGATAGGAAAGGGTCACTGGAAGACAAAACAAAGAAAGAAAACCAAAGCAGCCATACCTGGTACGGTAGTAAATTTGGATTCCTAATCAACCCAGAAGGAGACGGGACGAAGAAGACCAGAGAGTGGTAGAGAATGAGGAAAGAGTTCGCTGTACCTACGAGACTCGGAAGTATTGAGGTTGAGTGATTGGGAAAACAAGTTTTAGAAAATCGGTAGGGTCTCTTTACTTTCGTACATAAATCAAATATTCAAAATTTAAAGTAGTTTAGAAAATAAAAAATAGAGAGAAAACAAATATTTTCTTAAAAGTTAAATGACAGAATTAGCCTCTTTCGAGGGTTGACTGACACCAGATTTGAAATATTTCTCCTTTTTATGTGGTGAGGAGATATGAAATCTGATCATTGGGTATATTCTCTCAAACAGAACATGTGAATTTGGTATCTTATTTTAACAGTTGCACTTATCAAAGATTAAATAGCCAAATCAGCTTTATGATCCTTCCGTAATAATTTTAAAAAAATTCAATTAGTTCGATTAGTTTAATTATAAAAATTTTATATTATTTACATTTTTAGTTTGATTTTTAAATTTTTAGTTTATTTATTTTTATAATTTTAAAAAATAAATCGGTCAATTTTTTAAAATTAATAAATTTTTATAAATTGAAACAAATCAATTAGTTTTCTTTTAACAATATATTTTATAATTAAATTTCAATTTTTATTATAGATAAGTCAGTCATATCTATCCCTCGATTCTCTTGATTAAAGGTATAAGCGAGATACGAAGGACAAAGCCAAGCCGAGAACAGCATCGCAGCGAGAACTCCCCGAAGGGAATGTGGGTTCGTTTCTGAACCAAGGAGGCAATCGTCAGCGTAGGAAGGCCGACTACGCTCAATGGAAGTTTGATTTTTCCAAAATGTATCCTAATTTTTGATTTAATTCTTCTAATGATGATCGACTCAACCTCTCATCAAAAAGATATATCTTAGTTATATTTCATCTCTTCAAAAAATTTAGTAATGAGTATAACGGCCCTATTGTTCCGAGAGAAGGACAATCTTTTTAATCATATTTTAAATTTTTAATTTTATTCCATTTTTAACATGTTTTACAGAGATCTAATACTGCATGAACCCTTTTAAACTTAAATCGCTTGTCTTACCGATTTTTAAAACATTGGTAACTTTTTTATTTGACTTA
>JAOQMQ010000003.1:26176852-26223390 GCA_027563845.1 Erythroxylum subrotundum
ATGTAGAAGGTAATATTTTTTTGTTTTCTCAAAAAGAAGGCTCCATAGAAAAAGACGTCACGTGGTATATCGACAATGGCGTAAACAACAACATGACGAGAGACAAGTAAATTATGGAGTTAGACACAAAAGTGACTAGAAATGTTCGTTTTGTAGATGATACAAAGGTAGAGATTAAGGACAAAGCTTGGTAATTTTGGCCATAAAAGATGGAAAACATAAACTTCTCCGCAAAGTCTACTATATCTTAAAAATAAAGAGCAATATTTTGAGCATCAACCAACTTTTACAGAGTGGGCTTAAAGTGAAAATGGAGAACAATTATTTGTGGCTTTGAAATCAAGATAATAGAATTGTTATTAAAGTTGCCATGACAAAGAACTGAATGTTCATGTTAAATGTGAAAATGACGGAAGTGAAGTTTTAAAAGAATGTGTCAAGGATCCTTCATGGATTTGGCATATGAGATTCGGGCACCTCAACTTTAAAGGGCTTAAAATTCTAGGAGCAAAAAATATGGTGAAAGGAGTTCCCAAATCAACCACTCAAATAAATTATGTGTAGCTTTCCAATTACTTCACTTTCGCGAGCAATCAGGCCTCCAAAACTTGTCCATTTGGATGTGTCTGGTCCTATCAAGCCATAATCTTTTGGTAAGAGCTCATGTTTTGTGCTCTTCATCAATGATTACACGAGGAAGACATATAAATAAATCAAAATTATATAAATAAACTAATTATATAAATCGTTATCCTTATAAATTATAAGCATAACTAGATTATTCTATATTATTTTTTAAAGAATAAGCGTGAAGATTTTTAGACGTCTAAAGAATTCAAGCTTCATGTTGAAAAAGAAAGTGGATGCAAAATTAAAGCTCTAAGCACTGATAGAGGTGAAGAGTTCGCTCTAAGCACTGATAGAGGTGAAGAGTTCACTTATAATGAATGCAATGTCTTTTATGAGGAAAATAGTATTCGACATCCTATGACGATCCCAAGAGCACCCCAATAAAATGAGGTTGCCAAGAGAAAGAATAAGATAATTCTTAACATAGCGAGGACGATGCTAAAAAATGAGGATATGCCTAAGGAATTTTGGGCTAAGGCAGTTGCATATGTAGTTTATCTCTTAAGTCATTCACTTACAAGGAGTTTGGAGACAACAACCCTTTAAAAAACATAGAGTTGATGGAATTCAAGTGTGAGGCACTTAAGAGTTTTCAAATATATTGGTTATGTTCATGTATCCGAACAAGAAAAGACAAAAATTGATGATAGAAGCAAGAAAATTGAGTTTATTGACTATGTCAAGAACTCTAAATGGAACAAAAATATCAATCCGTTTATAAGAAAGTTGTGATTAGTAGAGATGTGGAGTTTGAGGAAGATGCTTCATAGGATTGGAATGTTCAAGAAGCAGAGACATATTGTTTTCTTCCATAATTGTAGAAGGTGAGAATAAGGACCAAGAAATTGAAGGCGATAGGTCAACTCCTTCCATATGTTCCTTAATAAGCTCAAGCGAATAACCTAAAAAATTTTGAAGCATAGGATATTTTTATGATGTTACCGAAAGATCGGACAGTGAGAATCTTTTTTGTCTATTTATATATGATGAATTTTTAAGTTTTGAAGAGACTATTAAAGACAAGAAATGAGTGTAAGTTATGGAGGAAGAAATTCATTCCATTGAGAAAAATGACATTTAGGAGTTTGTCACACTACTAAGTGGTCATCAAGCAATTGAGGTTAAATAGATTTATAAGCTAAATAAAAATGTGAAAGGAGAAATTGAAAGAAATAAGGCGAGATTAGCAGTAAAGTGGTGTAAACAAAAGTATGATGAGAAGTATTTGCTCCTGTTGCTCGTTTAGAGACAATATGGTTATTGATCGATCTTGCGGCCTAAAATTGGTGGAAAATTTATCAAGTGAATTTGAAGTCAACCTTTCTAAATGGTGATCTTCAAGAATAAGTATATGTGGAACAATCAAAAGAATTTATGATTGAAGGTCATCAAAATAAGGTAATAAGGTGCTAAGGTTAAAGAAGGTGTTGTAAGACCTTAAACAAGCGTCGCGAGCTTGGTACAGTGGTCTCGACAAATATCTTTATGAGAACGATTTTTCAAGATGCGTGCATGAATATGCACTTTATGTTAAAAAAGAGAAAGATGATATTTTGTTTGTGTGCACTTAGGTGGATGACTTCATTCTTATGGGAAATAATTCACAAGTGTATGATGATTTTAAGAAGATGACACAAGAATTTGAGATGAGTGATATGAGACTAATATCATATTATTTGGGAATAGAATTAAAACAATAGAGTGATGAGATTAAGAGTTGTATGCAAGAGAGATTATAAAAAAGTTTAAGATGATACATTGCAATCCCGTGAATACTTTGATGGAATGCAGAGTAAGGCTCTCCAAGGAGGATGGAGTAAGGAAAATCAATCCAACCAGATTTCGAAGCCTTGTAGGAAGCCTAAGGTACTGGACATGTACTATATTATTTGTTGTGGGAATAGTGAGTCAGTTTATAGAGAATCCAAGTGAAGAACACATGCAAGTCGCAAAGAGAATGTTTCAATATTTGAAAGGTACTCTTGATTATGACATTTTTTTATACTTCTTCGAATGAGGCTCACTTAAAAGGATTTATGGTAGTGATTGTGTCGGTGATATTAATGACCGAAAGATTACTATTGGATTTATATTTTTCTTTAGAGAAAATGCAATTTCACGGTGTACTTTCATGGTGTTCAAAGAAACAATTAGTTGTGACACTCTCAACATATGAATTAGAGTATGTTGTTACAACTGCCAATGCATGTCATGTGATTTGAGTAAGGAGATTGCTAGGCGAACTTCATTTTGCTAAAAAAGAAGTAACTAAATATGTGGACAATAAATCAACCATCGCTCGTGTAAAAAATTAGGTGTTTTATGATAAAGTAAGCACATAGATGCAAGGTTTCATTTTATTCATGATTGCATTATCAACAAGGATATTGAGGTAGAATATATCAATACTATTGATCAAATACAAATCTCCTAAAGAAAGAAAGATTCAGCAGTTTAGAGAGATGGTTGGAGTTGTGAAGACGTCAAGTTTATCGAGGGAGGGGGTGTTAAGAGTTCTTTAATTAATTAACATGACTTCTCGTCTTCAGTAGTAATGAATGTAAGAGACATTTTGAGAAGGCACACATACATTTTTATTAGTGAACTAAATATGGATTCAAAACTTAATAGCACAAGTTTTAGGTTCATTGCAATATATATAATTATATTAAGTAATTTTAGAGCCTATTATATAATTTAAGTGGTAATACCATTAGAGCTTTGGCAAACTTAATTAAAGTTAAGTTCAAATTTTTTTAAAACACTTTAAATTTGTAAGTTGGCCTATGAGATAGATTTCATTTTCTAATTTAGATTTACCATATTAAAATTTAAAATTTAAAATTTACCTATAAGTCCTAGATTTTTAAATTTTATAGTAATTTTATAAGTTTTATGTAAGTATTGTATCATTTGCTAAAAAAAATAAGGGAAGTTGTTTATAAATAAATGTATAATTTTTATAATAATACACAAAATCATAATAATAATTGATGATAAAACTAAATTAAACAAATGAATGTAATAATTAGTAGATTGGATAACTAGATAATATATAAATAAATATGAACATTATTGTAAAAAAATTATTTGATTACAATTAATTGGAAATTACTTATTAAAATTTGTTTGGACTATTTATTCAATCTTCTTATATAATTAAAATTTGATCTTTACATTTTCAGAATTAAAAATTTAAGCTGAATTAAAATCATAAAATTATTTTTGTAAACTAAAACCCTTTCGTTTTTCAAGTTTAACTTACACATAATAATTTGGTATAGATCTAATTTAATTCAAAAAAATAAAATTCTAAACATAATAAAATATAATTAATTCAAATATTTAATATAGTATAAAATTAATTTTTAATTAAAATTTGACTTAAAATTCGATCAACCCAATTTCATTTATTTACTTCGTATTAAGTCTAGCTTAAAATGTCAATACGATGAAGGCCATGTATACAAACATGGTAGATATGGAAATAAATCAATATTAAGTATTAAGAAAGCCTTTTACGTTGTTATACACGCAATAAGAGAGTGATTGCTAAGAGTGAAAACCTCTGTATGTGAATGCCAATGCCTTGAGCAAATGCGCACAATCAAGCCGTAACATGCAAGGTCTTGTCAATGGAGTAATAGATCAAGATATGGGTATCACCAAGTTAATAACATGTAACACATGGAACATGGAAATTGTATTGATTATTAAATATGTCAATCTCTCCGGAGATCTGTATGCTTTTGGAAGTAGCTATGTGTAACTAACCAGTTTACAAGCTTCTCAGGATCAATCATCTGACATATACACAAGTAATAAAGAAAAGTGAACAGATGCATGTAAGAAGTAGATCTGGAGACGCCAGTCCACACATTCGAATAGATATAGTTACTTCCAATTTTATTTATTTACAATGAAAAGAACAGATCAGTTTCTATGTTTAAATAAAATTTCCACTTAAAACAAATTTAAAAAAAAAACAGTTGTGAAAGTTGACCCATTGAGGAGGGCCTAAATAGGGTTTCATGGTCCATGATTTGTAATGGAGTTGATGAAGAGAGTAGGACTAGGAGTAAGTATTTGTCACGATTCGAAAAGGGTTGGTTGATTTTGTTAAGTTGTGTTGGATGTTGTGAATTTTGAGAGAAATGGGTATATGGAGAAATGCGTACCAGGAAGTGACCAGTTCGAAGCCGTTGTTTGTAGCAATCTACGCAACAGTGGTGGTGGGGATCGTGTTCTCGTCGCTCTACGTCTTCTCTGCCGTCTACTCCAACAACAACTCTTCTACTTCATGGCTCTCTTCTCCTCCTTCAGTCACCTCTCGTATGTTTTCCTTTTATTTGTCTGTGGTTTTGTAAATGAATCCAGTTTTTACTAGTAGTGGACGAGAGATTAGGGAGTAATGTTGGTCATCATGTTGTTCTTGGGTTTTTGGCTGTGTCTTTCGTCCTCCCGTAGCTCAAGTTTGACTTTTTCTTTTTTGGACCAGGAATTGATTATGCAGCAATTTCAACTTTCAGTTTGAAATACGGACCGTTTAATTCTATCCATCTCTGGTTTAATTAATATGTAGCTTTTGGGTTGTTGAAAGTGTTATCTTTCTTAACAGTTTTGGTTAACAGAGGATTCTTTTTGCCATAAAGCTGGAAATTTTGTCCCATATAGTAGTCTGGAAAATCATGGAAGCTCACCTTTTTCAAAAGTTCAACCGTCTCCCTTTTATAATTGTTCATAGCAAATGTTGCTTTTATTCGTTCTCATTCTCTTCATAGCATAAAACACTTGGATTCCGATCTGCACTTTATGCTGGTGATAGTGGAGCTTAATGGAAATGCTTCCATTGTCATTAATGTGCTACTATAGGTCTTGCTAAGTTAAATTTTTCGTTTATGTTTCCTTCCTGATAATGGTTTGCCTGCCCTTTGTGCAGTCTTATCAGTGCAGTTTCATCTTTGTGAATTGTGATATACTTGTCCAATCAATCCACTCATCACAATTAGTCGTTTACCATTTATTTGCTTCCTCAACAAACCCTATTCTTCTCAGATGTGGATGCTCCTTACTTGGATCGATCATCAAATTATTCTCAATTGTCAACGTTTGCTCCTTTGATGCCAACGTCAAAGCTTCCAAACAGAGAAACAAAACCAATTTGGGATGCTCCTCCACGCAATTCCAAGATTCCTGCTCTAAAGAATTTTAGACTCACAAAACAACTGGTTGAGGAGAGGGTCAAAGATAATGTCATAATTATTACATTTGGTAATTATGCATTCATGGATTTTATCCTTACATGGGTTAAACACTTGACGGATATGGGGCTTTCTAATCTTCTCGTCGGTAAGTCATGTAGCCAATCTCATTTGCTTAAGATTTGTTCAGTGGGACTTCAGTTCCTGAAAGTTGTTACTTAAAACTTCCTCTAAAATAGGTGCTATGGACACTAAGCTCTTGGAGGCTCTGTACTGGAAAGGGATTCCTGTTTTTGACATGGGAAGTCACATGAGCACGTCAGATGTTGGCTGGGGCTCAGCAACCTTTCATAAAATGGGGAGAGAAAAGGTTATTCTGATAGATGCAATCCTCCCTTTTGGATATGAAGTATTAATGTGTGACACTGACATGGTTTGGTTAAAGGTACTGGTCTATCTATTTGGTTTCATCTTTTAGACTCCATACTCCTGAATTATCCCCATGCCATCATTTCAGATATTTCATCTTTTTTTTCCCTTTTTCATTTGGAAGTATTTTATATTCTTAGTGAGCCTATTTGGTTGTTGTGGCAATGGTTGCTTCGTTTGAAATTAAATGCAAAAGATTGAGAGTATCATTTCAGGTTATCCCATGTAGGCAAGGTCTTGGATAGAAAATTCTGAAAAAAGTAAAAAGAAAGTTGAAATCGTGTAATTCAGTGCTCTTTTGCATGAAGCGATTTATCAGGAGCCTCAACCTACAATCTTGCCTTGGCAAGCCTTTACATTTCATTTGGTGGTATGGTGCCTATCTTATCTAGGAGATGAAATTTATTTGTGCCCTGTTCCTATTATTCCAATTAAATAATTTTCTCTTCCCAACTGATTAAATTTGGTGTAGCACATCAAACAAAAATTTGTGAAGATAGGAAATTCGTGTGTAATTTCATATTTCTCCTGCTTCAATTCTGATATTGTTGTGATCATCTTGTGTATACAATCAAATGTTTTGTAGTCATTTTTACAACAAACTTCTTCAAAAATTTTATTTCCTTTTATTTAGCACCATCATTTTCAGTATAAACTTCATAGGATTGTCCATTATCCTTGAACAGAATCCACTCCCATATCTTGCTCGATATCCAGATGCAGATGTTTTAACTTCAAGTGATCAAGTTGTACCCACAGTGGTTGATGACAGTTTGGAAATTTGGCAACAAGGTGATTTGCCCTAGATTAATACTTCTTGCACTTTGTTGTCCCTTGTGTAGCTTTATGGCTGTTAAACTGGAGGCTCCTACATCATCCACGACATTTTTCGACACTTCCCCATTTTGATTGGTTGGAATGTCAAGAACTTTAAAGAATGATGACAATTATCTACCCTTTCCAGACAACTGACTAGGCATTATGGAGTGAATTCGTCTAGTTGATAATAATAATATAAAAATTGGCTGGTCTAATGGCAGATAATTACCTCCCTCTTCCTTCACTTTGTTTTAAATACAGGTGAGGGTGGGGGTAGGGTGATCCTTTCCTGCCTACTGGAAAAAGGAAACAAAATGAAGGAAGACCCTTATAATGCCTGAATATTTCTCTATTTGCGTGCAGTAGGAGGCATGAATTCAGTAATTGTACTTGTAACTCTGCATTGTTCTTAGATCTTCCAACAACGTACAGCATATTCATGAAGAATGGTATACTTGGATTTATTCTTCATAAATAAACTTCATTTGTAGCATTCAGCCCATGCAAGCTCGCCTGATTTGTGTAGTATATTAACAGTAGCATCTAGAACGTTCTCAGCCTGTTGCTTTAATACTTTTGGGTTCTATTGTATGTTTCACTACTATGCTAATCGAGAGTATTTTATTACTTTTGATCATTGCTCAACTAATATGCTTGTTTCTTCACTTTCATAGTTCATGCTGCCTATAACATAGGAATATTCCATTGGCGCCCAACAGAGTCTTCAAAAAAGTTGGCAAAAGAATGGAAAGAAATGCTTTTGGCTGATGACAAGATATGGGATCAGAATGGGTTCAATGATATTGTGCGGAAACAATTAGGACCTTCTGTTGATGGGGAGAGTGGTCTTGTCTATGCGTTTGATGGAACTTTGAGGCTTGGAATTTTGCCAGCAAGTATATTTTGCAGTGGACACACTTATTTTGTGCAGGTGGCGTTTTCTATGTGTTGATTTAGCTTTTACAATAGATTTCTATGCTTCATCTTGTCTTGACATAAAGAGCATGAAAATGTGATCAAAAGACTAATGTCGTGATCCTTGTGGATATATTTGCAGGCTATGTATCAGCAACTCAAATTAGAGCCGTATGCAGTGCATACAACATTTCAGTATGCAGGTACTCCAGGAAAGCGCCATCGGTTGCGAGAAGCCATGGCCTTCTATGATCCTCCAGAATACTATGATGCACCAGGTAATACCATGCCTCACTTCTCAACAGTTTTTTCAGGTTTTGTAAAACTTCAATTTATTGGCAATGCTATAAATTTGTATCAACACTGTCAATGGATGTTTTGTTATCCACTAGATATTTCAATTTATTAAGAATCTATGAGTTCTTTCTGAACTGAATATCCAAACTCGACCCTTCAATGGCAATGGATTCAACAGCTTACATATGTCCTTTTGTTATCTTCAATTTTTTTTTTTTTAGTTAATGGTTGAAATCTGTCTTTGTTTAAGATAATTGCTGCTCTTTACAATCACCTTAAATTTATGCAGGAGGCTTTTTGTCATTTAAGCCATCTATTCCAAAGAGTTTGTTAATTGAAGGGGAGCATAATCTTGAGTCACACTTTGCCGTAATTAATTATCAAGTATGTGCCAACTGACACAGTTTGAGTTCTGCAGCTTGTCTAATATCATCTTGATTCTCATCCTTCCTTCACTGTCTTCAGATGAAACAAATAAGGACGGCATTGGCAATTGCATCATTGTTAAATCGCACCCTGGTGAGAATAATTTCTTTCCTGAACCTGCTTTCTCTCTTATGTTTTGGTAGTCATATGTCTATTGATTTATTTCCATTTCACAATTTAAATTATTGTCTCTTGGCTTCTCTTCTTTTATTTTTTATCCGGAGAAATAACTAAAAACTGTAGCTTGCTATGAACTCAAGAAACCTCTAAAATCTTACCTACTTTCGACACTAGGCAAGAAAATCTTCTTTGTAAAGGAGTGAGATCAAGTAAGTTGATGGGTAAACTGTTTTCTGAATCTACTTCCCATACACAACTTTACTTAAACTTATTTATGTTGGTTATTGCTTTCTCATTTTCATACATAAACTGGTTTCATTGGAAGCAATAACGGAAATAGCGGTAATGAGTCAGTTTAAAATGCACTAAAGTTTTGTTTGTTGATGTATTCTATGTGTACATTTCAGATCATGCCTCCATTATGGTGCAGATTGGATAGGCTATGGTTTCCCCATCCCGGAGTTCTGGAGGGGTCAATGACTAGACAACCTTTTCTCTGCCCTTTGGACCACGTATTTGAGGTTCTTTCTTTTATCTTGAAGATTATTGTGGGAACTACTATTTTCTCCTTATCACTTAACGTGTGAACTACTTTCTGCTTGAGAAAATGTTTGTTTGTTATGTACTTGGGAAATGTACATGTGTTGTATTACTCAGCTCCCAGAATCTGTGGGACAAAACTTTATTCAGTATGTTTTCAGCTGCCAGTGATGTTCATTTATGGTGCAAAATGAAAGCAGATCATAAGATTTCCTATACGGCCATTGGCGATTGGTTTTCATGTTTTGTAGAAGACTTCAATTCATGCAATGTGAAGTAGTTTCTCATGCCATTCTGATGTGCATTGCATTTATAAATATTTCAATTTGCAGTGGAATATGACCAGGTTGACATGGGATCAACTTCCAGGCTCTACAACTTGTATCCTAATTGCCCAGCATCAATTAAAGCATATTTAGAAATCTGCATACTGCATTAGTTTAAAGTTTCCCTTTTTGTTGGTGTACTCAAAATTTTTCTTTTTCAGTTACCACAAAATCAATCCAACATAATTTTGCTTGTTTAAAGTAGTTGCTAATATTAACCCAGATTGTGCCTCTTGTTAGTTGGGCCTTGGCATAAAATTCTTGAGTTTAATCATTTCCTCATGACTGAATATAAAAAGGAACTAAGATTAAAACACGCTTATGCTTAAATATGAACTTTTGGGTTTTGGGAGGGGGTAGATTATACCTTAGCTCCTATAGTTGTTCAGATATTCATTATGAAGTACTACCTTTTTTTTTTTTTTGGGGTTGTGTTTTTGGTCCCATTCTATTTGCTCATGATGAAGTTCTAAACTAATTGAACCTAAGCTACTTCTTGTAGTTTGTTATAGTATGAGTTTGTATTTCTCCATAACCAATAGGTTGCAAGTATCTGAAGTTGGTGGTCTTCGGTTGCTTAATTTGTTTCATTTTGGAATCCATACTAACCCTATTCTTTACTTAATTTCTGGATCAGCTGTAACAGCTTGATCTTTGTTATTAGCTTTAGAGTTATGTCTATTAATTCTCACCTTTTTGCCTTTCATGTTCATTCTGGAGCTTTAATTATTTCCTCAAAAATGCCATTTGGATTTGTGTTGAGCCTTTGAATGCAGTTGCATTAGATATTATGTCTAATTATGCTTGCTGATAGAAAAAATCGGAAAATGTTTTTCTCCTGAACTTTGCCATACGACTGTCTTAATGAAAGAAATATCTACTGGACTGCAGGTAAATGTAATGTTGAAAGACCTGCCATTGGAGGAGTTTGGCCCTGGAATTGGCATTAGAGAGTATTCCTTTCTAGACAATCCATTACTGCCTCTCCATGTAAAGAACTGAACTTACATGTCTGCTAAAAGAACTATGATGTCAGTGCTTCCAAATTAGCGATCCTTTGGACTTTTGTAGGTGAAACAATCATGGCTTAGTGTTCAGCTTTGTCAAGATGGAAGCCAAGACTGTCATGCGTCAAACAATATAAGTTCGTCAGGATTACTTAAATTTCCAAAACACAGCAATGAAGAAACGGTAATTGAATTTTTTTTTCAAGCTTTTGAAGCTACCTGCTTAATGTGTATTTGGTTCAATTATTACGAGGAATATTGTGTTAATGCAGTCAAATCATTATTGTTTTGTACAGTAAGTGTTCATTCTTCATAGACACAATTTTTGAGCATGTGCAAAATTTGGATTAGTTAATCTAGGATCTGGAAGTAGCATGTTGTTTAGTTCAGTTATGGGGTATTATTTTGTTGAAGACTCGAGTAACTTGTTTCTTAGACTCCCTCTCAATGCCAGCCTTGTCTCACTAGCTTGAACTTTGTTTCCAATTGCAGTTCAGGACAATATTCTCAGCATTCAAACACATCAAAGTCATTCAATTCTCTTCAATGCAAGATGCTTTTGCGGGTTTCACCAATAAGGCAATTCTTCTCTTTTTCCTGGTTCGGCTTGGTTTAAGTTTAAAGATGTATGAGCTTCACTCTTTATGCAGTAATGCCCTTTTAAATCTGCTCAGGAAAGAGAAGAAAAGTTTAGGAGACGTGTGAAGCAGTACGTTGGTATATGGTGTTGTGTCTCTGGTCACACTCCTGGACATGTATATTACGACATGTACTGGGATGAGAAACCCAGCTGGAAACCAATGCCACCTCAAACTCGAAAAGATGACCACCCGCCATGGTGACCCCTGGTTCTCATGCCTCTATGTATGTCAAGATATCAGAATGAAAACCGACATCAAAAAGGACATCCAACAATGGTATACATAGAACAGATGCAGGGAAATTTGAAGATACCGTAGGCTGGTTTGGTTCCGAACTCATGCAAGATGGCACAACCACATATTTACGTACAGATGGAAAGTAATCCAATTTTTGTAACAGAGAAAGGCTGTTGCATTTCCTTTCATCCTTGTAACATTAGCAGAAATTTTTTCCACCTTGTATCATGCATTTCCAGTCCAAATAAGAAAATAGTTCTTAGAAGATATATCATTCTTGTCGGATCTTGATGGCTTTATCTGACAAAGTCAGGTACTTTTACTGCATAAACAAAAGCTTCAACTTTCAGTTTAATATGCTTCTTTGGCTACCGGTATTTCTCTTTAATGAAAGATCCTTCCAAAATCATTTCCTCAGGTGTTTTGCTGTTCTCTTACTCATTTGTGTCTCATATCAGCCTAGATATTGTCAAATTCTAAGCTTCATAAGTTTCAACAGTTGAGCAAAAAGCCTGAAAAATCTAAATGTGTTACGTTTAGAGAATCTGAATTGGTGTAAGAACCAAAAGTGCATCCATTGCCAAAATAAGGTTATTTTAAGTAGTTATTAAATTCTTCTAACTGTCTGCTTGAGTGAGGTTATGAACGTGAATTTCTCTTATCAATTAAGAGATTCACGTATTAAGAAAGACACAGAATGACATTAACGACATAAAGATATATAACTTTTATAAAGATTGATCGAAAGTTTCAATAACTTATTCATACGTTAAGAAGTTTATTCAAGCAGTTAGCGGCTTATTAATCTTTCAATAGATAACAAAATAAGTATTTTTTTTTTGCATTTTTTCAGATAATACAAGTTGATAATTATTCTTGGTTCTGTAATTAAAGTTTGTGTTTTGAGTAACACCAAAATGCATACATTGGCAGTTGTCTTGTGTGATCAAACGAAAAGTCTTCTTCTTCTTGTCTTCTTTAGTAAGGTACAAATCCTGAGTCTGCACTCATCTACTTAATACAAGCACATACTCTGTACAAGGATACGATTAGAGATGGTAATGGTTTGGATTAAGTTGGATCTAATCCTTAAAAGGAGCAGGTCGAGTTTATTTTATCAAACAATTTATTTAACTTATCAATTGGTAATTAAATAATTATATGATTTAAAGATACAAATTAGCTTTTAATAAAAGTTTTTACAAAATTTTAAGTTAATTATTAATATTTATGCATTAACTCTTAAAATTAACAAGAGAGAGATTTAGAGTAACTAGCAAATTTTAAATCATGAAAACAACCTCTTTATAAAAATACAAGAAGAAGACTGCATACATTGACGTTGCTCATATAAAATACTGAATACATTGACTTGAACTCTTAAAATTAATATTTTAAAAAATAATTCGTATTTAAACATGATTTAATAATAACGTTAATATTAATATAATAACAATAAAGGTTTATACTATAAAAGAAATTTAAGGGATTTATTATTAAAATTGTATAAAATGTTTTAAGAATAAATTGATATATTTTACCTAAAGAACAAGTAAATAGTAATATTAACTCGTTCCATTAAAATGGATAAAACAGGGAATTAAGTTCAGCCGACGTGTCAGCACATAAACCAATTAAAAGCATCACGTGGGACCCGCCATAGATTGTCCAAACTCATAATCAGAACAGAACTGTGGTCTTGTCTGCTCCAAGCTCAGCTGTCCGGTCCGACCGCCATGGCAACTTCTTCTTCTCTAGCCCTGTTATCATCGTTCAAAGGACCTGAATTATACAGACAAAGAACTTCTCTGGTTCTCTCTGCACCTTCCAACTTGTCTTTAATTGGTTCTTTAACCTTCACTACTCGATTGAATACGACTCCTCGAATCGTGTGCTCGGTTTCTGTCTCAAACCCGGAAGTGAAAACTGGACGACCCGATGATCTGGTTGCTTCCATTTTGTCTACGGTAAGACCCAGTTGGATGAAAGCCTTGTATCTGCATGTTAAGTGTGAAACACGACTTTTGTGGCTTTGGCCGTGCATTTTTTTGACTTGTCATATTAGTGAACATTGTAATTACTAATTATTGATTGCTGAAGATAATGCATAGCATAAAGCAGGTGTTTGAAGTTCATATTTTGAGTTGTTTTCATGAAATCTGAATATAAAAATGCACATTAGGTTGCAGGAACAGATGGCGGGGTTTCACTGAGTAAAGAACAGCACCAAGAAGTGGCTGATGTTGCTCAAGAACTGCAAAAGTATTGTGTTCCTGAACCTGTGAAATGCCCACTTATCTTTGGAGGTGAAGTTTTGAATATTGGCAAAACACAAACCTGTATTTATCTTCACCATTTCTTTCAAGTTTTGGGTCCAATATTGGTTACCCTTTTCTCTTGAAGTAGCAATTCATTGATTTCTGAGCTTAACTGGTCTAATTCAGAATGGGATGTGGCATACTGTTCAAGGCCAACTTCACCTGGTGGTGGGTATAGGAGTGCATTGGGACGCCTCTTTTTCAGAACAAAAGAAATGATTCAGGTTGTTGAAGCTCCTGACACAGTGAGAAACAAGGTGGCCTTTTCTGCTATAGGGTTCCTGGAAGGAGAAGTCTCTTTAAAAGGTACTTCCTTGGTGCCCCTAATTAGGAGTAAAATAGGGAGTGAATGAATTTAGTTATCCACCTTGCTTCACATCCCCATCCAGGATAAAATAATCTGAGTAAAACTCCTTTTTCAGGGCATATTATGGCCTTTCTGTGATATAAAGATGTCAACTTTCATCTCTTTAGACCTTATCTTCAACATAAACCTGTCTTATCAATGACGAGACCTCGTCTTCGATTGCTCTTTTTTTACACACCCACATACAGGTAAATTGAAGGCTTTGGATGATAGCTGGATTCAGGTCATATTTGAACCACCACAACTTAAGGTGGGAGCCTTGGAGTTCCAGTATGGAGGTGAGAGTGAAGTTAAGCTGCAGATAACATACATTGATGAGAACATTAGATTGGGGAAAGGCTCGAGAGGTTCTTTATTTGTTTTTCAAAGGCGCTAGTCTGAGCCAACTTAAGCTCCTTCCATGTAATGTATACCTTCGAGATGAGAACAATCCCTTTTTAAGTCATATCTTAGTGCTTGCATTGAGAAAGTTTCATCTTCAGGAATATCAGATTTAATTCCTCCGGGTTCCCTCCTGTTTCTGTTTCTTCCATCGATGTCAAATCATTGGCAATAGACCAAAAGAACCCATTGATCTTGCGTGCTTATTATTAACTGCTTTCTAAAACTTGAATGATTGTTATGTATCCAGAAGTAATGTTAGATACATAAGTCTTCCATGATCAGAATGATAAAGCGCAAATTTGGATATCAAGACGGCAAATGTATGGTCTAGTCTATTGATAGCTGAGGAAACCCCTGATTTTAGGAGCCTTTTCTAAGCATATAAATCAAGAATTCAATGTAATTACCGAAGTCTGAATGTTTAAGATAGTGTTGATCTGGTTAAGTTTATAGAATTTGTTGGCATCATTTTCTATTATTATTATTATTTTCTTGGACATGACTGGTTGCGGGCCATGACCATGATGCATCAAATGCAACAGAGAGAGAACCAATTCCTCAAACATTGCCTTTTGACATGGTAATACTAACACGGGCTACATTACACAAAATCTTCAAGAATCCATAGTTGAAAGAACACAGGGACAACACAAGACCTCTTCTTGACTAACAGTGGTGATAATGTAAATAAAAGACAACAAAAGCACCTAGAACATTTACGATTATCAAAAATAATATCAACACATTATGGTTAGATACCCAAGTGAAGCAATCATTCTCTCCACTTTAGTGAATGTTGACTATTTACGCAACCTTTATGCTTGTCTAGCTTCTTGTAGATCTCAAGTCGTTGCATAAGGTCCTGTATGCCCTGTATCATATAACAATCATCAAATTGGAGCTTCAATATATCAAAGTGAAATGAGATATAGTGAGAAGACGTTAAGGATACATGTCAATTTTTCTTTACGTAACAAGTATTAATTTCTCTATTGTACTCTGCTTAAACTGGTATCCCTGGGAAAAGACAAGTCCAATGGAGACAGCAGGTAGATGCATTTAAGATGACTACCAATTGCGATTAGGTATTGTTTGCGGAGAACTAGTCAAAACAAAGCAGAAAAGTATGGGGCATGGCAGGGTCTAGCAAGACAGCCATTGCAGGAGCAGTATTATTCAATCAAATCTACATGCAGTTCGAAGGATTCTATTTTCTACCTAATGTCAGTGAAGAACTGAAAAGGCGTAACGAAGCAGACCTAAGAAACAAGGTAATCTCAAGCATATTGGATGAGGAGAATCTGAATCTAAACACCCCAAATTTGGAGCAAACATTCATAAAAGATCGACTTCGTTGTAAAAAGGTTCTTCTAGTTCTTGATGATATCTATAAGGTGCAAAAATTGAGCTTCCACGAAGCTCTTGAACTGTTTAGCTTGAATGCCTTTAAGGCAAAGTATCCCCCAGGTGATTACATGGAGATGTCTACGAGGCTGGTAAATTATACCGAGTACAACCCTTTCTATATTCATCATTGATCATATGCCTTGTTACCAACCAATTCAGTCATTGACCATAGAGTCATTTAGTTAAAGCATAATGCAGTCATATAGTTAAAACATAACTCAGGCCTATTCTCTAACAGTTCTATCAGGAATCCCACATCGGACAAGTAGTTTAATATGGTTTTTTTCTTGAGAAGTTAAAATGAATTAATAGATGGAAGGATAAAATACAAGTTTAAGTACAAATGAGCAAAGTACAGGTTTAAGTACAAATGTTGCTTAGTTACTTACCTGTGCGTTGATGCTTTTATGTGTGTGAACCACACCCTTCGGTTTACCTGTTGTACCACTAGTATAAAGTCTGAACGTTTAACTTTTATAGGAACTTTCTCTCACCAGACTTAAAGTTTACATCATAGTATGAACAGGTGTTTAAATTTACAAACCAAGCTTCTTTGGTCTCAAATACGTGGATGAGCCTTGCCGTAGACCCGGGGTTGCAACTTGTTGCTGTTGTTTCGATCTTTTCTCTCTCTCTTTTTTCTTGCTCTTTATTTCTGCCTCTGCCTGAACTTTTCGCAGATTTTCCATTTCCTCCTCCATTGCTGTTTTCTCTTCCTTCTGTTTTTTCTTGTGCTCCAACATGGATGTGTCCGAATCTTTCACTGAAAAGAACATCGGTCCAAGCTCAGCCAACCACTGGGGCTCCACGGCAGTGGCACACTGCATGTATTCCTTTGTTGTCAAAATCAATTCATGATAAACAACATAATCTGGTGTATAACCCAATCCATATAGAGCACTGCTTGGATGCAAATGGCATGGCATCCCACTTCTACAATTAACATACTCGCCAACACCTTTTAGTCTGGCTGAATTATGAAAATATGCAGAACAAATGGCCTTCCGTATAATGTCCCATTCATATCCACAAGATGTTAATGGTATTTTCAATGTCTTCAGGATATCCAAGAGCTGGGATCTGACTTCCCTAGCCTTGCGTAATCCCTTGACATGCAAAAAGTGATCATTACACCAATCTCCTCGATATTGGTGTTCTTTCCATTGCAAGTAGACATTAAGCAAGGTCAGATGGTCAGACTCGGGAACAAAAAATTTCTCCCTTGCAGCATCACTCTCCTCTGCCCTGTCCTTTGGTCGGAAAAATACGGATGGCACTGAAAGCATTGAAACAATTGTCAAAACCTCATTTAAACACCCTAGCTGTTCACCCATCAAAAGCATCTTAGCAAGTGGGGGGTCCAACGGGAACTCAACCATTTTCCAGCCTATATCAGTCAGGTCTCCAACATTGTTAAGTGCACCCAAGATCCATAACTGGTACATGGAATTGAGGATGTTATCCTGTGGAGGTGGATCCATAAAGTCAAAATCCAGCAGGTTGTCAACTTTAAGAGACTTGAGCAGCAACACAACATTGCCAAGGTTTGTCCGTTGGATTTCTGGCACTTGACTGGGCAGCATCTCATTAAGGTATGCACTTTCTGTATAAAGCCTATAGCAGGTACCTGGGCCAGTTCTTCCAGCACGTCCAGCACGCTGATCAGCGGCAGCACGGCTAACTGGGAAAACTTGGAGAGCATCCATTCCCATCCTAGGGTTGTACACCTTCATTTTACCATATCCTGTATCAATGACGTAAAAAATTCCATCCACAGTCAAAGATGTCTCGGCAATATTAGTTGCAACTATGCATTTCCGGGCCCCATCTTCAGCTTTTTGGAATATCTTTGCTTGCAAATCAGCTGGAAGTTGAGAATATATGGGAAGGATCAAGAGTTTGGGAACTGTTTTCTTGGATGAGGATATAAGTTGTTCCATGCGCTCTGCAAGTGCATGACAGGCCGCCTCAATCTCATCTTGGCCGGTCATGAATATTAGGATGTCACCTGGAGGACTGGTAATGTGAATAGTCATCGCCTGCTTCACTGCAGCTTCAACATAATCCTCACAAGGAGTTTTACTGTACAAAGTGTTCACAGGGAAAGTTCTCCCAGGAATGTGAAAAATAGGTACGCTGCAACACATTTGAAAAATCATTAAGCAAATAATATCAAACGATCCTTTTAAATTGTGATGGTAAATGAAAAATCAATTTACCTCCCAAAAAAATTTGAAAATTTCTGGGCATTTAAAGTTGCGGATGTCACAATGAGTTTGAAGTCTCGACGCGCTGCAACCACCTTTTTAAGGATCCCAAACAGTACATCAGTGTTTAAGGACCTCTCGTGTGCTTCATCCATTACAACGACACTAAAACCACAATAATGATATTTAGTGATCTTTCTCTACAAAAATACAGAACAATAATGGAAAGTCAAATGACCACATACCGATACTTGTCAAGTTCAGAATCCTTGAGTGTTTCACGCAAAAGCACTCCATCAGTCATGTACTGCAAAAATTGTGCGTAAGAAAT
Source organism: Erythroxylum subrotundum (assembly GCA_027563845.1). Lineage (NCBI taxonomy): Eukaryota > Viridiplantae > Streptophyta > Magnoliopsida > Malpighiales > Erythroxylaceae > Erythroxylum > Erythroxylum subrotundum. The sequence continues at coordinate 26,195,455 of JAOQMQ010000003.1, forward strand.
TTGAGAATGCAACATTGTGATATTTTCAGAAACAAGGGTTAAATGAACCTACAACAACATAAATTTCACCCCGCCCTTTGTTAAGGAAAAAAATAAATATCTTTTCACTGTAATAACTCCATCAGTGCTGCAACACCATGCATGCAGAATTTGAGAAAGCAACAGTTTAATATTTTCAGAACCAAAAGTTCGATGAACCCTATAATAACATAATTTGCTTCCCTGTTGTGCATACAAATTTTGAGAATGCAAAATATTTTAAGAATCAAAGGCTGAATGAACCTAAAATAACATAAATTGCCTTTCCCCCTTCTTTTAGGGTATATATAGCAACACAAACTGAAACTTATTTCTGGTAAAAGAGATTATTTCACTATCCAGCTAGCAACATCATAATCAAGTTTAATACGTTCACTGTCAGAGACCAAAAATTGACCATACCTTAATTATGGTATTTGGTCCAGTCACATCTTCAAAACGAATGGCATAGCCAACCTTATCCCCCAATTCAGTCTCCATCTCTTCACTGACTCTTTTTGCAACACTCATAGCTGCCACACGCCTTGGTTGGGTGCAACCCACCATACCTGTTTTTGTATACCCATCTTCATGAAGATACTGTAAACAAGATTGCACTTTCGATTCAGTATTTCAGTTGGTAATAACACATACACTCTAGTTCTCCAAAGTAACAATAGAATTATATAAGAAAATAAAAACTGTAGAAACCTGTGTCAGTTGGGTTGTCTTCCCAGAACCAGTTTCTCCAACCACGACAACTACCTGGTTTTCGCGAATTATCTATCCAATCCACATTCAGAAAAGACAATAAGATAGTTAGCCAAAAGGTGTATACACTACAAAGTGAAAATAACAGTTGGCAACTAAAAAAAGAAAATAAAAATCAAACTGTAAGAAATGGCTAATGGGCCAATTATATGAAATTCCGTTTCCCAGAATCAGAAAAAGCTGAAGAACCGGTCAGAAGTAGCAAATTTCACTAGTAAGAAAAGCTATAAAAAAAGAGAATAGGGAATCAATACAAGAAAAGGGCTTTCTCAAACCTGTAGTAATTCATCTCGTACTGAAAATATGGGCAGATATTGCCGTTGCTCTGCTAGGGATTTTGACATTGCAAAATCACTAACAGCTTCTCCTTTCTTCATATGCTGTGCAAATTTTGCATCTTGCTTGAAATCTACTTCACCTTCATCACCTACTGCAGCAGTATCTGCATCAATCTAGGATCACAACATCAAGAAAAAAGAAAAAAGAAATTTTAGTTATATCCACAAACAAATTTGCAAATTTATTGTTTGATAGGATATTTAAGTATTATACCTGATCAGCTGTTTTCTCAACTCCAAGAATATCACCAAGTTTTGAGCCAGCAAGCTCCCAAAAGCGCTGGCGGGACTTATTCATACTTTGCTTTTCATGAACTTCCCTAACCAGAGCTGATCCTTTGCGTGAAATAATAGCCATGTCTGACGTGGGATCTTTTATAGGCATTACTGGCTCAGCTTGTTTGGTGAACACAACTCTTCCATCAAGGAAAGGGGGTTTCGTATCTACCAAAGGAGAAATGTGAACGGTTCACACAGAGTAAAATGATTTGTCCTCCATTAATAAATTAAAATACAAGGCTTGTCGTAGAGTTCTCTTACCATGGACAAGAAGAATAACTTTTCGCTCATCTTCATCATCAAACTCAGTCTGGACCTCAGTACCTCTAACAGCTCCAGATCTCAGAAGTTGCCTATCTTCCCATTGTGCATTATCAGCAGTAAGCTGAGACAACTTTTTGCTTTGAGCAAGTGACATTCTGGTGCCGTCTCTTCGAACCTGTGTTATGAATTCGAAAATTAGCAAATATGTCCAATGAAAGTAAATGGAGACAATGAAAAATAAAACAATTTACACAAGCAGCACTTGTCTGGTTTATATTTACACAAGCAGTACTTCTCAATTCCTAATGCCAACTGCGTTATATCAGTTCATTACTAGTATTAGCAAAGATTAGCATGAAAATGGAGGCTCTTTGGATCCATCTTATTGAATACTAATAACAAGCTCTAAGTGCATAGGAGTTGTAAATCATTGTTTTTATTATATCCTACAAATCAAGATATAGGTACATCTAAAGTCTGACACAAAATTAGACAGGGAAAAGATTAGTCCAAGTATTTCATATACCAATCTTTTGGCCAACTCTGCCTCTTTTTTTTGGAATGAAGCCTCATCACCCAGAAAAAATGACGAGCTATCAGCATCAAACAAAGTATTGCCTTCTTCTCTGTCATACCTATCGAATGGAATTCAATCAAGAAATTTAGCGTTAAGATATGGCATGTGTTCTCACAGGGATCAATGATCATGAAGGCAGCCGACATGAAAAGTCAAATATCAGATGAGTCTTCAGTGGAAAAATTACCAGGCTCGATCAGAATCATATTCCATTTGAATCCGCATGCTTTCAGTAATTTCATGATTATGTTGCTCAGATGAATGAGTTTTCTCAGCTGCTGCATCCTGTGCGACAAATCATATAAGAACAGAATAAAACTCTGTTTATCATATGCCAAACACAATCGATCAGGGATTGAGGGCAACAATCAAGACATGATTCAAAGTTCATTTTCTGAGAGGATAATTAAAGACAAGGAAATTGGTTTTAGTCAACCAAAATTTACCTCCACTGTTTGGGAACTTGCTGTAGAAAAGGAAAGATGATTGGACCTCTGACCCACTCCAGAGCTAGAAGACTTTGCAGAAGATCCAGATGCACGAATAGGAACAGGAGATGGAGCAACGTGATCCCAAGGAGAAGCAGCATAACCTACATTTTTTAAATGTAAAAGTTGTAAGCATGAGAAGGGATGCATAACCTACATGAAATGACAAGAAAGATAAAAGACAATTGAAATACCAGAAGAATGAGGTGTTTGGCCACCCAACCATGGGGAAACTAATCGTGCATCAGGTGACACTCCAATTAGCATTGGGGATGGTGAAGGTTGATGGCGTCTACTGCTGTTAGAATAACTATCCCTGCGAGGTGTTTCTTCCCATTCCCATCTTCCATCATCCCAATCAGATCTGCCTGCAAAATCAACATCTTGCGATCAGAGTAGACAAGAGGTCAGAAAAGTCAGGTTATTTTTCCCAATCCACTTTTCTCTGTCACCCTTCCTTCCCTTGCTGCACGGAGTTGGTCCATGCTTCCTCTTTAATGAGGAGTTCATAAATGCGTTCTAAAAGAAGTACTGAAAAATCCCTAGAAAATTCAGAATCTAACTGAACAAAAATCCTAGAACAAGAGAATAGAAGATACCTGGTGTCCTTGAACTTCCATATCTGCTTCGTTTCCTCCCATAATCTCCACCACTATTTCGCTCATACTTATCATAGGCTTCCCTTCCACGATAACGATCTTCCCGATCATTGTTGTGCCTCTGTTTACCTCTCCAATTCTCTCTCGAAGTATCATCCTTAAAGTCTCTTCTATCATTTCTGTAGGTATCCCTCTCACCATTAGGAATCCTAAATCTTCCGCTCTGAGAACTCCCAACAGAAGCAGCTTGATCCTTCAATCCATACCATATGTTTTTGAGATTGAAAATTTTCCAAATTAAAGTAAGCTTATAAATAAAAAGGACAACAGTGTCACAATAAACATATAACCATAACGGTGAGATCATTTGCTTATTTTGATTCTATTCCCTTCTTTTAGCCTAGATTCTGTTTCAAGCAAACATTGACCTTGACCAAATCAGCCATATAGAAACAAGGCACTTTGAAGAACCAAAACACCACAGTAAGCATTAATTAGACAATTGAGTTTCATACTGATAAAAAAGCTTGTAGAACATCCAAAACTGTCAACCTTAGATTCCCAAAAAGAGATAATTTTGTAAGGGTTACCTATATTTATATATTTACCCAGCTTTGGTCATAATAAGACAAAAACTAGCATCAATAAGTAGTAACTTACATATGAAGATCTATCCTCTCTTGATCGCTGCATCCGAAATTTATCACCAACTGTTTCTTCTTGAGTCACAACACTTTCTGCAATATATGATAAGAAGCCTTAAGAGAAATAGACTGAAGCTCTAAACTGAAAAGAAGAAAACATATAGAAAGTTGATAGAAATAACTAACAGAAAGCTTGCAGAATATCAGTATAATGATATGACAAAAAGCTACCGAGATACAATCATCTCTTAATAGTTTGAGTACCCATTATATCCATTATTCAATTGCAAGAGATGGTCCCCTGCAACCCATAAGACAGAAAAAATCGATTGTATTATGAAGAACTCAATCTCTTAATCAGTATTGGTGACAAGATGATGATATTCATTTAGGAAGAAATTTCTCATATGAAATATTTTTCTAAACAAATTGTTAAAAGAGAATGTTCCATAAAAAATTGGATGATAGTTCGCATTCAAATAAATTATATCACAACTACATCCAACATGAATACTTGTCACACAAAAAACCAGTACAAGAAAACAAAAACACACATTAAGCTCAGAGGACTTTAGAAAGAAAAGTTAAAACATACCAGTAGGTGTTGTGTCGGTAGTAGATGTTTCACGATATCGTCTATTCACATTAGTGCGCGAATTATTAGTTTTACGGTCACCTGGGACGTCAATTTCTGAAGAGACCAACTCTTCCTCCTCATCAATAGAAGCTATAACCGAAGTCAATCTTTCTCTTGGAGCCTTAAACACATCAACAGATCCTCCCCTCTTGGCATTTGCAAGGACATCTAATCCTGAGAATATATTTATGTTATCAAGTAAATAAAATGCCACTTGCATATTTACAAGCAAAAATACATACACATAGAGAAAGGAAGAACACAATAAATCATTATATAAGTAGGGGGAACATGAAAAATACTCCAAATCAGACAAGAACTAAATAGGATAGTTTCATAGGCTACTCAACGCATAATCAGTTATACTGGTCTCATAAGAGAATCCAAAAACAGGCTCTAAACTTAACCAACATTATACAGAAAGATGAATTGATGAAGAAGAAATACCTAAAATGGACTTTTTTCCAGGAGCCTTAAATTCAATTTTCTCCTTTACAGGCACACACAACCCTCCATCGCTCTGCTCGGGCTCCATAATCACCATGGTCTTGTCTATATCAATAACGCCGCTTTCACCTCCTTGCTAGAATTCGTAAACAAAAATAATCATTAAACATCTCTAAGCTACACATACGCATTAATGGAGTCATGCGAATCAGAGACAAACCTCCATTTCAACTAATTCACAAGCAGTCCACAAACAGCTTCGAGACACAGGCCTTAGAAACCCTAATTCCACAGACCAATAAGAAGTAATATTCGATTGCAACGGAGTGATTTCCTAGCTGAGAGTGATTTCCTCAGAGCTCATCGCCCATTCCTTTGGTTAGACAGGTCTGGAGATTTCGGGAAAAAGGTTATTAAGCCCTAAAATGCTAAGAATCGAAGTAACTCTAAAGAGGAGACAAATTCAATAACAGGAAGCTCATTAACAAACCCAGATAGAACTCTCCGAAGGACCCGCTGCCGATTTTTCGACCCAGCCGAAACTTATTTCCGACACGGGGCTCCGTATCAATCAGAAATCCACAACAATCCCCAAACGCAGAACCAAAAGTTGCAACGGAAAAAAAATATTGCAACGGACACGAACTTGCCTGGTGCTTGGAGGAACATGGGGCAAGCAAAGACTTCAAAAAGAATATAATTGTAGGGAAAGTCGGCTGGATGGATATAATATTTATCGACCCGGCCCGCCTTTTTATGATTTTTATAAATTATGAAAATCAATTAAATAAATTTATGATCTTGTAAATTATGAAAATAAAAAAGACAATTTAATTAACAAATTGAATTTAGAAATAAAAATTAAAGATAGAAATAGAACCAAAAAATTTGAGAAAACAAAACTAAAACTAAAAACTCAATTAAACAAATTTTTATTGAATTTAAAAATAAAATACAAAACTTTAAAACTAAAAATAAAAGTAGAATCTATCAAATTTTAAGGTTTAAAAGTTTCAACCGGTATTAAATTGTCATAAAATAAGTTAAAATTGAATAAAATTGAATAATTTGAAATAAAATTGAAGGAGGTTGTTTTGAATGTAAAGTATAATTAAAAATGAAGATTGTTAAATGAAAATTAACTAATATATTTAAATCGAAATTAAAAATTAAAAATAAAATAAAAAAATTAACTTATTCATAATTTTCACAATTGAATTGAATAGTCCAAATCAATTCAATTTTTTATTCATAACCTATTTGAATTTGTCATTAATCACAAAAGAATAATTATAGTTTCATATCAATTTATACTTTTAGCTATTTATTTATTAATCTAAACTAAGAGTTTATTATATTATATATCCTATGGTAAAAAATTAGCTGCTATTTTATCATGTTAAATTTTAAATTATAGCATTACATTGAATCTCATTTATTATATGTATTTCAAGTTTATTGTTAGGGTTAATTACTTAAAAAAAACTTAAATTTTCGTCAAATTAAAAAAAAAAAAGAGTTTTGAGCATTTTATTATTATTTCGGGTTAAAATTGAAAATTTTGAACATTTTATTGCTACTTTTTAAAGTTCAAACTATAATTGAAAAATTGACAAAAGTTTCATCTTTTTTTTATAATTAACCCTTATTGTTATATAACATTTAATACATAGTTCTTCATTAATATATAAAATAGCCTAAAATATATGTAATTACACTTCAGTTTATGCGTTTATTTATATAAGGGTATACAACATTAGTATTAATGAGAAAAAAGAATTTCACATTCAAGTTATTTCTCAGAAAAAGAATATTAAAGGCTAAAAGGGCAATTATTTAGAAAAAGAACTCAAGAAACACTAAAGAGCTTTGTAGTTACAAAATCTGATTTATCAGAGCTTTGTTGTGTAGATCAAAGGAAATCCTGTAATGAATCCCAAAATTGTTTCCCGCAGACGTAGAAAACTTCTCATGGTAACAGCTGTACATCATCTTCCATCAGTATGATCATCCCGCACATCTCAGTTACAATAAGAACACTTATCTCCTTGAACCAGTAAAGCCAAAAATATATCTACTTTTCCCTTTTCTCAGATAGCCGAGATTTCAACTGCACAACAATTGAAATGATTTGAAGCAATCACAAGCAATATAAAAAGCAAAAGGGAAGCAAGGACTGCAAGTGAGAATGATGAATTTCTTAAATAATGAATCACCCCCTTGACTGTAGTTTACATCAAAGTGGAGCCACAAGTGTTAGTACACAAGAAAGAAATCTTAAATTTCTTAATCCTCAGAGAGAAATCACAAAACAAATGAAAGGTCGGATGTTCAGTGTGAAAATCCCAATTCAAATCATATAAACTCTCTCATTTTTTTCTCTAACCCTCCTGCTGGAATCTTGACATCAGTGACACAGCATGGCTTAAAAAAGCATGCAACAACTCAACACAATTTAGTTTCTTAGAAGACAAAATATGCTTGATGCATGTATAATGACTCAACAAAGTGTATTTATTTCACATGTCAATACCAAATGCAGGTAGATAATGGTCCAAAACAAGTAACACATACCTTTTCTATAAGTTTCAAATCCTTCATAACTTTTTCAGTGTCTTCCTCCTGAGAACATAAGTATACCATGTTAAACATCTAGTCATCTATAACTCCTGAATTTGCGGAAGGAGTTAGAGACGTAGAGAGATGCCAATGGAGAACTTTTGAAAACATAATTACTAAATTAGCAAAAGATAAAACCAGTACACAGAGAAAAGATTCGGGTGTGTCATATAGATATTATCTTACGTTACAAATATGTCACTTGATTAGCATTAGACTTAAGCGGACTTAAATAAACTTTTACGAACAAACAATTCATATGTACGCCAAGAAATGTAATTCAGAGGGGATGATGATCACCTGAGGAACGGCACAATCGGCGTGTGCTGGGTCCCACCGAACAGCACAAAAACATTCCCAGTCATCAGTTTGGACTTCAGAAAATGGTGCCCTGCATCATAGAAGATCCGTTGTAGCATAAACAGTTGGTACTCGGAATTATTTTAGTAAGCAAAACAATGCCAAATCAACATATCATTCCTAAACAGGGACAATGTAGCACCTATCGGTAGTTAAGCGAAATGATGCCAGCCACACATTGTGAACAGTTCATAAAAGCAGTAAGGCAGAAATTGATTTTTAAAAAAATAAAACACAAGGTAAGAGCTGATATCATTTAAAGTAAAATAGACCAAGTGTGATTATCAGTAAAAACAATTCCAACTTATAGGAATGGCTAGCAGCTGAATCACATAATGTTTTCATCATATAGATGAGACAAGCCAAACTAACATTGTTACTACCAACAACTGTCTACATACACAGACTGGCAAAAGGCCCTGTTTTGACAGTCTTAAAACTTAAAATGACTTATATGTAGCCATTCAACAAGTACATGCATGCATCTCCAAATGATACCTGCGCCATTTCCCACATGCAATTCGTCTATGTTTACGTCTACCTCTAACTTTTACTACTTCCATACGTCGGCACTGGAGCCAATTTCTTGAAGACTTCAGCTTTGGAATATCCTGGCAAATGAAAATATTAGCATCCATGCTTAAAACTTTACAAGTGCAAATTCACACATCTGACTCAAGGATCTCTCCTATCCACCAATACCCCTGCCCCCGCGATCATACGATATGTTGTTTTATATGACTTTTTAACTAGCATAAAAAGTATGAAGGGGGAAATCACCGATCCAAAAATTTTAGAGCTCAATAGATACCAAAAGATAGCACTCCAGGATTTTTACTTAAATCCACTTTAAGGTTCAAGAGAACCATTATTTTTCAATTAGTCCCAGCAACTATTGCATTTTCACAAGGCTTTAGAAAGGAAAGATTTCCTTACACGTGAACAAACAGCCTCTGCAAGATTCAACTCCAATGGCTCATCAAGGTCATCTAAATCCCTGCGCCAATTTAAGGACTATTAATCAAAGATGTAAATCAACCTCTAGAATTTTTCAATGTAAAGAAACTTATTTCCAGTAAATGCTCCGATTAGAAATGAATGGTCAAATGATAACACGGTTGAAAAACCTTAAGTGCAGAGAGCTGCTAGACAATGAGATGAAACAGAGAGCAAGACCACCTTAGGTAACATGAAATCTATTGTCAAGCTTTCAATTCTTAAACAACAATCTCTACTGAGCGAACGGGAATTTTTAAATGCAATTATTTCAGCACTGAGTCTTTATCACTCAACTGATCACACTAAATTAATAAAGACCAATTCTGTTAATCTGCAAGCAAACATATACGGAATGAAGGTCTTTGAAGTGTAGCCCACAAGCAAATAATCCAATGAGCACATTCATCGATATGTAAATGCCACCATTAATTTAGAACATTCACTACATCAATAAAAAATATAGAAAAACTACCATGTACTTGGTTAAGTCAACAAATTCACATACAATTAGGAAGGCAATGGAAAAAGAAATTTTTGAAAAATGGATATTTTCAAGGAACAAGGAAACTCAAAAGAAAAGAACATACTGGGAATTTTGATCGGTCCACAGAGGAACTTCGGCTTGAAAAGTATTACCAATTCTTACACGAGTGGTATATGGATCCGGGTATCTCAGCATTCTTGTTATTCTATCCATTCCAATTCTAGATGATTCATTACCCCCAGTAATGCGACGTGATTTCTGGAAAGCAGCATCTAGTGATACTTTGTTCCGCAATCTCATACAATTTTTACAGAACCAATCATCAAAGGGCAATGGTTTATGTTTTGGAATGTGGCAAGATACATGGAATGCCTTTTCACAATTATCACAAATTAGCATATTTTCAGTATCCCCTATACCACCACACAGCCCGCAAGTTTCCAGAATCTTGCTGTCCTTCCTCCTTGCCAACGCATCAGTGGGAACAGTACTACTAGAAGTTCTTGCTATATCATTTTCTTCAGAGTGCAAAGAATTTTTATCCATTTCTGGATTTGATGTAGAGAAATTATCAAGCAAAACCTCTTTATATGTATGTACTGACTGCAATTCAGAAGTCTTCCTAGAGCCATCAACATCTTTCTCCATATTTTCAGCGATAATAGTAGGACAAATGCCAGCATTAGTCTCTAAAGGAACCATGTTGACTATATCAACTGCCCCTCTATCAGTTTTTCATTCAATTTGATGGACTACAAAAGACCTCATATGAAAATTCCTATGCTTGCATATCACGTTTGTTCCAAATATTGCATTGTAAGTGTTAACACTCAATAGATGTGATTCATTCCGAGTGAATTTGACATCTCTTGAACAACTATTCCAGGTTTTCGCCAGTACCCACTCGGATAACAAATCTTGTTTTCCATTCATAGAAGGTTGATCTTCATCTACAGAATTTGATAGCAGGTCCGGTAATAACATAATCAACTGCTTTGATGCCCAAAAGTTCCAGTTTTAGAACGTTCAGAATTGATATGAAGTGTATGAAACAAGTCAAAGAATGAAAGCAAAATAGTTGCTCAAATGAAGATTCCCCCTAATGAAAGCCCGTGCACCTACTTCTCTCAAATTCATTCATAATTTCAAGATGATCAGAAAAGAAAAGAACTTATAAAATAACTAATTTTCCAACTATTTTCACCTGCTTCACATAAAAAGATACAGATCCGATCATATTCAACACCTATTTATTCATTGGCAACCCTTTTACCATATTTATTCAGAAACGAATCTTCAAAAACATAACGCACCATACATGACAACAAGGTATAAAAGATTTCCTCTTTTTGGTATATAAAGGATTTACTTCTTACTGAAGAAGAAAGAAAGATACGACAATACAAAGAAAGATTCACATTGGCAGAGATTTTTCCATTCATGTGCAGATTAATTCATCTTTGCATTACTAGTGAACCAACCAAACCATTTCCCTTCTCTTTCGCTTTATAAAACCTAATCTTTATCGCCTAAGAGTAGTGATTAGTAAAAGAAAAAGAAAACCCACACTTTCAAGAAAGAAAGAGAACAATCCTTTACAGCAACTAAACCAATCTCGCTCAAATACAACACATCATTTCTCGGAAATTCATTTGATTCAATGCCAACTAATATCAAACACTCGAATGAAGAGGAAATAAACCCATTTCCAAAACAAGACGAACAAAACAAACCCGCTATTACAACACTAACAATAGCTTGAAGGCTGAACAAGAACACCATAACTGCACCAACCATCATAAATCCCATAAAAAGAAAAATGCATGGAGCCGAAGAAAGGACCATTTCGTAAAAAAAAAAAAACAACCCAAAAGAAAAGAACGCGAACAAGAAGTAAGAGATCGAACTGTGCAGGGTTTTACCAGAGAAGTAGAGAGCAAAAACCCTTCTTCGCGATTTTGCCGAGGAAGAGACGCTTTAGCTCTAAAAGCACCATTGCTCTTGGGTCATTGTTTCTGTTTGTTGGTTTTTAATTTTCAGTTTATTTAACGCAAGCGATGAGTTGGCCAATAGAAGAGAGATCATTACAAAATTTTTGTGGACCCCGATGTTTCAATGTAATCCGCTCGATGTGCGCCACGTGGAATTTAAATCAGGTGACAGTGGGCAACTTTAGGTATACCTTGTTGTAACTGGGTTACCCGCTCGCGCATAATTTTGAACTTCCAAGCTCATGTAGTTTAAAAGAAACGACTGCGATATTAGATCAGCTATTTACTTAAAGATATTAGATAAAATTAAATATTTAATATTATCTGTTTATATATAAAATAATTTATGAAGGTATGAATTTAAAAAAAAATTATAGGAACATGAATATTAGTTATTTATATCTTAGTATATCTTTAAATACTCTCGTAAGAATTTAGATATAGCAAAATCAGCCAATACTATCATTTTTTTCAATATATTTTATCGAGCCTTAAGAACACTAAAAGCCCTCTCAATATAACTTATCCATAATGAATGAATTCGATTAAAAATTTCTAGGGCCAATTGAAGAACTTGAAAGATTACTAAAATGTTACTAAAAATAAACTTGAATATAAGTTCGATAAGATCACATTAAGAGTTTTATCTCAAATACAAGTTTAATATGAAATTGAGTCTCTAAAAATGATATCGATTCAATTTATAGTTTGAGGAAATATAAAATTTTTGTATTTTATTTTTAATTTTAAATTTTGAAAATTAAATTTTTTAAATATATTAAATTAAAATAAAATTATTTTTAAAAAACTATTTATATTGATCTCTTAAAATTTAAACTTAGATAACAGTAATTAATTTGAATTTGAATTATTAATTTTTGATTAAATTCAATTGAATTAATCAGAATATACAAGTCATAATAATATTATATACTAAATATTGACATAAAAAGGGACCTAAATATCGGATATATACAAAAGTAATTAATGTAATATAATCAGAGATAACAAATTTAAAAGCATTTAATTTTTTGAAATTTTTAATTTAAATTTTAAATTTTAAAAATTTTAATTTAATGATTATCTTTTTAAATTTTGTATAAATTAAGCCAAATTTATATTTCTATCTCTATCTCTTCGAATAATTTGTAATAACTTTTAGATATAATAGTCTTTTAGTCCCTTAAGTTCTCAATTGCTGGAAGAAAACATTTTTCGTATTAACGTTTTCAAAATCAACGGATTGAATTCAATCCGCTAACTCAATCAACTAATTATCAAACATAATTATCAGTTGTTTGAAATGATCAAACAATTAAAACCTTTCAATCAACCAAAAATGGTTGATAAGCCATTTACTAAACAAGGTCATGATTTTCTTTTATTTTTGCATTTAGGAATTTTATTTTTAATTAGTTCGAGAGCCATTTTTACATTATAAAAAATATTTCAATGTTTTAAAAATTTTCATTATAAAAAATATTTTATTGTTTTAAAAAACAAACCGAAAGTTAAACCAGTAAGACAAAATATTTAAGATTCAAATGGTTCAACCGGTATTAGACCATTGTAAGAGTAAAAAAATTGAATAAAATTTAAGAATTTGATATATGATTGAAAGAGATTATTTTTACCTATCGAAGAATTTGAAATTTAATTAAAAAAGAGACAATTAAATGAAAATTAATTGATTTATTTTATTTTATAAGAACTTATTAATTTATTAAAATTAATCGATTAATTAATAATTGATCGGTTTTTAACAACAAGAGTTATTAAAGTAAATCAAACTGAAAAATTTTAAAATTGAACTGAAAAGTTAGACGGTTCAAAGTTTTTAAAGTTGAATTATCATAACTTTAATTTTTTAATCATTGAATTATTATAATTCAATGACTTTTTTATATAATGGATTTCTAATTAAATATCATGGAGATTAATAATGTTTATAGATAAAGTGTGCTACTTGATTTGTGAGTAATACGATGAGCATATGAAATTTGTCATATTTTTCACTTCATTAAGCTAAAAGTTATTACAATAATTGTTAAGTTATATTTATAAAGGTTACGTGCATACCTTCCTATATTAGAAGTTATTAATATATTTTTAAAATGCATAATTTCATTAAAAAATTGTAGATAATTAAATTTAAAATTTTAAGCTTATATTTGAGTTTCGGAGCAACTGGTAAAGATTGATTGCGTACATCGATGACCCTCCCTAGATCCTTTCAAAGTAGGGAGCCTTGTGCATTTGATACATTAACTTTTGACTTTTATTTGATCTAATCTATAAAATAGACCTTTTTACTCAAATTTGATTCAAAAAATCATAAAATTCAACCTAATCCAAATCATTTAAAATTTTAATAATTACTCAAAATATAAATAAATTATTTAATTATTCATTACATTAAATAAACTTAAGAAATTGTTTTGAAATAAAAATGTAATTTCTTTTAACAATGTAAGTAAAACATATAATTTATAAAAAGAATAAATAAGTGTAATATCCCGCTTCTTAAATTGTTGAAGGATCTTAAGCGTTAGACTATTGAGTCACACGAGTAACATCATATAGAATAAATTTGGTATATTTATGATATGATTTTATGATTGTATTCATATGCATAATATTAGCATACACACATGAATTGTGATTTAGACAAATTGCACTCAATTGACATATTATGGAGTATGAAACTAAAATGAATGTGGCGTGAGTGTGTATTTCCAATGTCTTGTAATTTCCAATGGTAATATATATATATATATATATATATATAAGCCTATAATTGAGTGATATTTGGCATAGATAAACATTTGGCATAGCTAATTAATGGACAAATGACATTGATCATGGAGTGACAAATGAATTAATAACTAGGCGACATTTGGTGGCTTAGGAAGATGATAAGTGGCTAGCATGCTTAAGGACACATGTTAATCCAAGTTAACGACACCTTGCACCTAGTTGAATTAAGCAAGTGCTGGAAAAAACAAGTTTCTGCTGAGTTTTCTCTTCTTTCTTGCTTCTCTCCATCGAAACCTGCATCCATCTCCTAGCTCTGCATTTTGGTCGAAGTCTTGTTAAATTGCTACACCAACATCCATGTTTTTGCCTTCATAAAGTTAGGTAAATAATCAGAACATAGTTATTCTTGTTATAACTTTTGATCCTACCCGAAATCCATTCAATTCCCACCTTGAATTCGTGATGATTTTTGCATGCATGGAGAGCTGAATTAGCTTGATCTTTGAGTTGAAGTTTGAGCTAGAAAAGTAAGTAAAGGATTGGTATTTATGACATGTTATAATAGAGAATTTATGATGATGAAATTGGGATGAATTGTATATGATATTGATGAAGAATTGTGCTAGAAATTTCTGCATGAACTTGGATACTTTTATGTTGTGTTCTTGATGTATGAACAATAGGTTATGGATTGTTTTATGGATGAATTATATTAGTATTTGAGGTATAATGAAGGTGAATTTACGTTAAATAAATATGATAATATAGTGATCTCGACATGGCAACAAAACTAGGATAAATGATTGATAGTGAATGAAGTTTCTTATTTAGCTTTTGATGTATAAAAGATGAATTGTTTATGAGCTACCAAAAGAATGATTTGAACTGGAATTGGATATGGAATGAATGAGGAATTGAAACATAATTAAGGTATAATTGAGGTATAAGTGAAGGATTATGATGAAGATGTGTGAATTTGGTATGAAGATGTTAAAAGCTGGAAAAATTTTGAAGGAAAATGAAGGAGTACCTTCAGATTACTCATCCCACGATCGTGTGAATTGTATAGTTCTTTCCCACAATTGTGGGAAGTACTTTGGAAGTTGAAAATGTTGATTTTGTGCAATTGTTGGACTATGTAAGGCTAAGTCACTTTATAATAGTATAATTGGACTTGATTGGGGCTTAAATGAACATAAAAAATTGCTTGATTAAGTGATTAAGTGTTTGATAATTTTAAGTTGTTAATTGAGGTTATAAATTAAAGAATGGATTGATTGATATCAATGTATATGAATTTGGAAAGTGTGAGTTATTAATGGTATAAAGATGTTCATGTGAATGTAAATATAATTAAAAGGATATAAGAAATGAATTAGGTATGATTGAATGAGAATTGAGAAACTGTGTGAATATTTAATGCTTGGAAAGAATTGATGAATGTATGATTGATGAAGTTAGGGTAATCAAACTTACCTAAAGCATAACCTCATTGCAAACAAGTTATATACAAGTTATGATGAATGAATGAGCAAGATTTATGAATAAGGTTACATACTCGGGACAATCAACTGAGCATGCATTGAACATAATACATATACATGTGTATGATTAGGTACTTATTTGATTAAATAAGTTAGTAATGTGTACATATGTGTATATTGCATGAGTTAGAAGCACAAATTGACCGAAAACATTCAGACATTGCCGGTTCGTCAAGGTAATAGCTATCTGGAGCATACTGTGAGTTAACATAGATGTCTTCTCACTATGATTGAATTGTTTATGATTATTGTCAATTACTGAATTGTTACTAACATGATTGTGATAATTTTAGACATTGATAGTCAGAGGAGTTTAATATTTGAGACTGTATTGGAAGTGTTTCCAAATTGAATTTGAATATATGGAAATTGTGTTCTCAACTATATATTGAATGTCAGACTTAGATTCGATGAATGTATTATATAACTGTGCACACTGAATGAGAGTTATTCATAGCATAAAATATGATTTGATGCATTTTCAATACATTAATATGCATGATCAGATAAAGGAGTTGTGACTAGAGTGACTAGCGTGAAAAAGAGCTTAAAGCTCATAAATGTGCACACAGAGCCACAGGTTCAATGATTAATGAGCCTGGTATTCACAATGGGTACGAGACAATATCTGAAATGAACCCAGTATCCACAACAAATACGGATCAGTTAAATAGGCCCTCGGTCACAACAAAATAAAAATGAAAGTGGAGTCTTATGTGCATTACATATATATCTTTACATGTATCATGTGAATCATTGTAAAGAATGACTAAATTGAGTTGATATAATGTTATGCTATATTTGGGTACATGTGAATGATTGTGAAAAATTACTGAATTGTGTTGATATAATGATATGCATCACTTTGTATACATGTTTAAGATATGAATGACTGAGGTGAAAGACATGATTGTTCTGAAAAGATTATATGAAATGTTTGTATTATAATGTGCTTATTGAGATAAGATGTATAGTGTAATCTGGTACACAAAACTGTATGAGAATTGATTCAGGCTAATGTGATATACTTGCGAATTTGGTTATTTATTGTGATGTTGTGTTTTTTACTCGAGTGAGCACATCGATGATGATTAACTCACTAAGTTCGCAAAACTCATCAAAATTGCAACGTTAATTTTCAGGTATTGAGGAGACCTAACTTCTCTAGCTAGTCTAGTTAAAGTAGTTGCTTTTGGACATGGGTCACTGTCGGGATCATTTATACCTACAAATGTTTTAGTTATGTTGTATTAAGAATTGTATCTTTCAACTGTTGTTTATTGTATACATGAATTTTAAAAGTGTAATGACATTTGAGACTAAATATGATGTGAATAAAAGTGGAATAAAATGATTGTAACTGAATATGATTGTGAATGAAATGTTTCAAAATGAAGTTTTGAAATGCTTTCATATGTGAAGCCTTAAAATGTGGAAATGAAATTGTCTTAACGTGCCATTTTCGTATAGTATGTTCCCGAATATCCTTCGATATGTCGGGTACATGCTCTATGGGAATGGCATGTAACAATAAGATAAAGTAAATATTAATTATAGTAAAATTTAGACATATATAATATTTATATAAAAGTAAACTAATTTAAAGTGAATATTATATAACACTTATAAGTTTATATACATACATACATATATAAGTTGCTTATAAATATTGTGTCAAACTGAACTTTTTTAAAATATTTATATGATTTCAATCTAGTTTATAAACTTTCTTATATTAATTTTTTCATTTAATTCTAATTTAAAATTTATTACTAAAATATAAGCCCTTTAATTTGGACTTATTTCACTACACAAAATGGATTGGATAAATTGGATTAGATTTTTGTTTTCAATTCATTGAGCTACAAATTAAGTGTGGTCTTTTACTATGGAGTAAAAAATATATACCTCCCCTGTAACTTAAAAAATATTAGAGAATTTTCTTAATCCCTAAAATTTTTAAAAAACTTCTTTTAATTTTTAGTTTTTCAGTAAAATCCCTTATCTCAAATTTCGAATTTAAAAATAATAACAAAATATGTGCAATATGAACATTATAAGTAAACGTCACTAATATGTAAACTCAACTCATCTTTTAATCTCGACTCGAATGGAGTAAATATGATTTAAATTAATAATTAAAGATAATTATAATAAATTATAGTTAAAATTAAATTTAGTTAGTTTAGTTTAAGTTTAAGAGGTGAGTTTAAGTGTAAATAACATTTCATTAGTTTATGTTTGACATTCCTAATCGGTATATTTTATTGTTATTTTTAAAGAGTTTGTTTCTTAATCTACGAGAATTCTATGTGTAGGTGTATGTCTTTTAACCTTTAGTATGAGAAAAGTGCATTGAACTATCTATATGAATGAGACAATTATTTCCCATATCTGAGACACAAAAAGAGTATTTTAATTTCATGCCAAAATAATTCTGGCAATATTAAGTATGTCTAGGAAGATAAAACATGATAACTTATCACAAACTAAATGTCTTCAATTCTCAAATCTCAACTCGCTACAATTAGAAGAGAGGAAGGAATATAAGGCTAATTAAGATGTAGGCGGCGACGCCGTCACCTCCTCCTGCAGGGTTTATCGCCGCCACTCAACTCAACACGGTGCATATATAGTTATATATCAGAACAATAGTTCTTGAATCTAAACATACGTTGTTCTATTCTATATCCATAAACTTGTCTAATCTGCTGATCTTCTGAGCCTGCCTGCCTAATATGGTGGCCAGTAGTTATCTAAATCCATGCAATGGTCCACACCAACGTACCTGCTTGGCCCATTTGCATTGTTCATTTCTGCTCCATAGTTAACTTCTGCAGCAAATGGACCGCCGCTAGTCATTATTGAAGAAGTAACGTCTTGTTGGTTCATTACCGGAGGATGAGGCAGTGGGCGGAACGACGGTTGCGAGGGTGCTCCGCCAAGATTCAAGTTTAACCCTGATATTGTGAAGCACCCAGCTGCTCCACCAACAGGGTAATTTACTTGGGATTGAACTGGCAAGTTCAAACCAGTTGATGACCCGCCTGCTCTAAAAGCTCTGGTCAGCTCTAAGAGTTCTGCATTAGACATATAGTTTCTTCCAACCTGGAACGGGTAGCTTTGATCTGTCTGCATCAGATGTGAAGGGTTGATACTTGAACTTAAGTCCAGGTGATAGGTATTAGATCCACGTGATTGACTAGACGAGAACTTTTTGACTCCGGCAGTCTTTTGGAAAACTCGGCAAACAACCCACTCGTCCTGCTGAATCCATCAAAAACCATTATTGTTAGCTTTGCAGTGTTTACTACTAAAACTATCACACCCTATATTCACATTTTTCTTCCGTGAAGTGTCTCTGGAAACTAAGCCGGAATAGGTGAATGATTGCCGAACTAAGGAAGGACTTGTTGGAGTTGCAAACCCTATTTGTCTATGGTAACGACTGAAATAAAGTTATGTATATATAGGTTCAGTCCAAACAAGTACATGATCAATTCATACTTCATGATATATTCAATTCTAGGTCAAGACAAATCTTACACTTCATATATAATGTTTTAAGAACTTTTTTTTAGTTAAAAACAAATAATCTTTCTTATAAGAAACTTTAGTAGAAATTTTAAAAATATAATTCCAAGATCTTATTAATATTTTTTAAATATATATATTTTATTATATATTATATTAATAATAACCGATACTCATTAATCAAAGATCACGTAAAATTTTCTCTTCAAAGTATGAAACAAAGCGTTCCTAGGCCAAGAGTATTTTCAAAGGATTCAATAGCCAAATAGGGTAGAGATAGCTTATCTTAGCTTCATATGCAAATCCTTAGCAGAAAACATTGAGATGGAACACGGGGAAGCACATCGAACGTGAGTCACACCTTGGAATTTCTTTCAAATGCTTCCAATAGAAGCACGTAATGCGGGCTTGGAATAAACGAACCTTGAATTCGGCTGTTTTCCAGGGAAACCGTGTTTCTTGGCAATATTTGGAATATGTGAGACGAAGACTCTCATTTTGTTCAGTTTCCGACGAATGAATGCGATACCAAACATGGATTTATATTTGAAAGATTGAGCTGGATGATGAAGGTAACTTACTTTGGTGTTTCTGAAGGCAGATTTGGAGTGAATACGATATTCATGCATGACCCAGTTGGTTTTCTCTCCTCTTGGAGCTCTTCCTCTATAGAACACCAATGTCTTCTTCATACCTACCAACTCTGATGTGACACTGTTGAAGATCTCTTTGTCTTTTCCTGTGGTCTTCCAGTAGCCAGTGTTTGTTGCTCGGTTTGTTCTAACTCCAGTGGGATATTTCCGATCTCGTAGACTGAAGAAGTACCACTCCTTCTCTCCCATTTTTGCCTTCCCTGATCATCAGAGAAATCCTAGTCAACTTCCTTCTAATCACAAGATGGAATTGGTAAATCAAAACCTATTACAAGTTCGATCTTCTAAGAAATCTATGATAGCGATCAAATGTTGATGAGACTGGCTGATGATACTTAACAGAACAACTATATGCAGCAGGAGAAGTAGATAGTTTTTATGAGATATAGAGGAGCAAAATTAGCTGAAAACACAATAAAGTTTTTGTTTGCTTTTCATGATCGACTCCTGATTTTCTAACCGCAAGCGAATTCTGAAACTTGGAATTACAACTACCTGGAAGATCCCAAGGCTCGCACTTGTTGAGATCAACGTCAGTAATTGCTCTCCCTGTGAAACTCGCATCTGATATCTTGCTCACAAGATAGTAAGTAATGAGTTCCTCATCAGTTGGGTGAAATCGAAACCCTGGTGGCAAACTTTCATCCTTTGATTCTCTTGAATCTCCTTCCATACGATCTCCTTTCTTTTCGCTTTCCTTCCCCTTTTCACTTGTATGTTTCTGTACTAGAAATAAACCACATGAGTTACTCAAGATTCTAAAACCCTAGAAGAGAGCTCAGGGTTCCAAGATTAGTCAGTCTCTTTAAGGGTTGCCTAATATCTCCAAACAAGCCAAAGTTGGGATCTTCTCAAGTAAAAGAAAACAAAAAACTGACAAGGATCAGAAACTTTTTAGGAGGTATGGAGGTGTACTTACTTGCATGGGGAGACAAGAAATTCTTTCAATTAGGTTGTGATGATTCTTCTGATATCAGTTTTGATTAAAAAAAAACTAAGGGGTGGCTTGAGAGAATGGTGTTTAAGAGTTAATGAGAAGGGAAAATCTCTTACCATGCACAAGAAAAAGATTGGAAATTTAAGGTCTGTGCATGTGTGTGTCTCAAGATCTCACCTACTTTGGGTCTTCATGTTCAAGGTACGAGGCTACGTCAAGAAGCTTTTAATAACATGAAAAGTCATTGAAGAAATCCCTCTTTAGGATACAGACATGACTTTCCATTTATTATATATTCAACTCAACAAATAATTAAAAAGTAAAAGAGAAAGAGTAGTTTCCTGCTCTCAAGAAATAGCCATATTGGCCGTTAAGTTCATGTCTTGTTAGCTAGACTGCAATTTTCGTATTTAGCCTTTTCTAATTTTACTTTTTTTCATAAATCATAAATTATTACAAAAGTTTATTTATTAACATCTAAATTTCATGTTTTTCACATGTCAATAATTTTTAAATAATAACTTTAAAAAGATTCTACAATTTGCACCGCAATTTATTTATATAACATCAATGAACTATATATAAATCACCTCTCACGTAATTATCAATATATAGTATTGCATGATTTGGCCCAGAGATAATTAAGATTTTAGTATTGGAGAAAAAAATCATAAATGAAGAATAAGTAAAGTTGGTACACATAATATGTAAAAACAAATTTAATAACAAACAGCAGCAACAACTCAGTAAAAATTCTGTTAATACATGAAGTTTGAAGAAATTAAGTTATTGTGGTGAAACGGTTACTTAATATGGTATCAGAGCCTTTGTGACCAAGTGGTTGTGAGTTCAAATCCTACCACCTACTTATTATTCAGTACAAGGTAGAGTGAGTCTGTGTAAGTTTCAAGTCCAAAGAGTTTTCACTTGAGGGGATATGTTAGTGAATATATAAAATCAATTAAATTGGCCTCACATAACAGCTTAAACTATTGTGGTGAAATGATTACTTAACATTAATAACACGCAGTCTTATCTTAATTAGTAGAAAGACTATTTTCATATAACATCCGTATCAAGAAGACGGAGAAAAACTAACAAGTACAATTAGGAACATTCTAATTGAAGAAAAGGAAAAAAAACTATACAAAATTACAAATATAGCAATTTGAAACGAAAAAAAGAGAAAAAAACGCGTAATTTTTAAGGGATAGATTATTTGATAATTGTCCTTGTCAAAGATTTGGACATTGCTGATATGACAAAAAGTCTTCTTACCATGCCTACTGCTGCAAGGAAACCCTCGTTACATGCAAGAACAAACAGAACTACGCCACGTCACTGTGGGACCTAAATGTGAACTTCGATTACTCATTTCTCGCCACGTCATCATGTTCTTCCAAAAGCTGCGGTGCCTAACCTAACTCGAAAGGTCCTTGTACAAGGCAAGAAAAGCATTAGAAAAGTTGCATACAGAACGCAGGAGAGGAGTAAGAGCTAGGGTTTTCATTCACTTTCCTAGGGTTTGATGTTCTATTTCATTATTCCAGTATATTAACGCGACCCTTTTTTAAATATTTGAAGGACTATATGTATTTGAATCAATTATATGAAACTAAAGAGAAAATGGAGATCATCCCTCCTTTTATATAATTCATGTTCTGTTTCGCTGTTAGAATCAATGGCCGCAATTAGAAAGGTAGTAAAATTTGGAGGGTCTGTGTGTGATTTCTGAAAGTTCTTGGTCCAAAACTAAGCGATTGTGAAATCAATCAATTTTCTGAATATAGATGCAAAGGACACTTGTATAACTTGATGCATAAGTTTTGAGTTTGCTTTCTGAAATTGTTCATACTTCTTGTTCTATAATTGTGGAGTTTTCTTGTATGATCGAGTATGTTGTTCCCATCAGAGTGCAAGCTGCAGAACTAATGTGGAATATCCAGAATCTGCTCTTTACAACGTAATGATGCCTGTTTTTGCACACGCACTTGATTGGTGTTGATGTAGAACTGGAAAATTTTACGAATGATAAGTTTAGTCCCTTTCCTCTCAGTTGCTTAGAATTGATGTCTATAACTTAGTTCTTGGATTATCAATGTCTACTTTCATCCTGTCAACTGTGTATGAGATCATGCATTGGCTTGTTGAATTTGGTTTGCACCCCAGCTATTAAGTTGTTCTTCTTTTTCTTAATGGCTGACTTTTGATTCTGATCTTTTTTCAAGTTTATTTTCGTGTTGGACGCCATGATTGTACCTACTATGACTTCATAGATATATTTGAATTGTTTCCTGATTATGGGGAGCAACAGCACATAGTATCTGTTGCAAGTTATGAAACAAAACCTCAGAACTTTCGTTTAGCAGAAGTTTTTCTTGGATCACTAGAGCATGATCAATAACTAATTCTGCACTTGTGTCTCACAAGCAACTTTACTTGTAATTCAAGTAGATTTGTCGGAGACCAAATTATAATTATAAACTCTTTTAGTTCTCCATTCTCGTTTAAAGGCGAGTTGTTATGATTTTGGAAAGATTGAGGGTTTAACTTTGAATTATTGAGCAATAAGACTTTGAAGAAGTTATTCAATTACAATGGTAAACATCTATCACCATCTTTGTTTACTTGTGAAACACTTCAAATATGTAAAATCATTAGAGTCTTGATCATGCATGCTAGCTGCCTTTTATTGCTGAAAAACCACCTAATCCTCAAGCACAAACAACTAATTTGTACTCGATTAGAATGGTAGGATTATTCGCCAATGAGATAGAGATTCCAAGACATGAAGGATAATAATTAACATTACTGATCAAGAAGTTTTATATGGTGCCAATTTTATGATATTATGGACTAATTTGAGGGAATATGAAGTTTTAGAAGAATAATACGTGTTAACTATTACTATATATATGCTAAAGAGGATAAAATCTATCTTATTGTAAAAATTTTTTAAAGTTTTTAATTTAGTAACTAAAATTTTAAAACTTATATAAATCAAGCCAAAATATTATTTTTAGTACTGATGTAGTGTATCTACTAAATATTACATAGGTGCCCATCTATTAATCATATCAGCAAAAACAATAATTTGACCTGGTTAAATTGAAAATCATAAAAAATTAGCATTAAATTGAAAAAATCTCAAAAAAATTAGATACTTTATTATCTTAATTATAAAGTATAGCAAAACACTTAAATCTAAGAAGAAATTAATACTATTAACTATATATCATTCTATCCCTTCTTGGAGAAGATACATGCATGTGTTGCGTCTTAATGAACAATGACAGCTTAGGATTATTTACAGAGAGCTAGCAATCACAAGCCACTGCAAGTCTTCAACCATTTCACTGAGATTTGTGATAGAATCTAACAGTTTAGAGAAATTTGGGTACCTTACATAAACAAATCACTAGTATAAGTCAAATGTTTTCCTTATATGATCAATGTGATCATCTTTGTTATCTATACTATTAAAGGACTCCCATCTTTCAATTTTGTTATGATAACCCGTCATGATCAGACACCAAAGTAGTTGTAAGATGTTTTTCATTATGTCTAGATATAATACAAGAGCAGAACAGATAGATAAAGAGGATTGATAGGATACTTCAATTTATAGTTTCTCCAGCTTGACAATTTTTACATCAATCTGAAAGAAGCGTGAATTTTGATTAGCAAGCTAATTGCCTAGAGAGAATGTATTCCGTACTTACATGATATGCAAGAATCGATTACTTTCTTTGCATGGAACGATCATTATGCAGTGATTAATGGGTTCAAAATCATTTTGTTATTGTTGAACCATAAACTATCTTTTCGTGTCATTTTGTGTAAAACTTTGCCATCCAATCGCCTCATGCCGTCGAGCAAATATACGTCTCATATCCCACCGATCATGATCAGTTTCCTTTTCGAAATAATTCAACCATGATCAGTTGGCTGGTAGAATCCAATGGCGATCGAAGTAGTTGACAGGCATTTGTCAAGAAGACTCTCCAGAAAGGACACAAGAACAACATGCAGATGCTAGCTTGTAGCAGATACTTCTTCTCTGTCATGCTACTTGTCAACCACTGCACATTATTATATATAAAAAAGGGGGATTGATGTTTAATCTCATCGTTACGTCTTTCGTGGTGTGTGTTTTTAACTAAAATTACGGATGACTAAGTTCGCAAGAAAAGGATCAGGAGAGGAGAGGAGGGTGATGGGATCATTTTTGTTTCTAAAACGGGTGCAAGATATTCAAACAAGTAGTTGCATGTCAATATACGAGAAGTTAGAGATTCATATATATGCAAAATACACATGTATGATGTACCGATATGTGCATGGACGTTCTTGTTCTAGTCCTTGTTAAGGGTTACTAATTCTGCAGCTTACTGTCTAAGGAAGTTAGTCCTTAGTTAGCGTATGCGCTTCTTTCTTGCATTTCTTGTTCAAGGGAAAGTATGCCCTCATGTATAAGTTAGGTTGGAAGAGTCCATTGCAATGAATGTAAAGAGTTCCCACTTTGAAGCTTCTGAAGATAAGGTTACCAATCATTTGATCCCGACTGACAAATTATATATATTAAAAGTATTTTTATTAAATAAAAATTCTTATTTAATTTTATGATCTAAATAATGGTAATTTATTTGATCCTTTTTTTAATTTTTAAGTTATACTTAAAAGGGAATATTACATTTTCGTTTCTTAATCTTGGTTAGATGAAGTTGAGATAAAATGAAGACAAAATAACAGTACAGTTCTATATTTCTTGTAGCGGATTGGTAAACGGTTGGATTAACCGTCTTCGAAGGTATAAACAAGCAACTTCTGTAACAAAATGAAATAGAAGTACTCCGGCAAGCTAGAACCTATTATAACCTACTTTGATTTTCCATAATTAATTTCAAGAGGTCAAAGATATTGAATCTTGTTTTGTTGAAATAGAAAGAAGAAAATGTCAAAGATACGGGAAACAGACATCACAATAATAAATTGTATTTTTAATGAAAGCAAAAGTTATTACTAAAAGTAATAATATTAGTTACTATTATTAATAGTGTCCAAAGTTTTGAAATTGTTATCTCCCATCATAAATATTTTTGTCGCTATTAAAATACTACATGGTCATAATAACTTTACATATTTATAACAAATTTGTTGACACAAGTAATATAACGTAGTGACGAATAAAATCGTAATAACACTTCATTTTATTGTGACAATATTATTGTCACTAAAATAATTAAAAACAGTGGCAAAATATTTGTCACTCGTGCTTTTTTTATCAGTGTTCATTACTTCTTGGTTACTAATATTTTAAAGAAAAAGTGTCAACATCATTTTGCCACAAAAATGAAAATTTGTTCTTACAAAAAATATTGTCATTAATGTGTTTGTTACTGCCACAAATAAAACTATCAATTCAACAATAGAATTGCATTATTAGTAAAAGAAATTTACATCAGTGATTATATTGTCTAACAAATTTCGTTACAAGTATGAAATTATATGTTACAATAATGTTGTTACTAAATAAAGATTATATTTATAATAAATTTATCACTAATGTGTCCATGTTTGTCACATCCTTTGGGCAATCTTCCTTCACATCCTCTCCAGCTGTAGGCCTTTTGCAGGGATCTCTGAACAAAGTGGCTGCATATTAAGAAATATAGAGAAGGACTAATGAGAAAGGGAAAGCATACATGAACTTGTACAAAAGAAGGGACAAAATAATACAAGACTAAACTCATTGCAAACAGTACTGACCGTAATAAGGTTTATTGCATCATTACTTGCAGATGGTATTATGACGTAAATGATTACATCGGCAAATTGCAACGAAATAACATTCAAAGTCGTTCTACATCTTATTCATTCAAAATATATAGACTGTAAATACAAAAGCACCTAGAATTCTTAAAATGACATGCATTTGTTTTCGAGTTTACCGTTTTGCCAAGGAAAAAAAAACTTACAGAATTACAACTATTAAGAACAAACAACATTAAGAAATACTCCTCAATTTTTCAAATTAATCAAACATTAATGACCAAAGATATTTAAACATGCTTCTAGTTGTATAACATGGAAACAAACAATCTGACCTGTAGAAATTGGTAGTTTATAGCTCTTGCAAGATCAAGTCTATCAACCCAAGAATCCTCAGTTGGAGTACTTATTACACTGCATATTTTGTAGATCTCATCATCTTCACTGTAAAATTAACTGTGATAGCTAATGAGCAAAAGGTAAAACTAAACATGCAGCAAAATCACAGAAACGATAAAGACCTATATCTGATACCCTAAAAAAGAGGTCAAAGAGTGAGTAGCTCAGCCATAATAGCACCCATAGCCCACATGTCTACTGCAAAGTTATGTATTCGTTAGAATATGCGATACATATGTAATACAGTGACATTAGCTCATAAAATGTAGAACATAACTGATTTGCTACTAATCAACTTTACAACCATATATGAATGACTGAAGCAGAACTTCAGGTGACTAGTACCTATCATATCCACAGAGGAACCTTAGCATGACATTATAATGATTGTAATACCAAAATTGGCACAAAGTTAAAAGAATAAGGGAAAGATAACATACCACTATGTTGAGACATACTTAGTATGTGGTGGTTGACAATTTATTTCTTGTACAAGACTGAAGGCAACAATTTCAATTACATCCTTTGTGACCAACAAGTTCTCTGCAAGAAGTGCAAGTTATTTTATATTCCTAATGAATATGAATAACCAAGACTGGGCTATCTTAATACCAGAAAGATAACCGTCTTAAATTACAAGAGAAGACAAAAACAGAGGATTAAGATAAGAATAAGAGCAAATTCATAAACATTGATACTTCGAATTTCAAAAATGAATAATATTTTTGTCTTTATTAAAGATATGTGCTGTTGGAACCCGTATTCGGATATCCAACCTCTTACTAAAAACCCTTGACTAATCCGAAAATCCCGATATTTTTTTTT
>JAOQMQ010000003.1:26295154-26336322 GCA_027563845.1 Erythroxylum subrotundum
AATTTACCCGGAAAATGTCATGAATGCATGCCAAAATACTTATGCACAATTTAGCAATACTCAAATAGCAAGCTTAACACGTACTAAATTTCTTTTTCATTTTCACCCCCTTCTAAAACTTCTTCTTCATATTATCCTTCACTCTCCTATTCACTGCTTCTTCATTTTCACTCTCTCGACCGAGTGGGGATAGCATTTCTCTTATGCGTGTCCATAGAGTTTTGAAAAATCCAAGCATCTCAGAGATAGATAGATAGGTATTCTCTTGTCTAGAGACTTCACTCTCTATTCAAGTCAACCCAGCCTTTTATCATCTGTCCTCTTTTTTAGGTAAGTTATTCTTGTTGTTTCGATTGAGTGATGGGTTTTTTTTGATGAGTTTCGAACAAGTGAGGTGTTTTGTTGATGAAGTTATGTTTGTGTTTTGTTTCGATTGGGTGAGGGATTAGGTTTTTTTTTATGGATTTTGTTGATCTTTGTAACTTTGATCTTTTCTTTTCAAAATAAAGAGGAAATAAAAAGGAAATAAAAAACTCATCTAGTTCTATTGGGAATGGATTCGTGTTCGTTGCTTTTCACTTAAATGATTTTCTTTTATTTTTGCAAATTTTACTTTCATGACAAGCACAATGCTCGTTGGATTCGAAATATAAGTCTAATTGTGTACTGAAAGAAGTTTAAGGTTCAATTGATATTAAATCGTCATAAAACTAGTTAAAAATTAAACAAATTTTAAAATTTTAAAATATGAATAAAAGAATTGTCCTTACCTGTCGAAGAATTTAAAGTTTAATTAAAAATATATTTTTAAATAAAAATTAATTAATTAATTAATTTTAATTTATAAGAACTTCTTAATTTATTAAAGTTAATCGATTAATTAATAAATTGATTGTATTTTAATAACAAAAATTATTAAAATAAATAGAACCGAAAATTGAATGAGTCAAAATTTTTATAATTAAACTACTGAACCGATTAAGTTTTTCAATTGATACTATTATTTGTAAATCTTATGTATTGATTAAGTTGTTTCCATCCTCAATTAAACATATTATCTCTATATAGTAATTCTATTTATTTGCTTCAAGTACTTTTTTTTTTTTGGGGTAAAATTACTTTCCTTTTTAAAATTAATTTCTTTAAAATTAATTTCTTAACTACATTATCTTATGTTTATCATATATGTGTTTTATAATACTTTTAAACGAAATCAATCCTTTTTTTTTTCATCATTCGTTTTTCTCTCATCTTTGGAGGATGAGATTTTCTGTCTATTTTATTCTGTCTCTATTCTATCCTATAAATTTCAGTTATCTATTTACGCAAAATCTATGCAGAATTTATATAAATAAATGGCTGAAGTTCCTAGAACAAAATAGAAACACGATAAAATAGACAGAAAATCTTGCTCGGTCTCAAGTGTATTTATTTAAATTATATCATTTATACAAGTAGTGGTAGACAAGTAGGAATCAATTCCACTATTTTCGTTTGCGTCTGCGTTTCCGTTTGCGTTTCCGTGCCACCTGACAACTACTATGCTGTATATCTTGTCCTTTCCAGCAACATTGGAGCTTCAGTATCGACTATCGAGCTTATATATCCACACGTGTTCCTCTCAGACAAGAGTCTAGAGATGCTGTTTGTGCGACGTAACCAACGGACTCTCTAGGATTTGAAGTTTGAATTCTGTTCGTCAAAATTTCCTGACCCTTTGGTGTTCTGCATCCATCGGCCATCGTCAAGAACCAAACGTACGTTTTACGTTTTGGGAAACTCTTGCTTCAGTTATTCTTTTTCTGTTTGAATTGCGCGCAGAAACATGAGTAAGATAGATGCAAACTGGATTCATGACACGCCAGTCCATTCTGACGTGGAGGCAAAACTCAGGCAGCTCTTAATTGAGCTGGGAAATGATGGTAAAATAGTTGGTGTTCAGGTCTGCACTTTTCTCTGGGTTGCTTTTGATGTTTTATTTAGTTCTAATTTCCCAAGTTTCTTAAGATTTCGTATAAGAAAATTGGCTTTTTATCTGATGATGATAAGAAAAATTCCAAGTTTCTCTTTCTTTTTTAATGCTTGTCTTAAGGTTTGTGCCTACAAAGATGGAAAGGTGATAATTGATACTTCAGCGGGTGTGCTTGGTCCAGATGATCCTCGCCCTGTTCAGCCCGATACCCTTTTTCCAGTCTTTTCTGTAACAAAGGGCATCACAGCAGGAATGATGCACTGGCTTGTTGACAAGGGGTACTTGAGTGTCGTATGATAATGAAGGAATTATGTAGAATAGCTTTTTTTGATGGAATGATTGTGTGAGTTTTTGGTTTTTTTTGTTTGACAGAAAACTAGGGTTTGATCAAAATGTTGCTAGTATATGGCCAGAATTTGGAAAAAATGGAAAAGATCTCATAAAGGTATATGGAATCTTGTCATGTCTCTTCTTATAATCACAAATTTGAAGACTTATAGTAAATTGTAGATACCCTATTGGTTGGTTTGTTTTTCAGGTTCATCATGTGCTAAACCACACATCTGGCTTGCACAATGGGTTTGCCCTTGCAGAAGGTGAAGATCGTTTGCTCATGGCTGATTGGGATGGATGCCTGAATCGAATTGTTCAATCAGTGCCTCAAACTGAACCTGGGAAGCAACAGTTGTATCATTACCAATCCTTTGGCTGGTTATGTGGTGGAATGATTGAGGTATCATTTCTTTTTTTTTTTTTTTTCAGGATTAAAGCTACATCGTAGCAGACCTACTCTTAATATCTTTGTGTGTTAAATCTGTCAGAAACATTGCAGTTTTGGTTATGCCTTTGGAAATCCAAATTATCTTTGTGTTCCTTTGCTGAAGAGAAATCTTACCTTCTACTTTGTTGCTGCCGTGTGATTGGAAAAAACAGCATGCGTCAGGGAAGAAATTTCAGGAGATTCTTGAAGAAGCGATTGTTCACCCCCTGGAAATCGACGGTGAACTATATATTGGAATTCCTCCAGGTTGGACCCAAATTCTGGAAAATTTTATACTTTGGTTGTTATTATATCCATCATCTAACCCTGGCTTTTATGTTTCTCTTCCATGACTAGGAGTGGAATCTAGACTAGCAGTTCTATCAACAGATACAGAAGATGTGAGCAAGATATCACAATCCAAATCACGTCCTGATCTCCCTTCCTCTTTTCAACCTGAAATCATTGCTGAAATAATGACCACTGTACCTTCTTTATTTAACTTGCTCCAAATTCGTCAGGCCATTTTACCTGCTTCTAATGGCCATTGCTCAGCCCGTGCTCTTGCCCGATACTATGCAGCGCTTGTCGATGGAGGTTTGGTTCCACCTTCACATTCCAATTTATCGAAGCCGCCCCTCGGTAGCCACCCTCATATTCCTGAAGAAGAGAATCAGGTTGTTACTAATGAAAATAACACAAACTTTCATGAACACAATGTGGAAGGTTCCAATGATTTGAAGCGTAGTGACAGACTTGACAGCTCTGAAACTGGCGATGATGGTAAAGAAAGCAAATCCATCAGGGCGATGTTCAGTAATCCAAGAATTCACGAAGCATTCTTAGGTTTGGGTGAGTATGGGAACTGGGCCATGGCGGATGGAGCATTTGGATTAGGCTTTAGGAGGATGAGATTGAGGGATGGATCTTTTGTTGGGTTTGGACACACGGGAATGGGAGGATCAACTGGTTTTTGTTACACCAAAGAGAGGCTTGCCATTGCAGTGACTGTAAACAAACTGTCATTAGGAGGTGTGACAAGAAAAATTACTGAGCTCATTTGCTCAGAGCTAAATATCCCATTGCATGAGCATTACACAGCCATGACTGAAGAAGACAAACCTGATACAGAGTCGATTACCAAGACCATTTTGATTAATTGAAGATCTTACAGCAAGAAACATTTCAGAATTCCAAACCAATCTACAGAGACTTTATTCCGTTCTTACACATTCCAAATTTTGGATGAAGGCTCAGGTTATTCACATAAATATTGTGTAATTTTGAGTTATTTGTTAATCAACTTACTAGAACAGTCCTGTACTAGAAGAACCGAAGTTCTATAATTAACAGACGTCCACATATCTTTTGACACAAGACTTGTCAGACTAACTATTCTGTTTTTCACATATTTGCTTCTTTTTTTTATTTCTTGTTGAAGCGTAGAAACTCATAAATCCTTCAGAAAAATAGAAAATGGATTCATCAAGTCGATTATGATGTGGAGGCCAAACTCAGGCGGCAAAACGATGGTTAAATGCCTGGCATTCAGGTCTGCACTTCCTCTGAATTTGAAGCTTAAATCAGGGATAATATAAGAAAAACAAAACCTAAGAACTTGGATCAAAGAAAAACTTCCAGCTCAATGAACGTGCTGCTAAAATATGACCAGAATTTGGAGTAAATGAAGAAGATCTAATAAAGTCCTGTTCTAATCCTATCTTTGTTCTTATGTTTTCAGGTTCATCATGTGCCAAAGCTAAACCATACATCTGAAAACAGAATGTATCCGGGAAGACGTTTTGGGAAATCCTTCAAGAAGCAATTGTTCAGCCGCTCAAAATCAATGGTGAACCATACAAAGGAATTCCTCCAGGTCTGAGGACTATACATAGACAGAGATAACATGATTAGGATATTCAGTAACCTCAGAATTCACGAAACATTCATTGGTGTGGATGAGTATGGAAATTTGGTTATGCCAGATGGTGATTTGGGAATTGGGTTTAAGAGGATTAGATCATGCAATGGATCCATTTACTGGATTTGGTCATTCGGGCATGAGAGGATCCATTGGTTTTTGCAATACCAGGAACAGTTTTGCTCTTTCTGTAACAGTAAATCAAATGCCTCTAGGTGCTGTCACAAGAAAAATCGTTTTAACCGTTCATTGATGCTATAAACACGAGATTCATTGACCAGTTATTAAGGGTTGGACCTAAAAAAGATTTGGAAACTTAAAATCCATCTGAACACGATATCAGACATGATCTATCTCGGCTTGTGCTCCTACCTGAGTCGAAGTTTCAATAAGGAACAGCCTGACACAGTTGCTAACACGAACTCGAAACTTCCATGTTTAGTGACACTGAAGTTTCCTAAAGAATACAGTTTAAAGTATGAATGTACCGAGTCCCGGTGTATCATTTAAAATTGATAAAATATACATTCTTAACACACCTGGAAAACGCGGTTTCTTCAGGTTCATGTGCCCTGTCACACAGCAGGAGAGTCATTTACGGTTCATTTTCTGAGATTTCCAACATCTGTATTATATTAAAAGCTTCATCTTACTGATACATTTGGTTATATTTTTATTTCTTGGTGGAGGTGTATAATATTGGAGCACCATTTGACAAAGTATTAGGTCACTCGCATGTACGTACGTACATTCTGAAAACTAGAAGCAACCAAATGTATTATTATATTTGAGCAAATACAGTAATAATTGCATGGACAGTGCACAAACCGACCAACAGCCATTTTTATATAAGAGAATTGCCAGCTTCACAATGTCAGGTAATTCATTTCTGAGATCCAATGTGAATAATAAAATAAATCATGGAATACAGTGGCATTAAGGTTATTTGTTTCTATATGGAGGGTTTCTTTCATTAGATCCACAGTATATAATATGTGGAAACTGGAGAAAAGTAGAAGAAGCACTTCACTTCTTGTGTTCTATGCTAACAGCAATCTCTGTGCTTTTGATTGTCTGATTTTCTTTAAGATGATGGGGATAACTGGAGTGTGCTCTAGATTGGTTGGAGATATAGCGCAAGCATTAGGAGTTCTTCCAAGGTCGACCTCATATGGCTCCGATCCAAATTCATCATGCAAGCCACGAGATCATCATCATGATCATGAACATGACGCTGATGACTTCACGGTCAGGGCTTTGACCTCCGTTTTTGGAATGGAGAACAATGGGAAGATAAAGAAGGAGAGAGCTCGGAGAGTGGTGGAGCAGCTGGGTTTGATGTACGTTGAAGAAGAAGAAAAGGGCAAGCCTGGTTTTGTTAACGTGAACAGTGGAACCCCCGTAGATGACGGAGTTCCGGTAGAGGAGGTGCTTAGCAGCTTGGAAAACGGTACGAGCCGCCATGAACTGTTGCTTCAAGCCTTCAAGATATTTGATGAGGATGGAAACGGATACATAGATGCGGTGGAGCTGAAAAGAGTGTTGCGGTGCTTGGGACTGGACAAAGGTTGGGATATTAAAGAGATTCAGAATATGTTAAGAGTTGCAGACTTGAATTTGGATGGCAAGGTTGATTTTAACGAGTTTGAATTGATGATGAGTTAAGAACATATGCAATTGTATATAATCATTCTCACCAAAAGAGATTGAGAGTTCAAATTCAATTACATAAAAGCTTATGCAGGAACTAAGCAATCAAGTTCTTGAATCTTTTCTTGTGAATAACAAGATAACTAAAACAAACATTGATACTAACTAGTGTGGAGAAACCAGAAACGAGAAAGCTAGTAACCATATCTGCATATGAATGGACAGTAAGTAGGGATGGAGATTTTTAAGGCCATATCTCTGAAACACAACTCACAGGTTCACTAGTTACAGCACTAGTATTGACATGGGCATTATTGATGTCGGTATTTCCTAATCCGAATCCAAAATTCTGACTAGAAGTAGTCAGTCCGGTGTATTGCGCATCGTCTCCGTGGACACTGATGGTTGATGAGACATTTTCCGGCCTACATAGACCATGATTATTGAAAAGTTGTGGTAAACTTAGATGGTTTTGGACAAGCTGATTCAAGTTACAAGTTACTGATCCTCGAGTAACCATGTCTTCTGCCAACTTCACCTGAAATCAAATAAGAAAATGTGAATTACCTCTTGACATTCAGTGAAACAAATTCCTCACACAAACAAACTTCAACTCTTTATCAGCATTCAATTAATTGCATAAGCTGCTTCCACCTTGATTAAGAATCTCAATCATGAGAAGCTAAATCATAATTCCGATTGAAATGGGAGATTTAGGAAAGAAAAAGTGAACAGAATCGTTTGATGTATACCTTGGCCCTCAAAGCTTCAACATCTGATTTAAGCACTCGATTATTCGTATTTGCATCAGAGTATTGATGAGCAGCATCAGAAAGCTGTTTGAAGAGAGATGCGTTTTCTCCTGCAAGTCGTTCAACCTGAGAATCAAGAATGGAAGTTTGCTCAACTCTTGTGCTTCTACCGAAGCTCCAAAACAAAGAAATTGTTAGATATGTCACATATGCTGAATTTGCTTCTTAGCATAGTTAAAATGAACAGTCAAGTTCTGATTGAACAAGTCTGTCCCAAAGGAATTGAAAACCAAATTGAAGCCCCATTCAAAGATTCAAACTGTCAAATCCCTCTAGTTTCATCTCATGATGGTCATTATCAAGTTGATAACTTTGATCGACTAACCAGACACTGTAAGTTCTGTGTTTGTTAGATATACCTGAAATTCTAAATCTGCCAAATGAGCTTGTCTTCTTCTTCTTGATCGTCTGGCAGACTCCCGGTTCGAAACCATTCTAAAAGGAAACAATCACATTTTCTTAACCATTGGTTTCATATCCATCTAGTACAACAGACCATATTCCCTGTCCATACCTTCTGATGCGTTTTACGTCAACAGGATTGGTGCTCTGTTCACATGGACCAGCTTCTATCTCCACGTCTTCATCATCTGATTGCTCACGAGACGAACCACTTGTAGTTACCCTTGTCTGAATATCACTTCCTTTTGGGTTATTGGCCGATATTGGACTGCTAGCTGAAGAATATTTCCAGTTCATCCACATCAAATTCAGGAAATTAGTAGTCATACTGACTCAAACAATATCTATAATCCATCCCTTACAGGATTAGTTAACCTGAAAATGAATGATCATCTAGTTTTGTTGATATTTTTACTTATATGGGTATTTAAGAACCTGGGTATCGACCAATTAGTCATTACCACAAACAGACGACTGAGCATCAATTGGCACAGAAATCCTGGAGTTCTTGCCGGGGAGATTCTGACACCATAGGAAAGGGTCTGCTCCGCAAAATGAGAAACTATTCATCATCTCCTAAACAAAACAAAAATGTTTGAACAATTAACACCAACTCATATCATTCGATTAACTCAAGGGACAATTACAAAAGGGTAAATTATTAAAAAAAACCTGATTTATCTTAAATTTTATAATATTATTTTAGATTTTGATATTTGGTGTCGTGTTTACTTTTTTTAACTAATTATTTATTATTTTATTAAATTATAAAACACAAAATTAATTAAAAAAAAGTGAATACTTAACAATCACACGATGAAATGAGTCACAACAGTAACGAAAAATTTGACACGACGAGTCACATCAGCAACAGTAACAAAAAACCTTAACATAGATTATTTTCATAAAAAATTAAAAATTCGACTATTTTAACACAATTTTTTATAATTCAACCTAGTATTACAAATTTAAGATAATTTTAAGTTTTTTATAATTTATCTATAACTTATTATTATTATTTTGATGGCGGCGG
This sequence comes from Erythroxylum subrotundum, assembly GCA_027563845.1. Lineage (NCBI taxonomy): Eukaryota > Viridiplantae > Streptophyta > Magnoliopsida > Malpighiales > Erythroxylaceae > Erythroxylum > Erythroxylum subrotundum. The sequence goes on from JAOQMQ010000003.1 coordinate 26,303,705, forward strand.
CTGTAATCATAAATAAATTTATGAGTTTCTAATATATACTATATATATATAAAAAGTCATTAGGTTTCCATCAATTATTGCTAGTCCTTGTCACCTCAAACGAGGTCGCTTTCTGATTGGCCTCAGCAATTACGTCCAACTCCATGTATATAGTATATTACCTCACTCCTAGGCCTTGTTTGGCTGATAGCCAAAATCAATTATTTGAATTCATCAATAAATTATTTAATTTATTTAGTTATTAGCTAGTTAAATTAATTGATTCAACTCAACCAGCTAAAAATTAGAAGCTGCTTATAAGTAATGTTTACGGCAATCAGCTAATTGCCCAAACGTATGATGTCAAATTTGCCCATAATCTTCAATCTCATTTTTATAATAAAACTATCAATTTCTAAAAAGTGGACACGTTTTCATAATAATAACTTCATTTTCTCTATATTATGGCTTACCCAAATCACCATCTGTAGAATATTACGTTTTTGTCCTTAAGATTTATCACAAACATACACTTATATGAATGAATTATATACACAACTATTTGTCAGGTAATCAGTATTCATCAGACATATACACACAACTATTTGCCACGTAATCACATACAAAGTTGAGTGAGTGATAAGAGTGATTATTGACTAACCCGAGTTTTGAAGAGATCGCCGGACAGAACATCGCTAAAGAAGGCATCGATTTCGTTGTCTTTTTGAATCCGAGCAAAATCGTGGGTCTTGAACTCTTCTGCGGTTCTATCGGGAGCAAGAGCTGTCTCGTTGATGACCTCTTGAAGGGCAAGTTCTGAGTCGCTTCGCTTCAAGTCTCCACCTCCGCCTGGTTTCTGCTCCATTGAAAGACCCAACAGTTAGCCGAATTATGGATAACCGATTACTACACAGACAGAGAGGGAGAGTGAAGGAAGGGGGAAAAGGGAAGAGAAAGTGAAGCAAATGGAGTGATATATAGAGACGGTAGCAAGCAACTTTCGATGTATTGATTTGCCTGTGGGAGTAAAAGAATAATTATTCTAAAAGAAAAGCACCTCCCTTTTCACTAAATTACAAAAATGTCACCCACTGCTCCTCCGAGCCCAAATTGTTTTAATTACTTTAATATCTATTAAAAACAATGAGACTTTTCTAATTGTTTTAAATGTTTGGAAATAAGAAACCTTAGAAAGAAATTTTTGAATTTTTTTAGTTTTTAATTTTCTAAATCTTTTTCTAAAATTAATGACAAAATATATATTATATGGATTAATCAAATATTATGCAACTTTTTAATTCAAATCAAATTAATTAAATATAACTTAAACTAATTATTTATTATAATTATCTTAAATTATTAATTTAAGTCGAATTTGATTAATTCAATGAATTTAAGAATTGAGTTAAATTACTATATTAATAACATTAGATTAGTTTATTTCTACTAGTCAATAGTAAGATTGTATACTATTGAACCTCTTCAAATTTCGCGAATTAGCAAGATTCATACTAAGTGTTAGTCAAGAGTAAGAGTGTATATTATTGAACCTCTTAAAATTTCGCGTATTAGCGAGATTCATATTAGGTATTGTTGTCGTTGTTGTTAGAAATGTCCAACTTACTCCCAAAAGCTAGCTCAAGAGGGGGAGGTTTGCACACTATTATAAATTGTTGAATGCTCTCATAGTTGTCTGATATGGAATTCCTGGCACACCCTCTCAGTCCACAGCAGGACTGGACATCTGATGGATATATTGGACAAAGGGACATAATCGGACACCGCCTCAAATCATCGAGACAAACTGACTCTGATACCATGTTAGAAAGGTTTAACTTACCTCCAAAAGTTAACTCAAGAGGGAGAGGTTTGTACACTATTATAAATTATTGAATATTCTCGTAATTGTCCGACGTGGGATTCCTAACAATTGCTCGAATATTAGAATGAACTAATGTCAGTTGTATATATATATATATTTATACAGTTGGTTCAATTTTGTAATATAGAGGGAACAGGATAGGCAATTTGAGCGTGAGTTAAGGAGTAATAAAGTGAGGAGGAGGACAAAGGAAGCAAATGGAGGAAGTGTTTGATTTCGACACGCACCGACCTTGTGAGAAAGTCACGGTTGCTTTTGTTGTGACACGCCCAACTACACCTACTTTACTTGTTTTTTTAATTATATTAACACTTTCTCTTCTTTGTAACTTTATCTTTACATGTCTTAGATGCAGACCGAGTACTAATACCCAACTTTATACATTTAACTTACATTCCATACTGCTCCACGTTGCCGCCATTATCAGAGCAATCAGGAAAAAGAAGAAGTGTACTTATACTGCCTTTTACAGCTCCACCTATCGAAGATTGCTTCAGTTGTAAGATAACAGCTTTCAAGGCGGCTTTAAATCTCCTGTTCCTTTCCCATGTGTTTCAAACAGTATCTAACCATGCAATAATCAGGAGAGAGAAAATTTGTATGATCGGATGTTATTGTTTTTTTTTTTAATAAGAGGGAAGAAAATAGTTTATAAAATAAGTCAAGAGAGACAAAGTCCGACATATTCTCTGTAAAGATAAATTGGCACCCAATAGGTATAGTATCTAGATAAGCAGGGCCTATCGCAAACTATTCCGCATAATTCGCTAGTCAGTCAGCACACCTGTTACGTTCTCTATAAATACGTCGAAAGACAACATTTCAGTTCCAAGCAAACAGTTTATTAATTCCTTAAACTATAGGATTCAATATCATTGATCGTCTCGCCGAAAAAGAAAACAGGTTGATCACCGCAATCAAGTTCACTTCGAATTTGATTCTAATCAAGATAAAAAACGGAACAGAAGATTTGAAACCCTTTAAGGCATCTTGTGTAGCCAAGAAAGCTTGGTTTTACTGATTTGGTATGATTCAATTTGATAGGAATTTTTGAAATTTTAATTAACAATTTTTTATTTAATTAACTATGAGAAATTAAAATAATCTTTTTAGAATTTATTATTAAAGATTCTTTTATTCAATTAATTATGAAAATAGACTTAAATTTAAAATTATGAAAATAGACTTAAATTTAACAAATTCAAATAATTCTTTTAAAATTCAAATTAAAACTTAAATATGACAATTTTTTACATCATCAATTACAAAAAAAAAACTAAACAAATTATAAAAAATTGAACTAAACCATCCCAAATTTAAAATACCAAAATAAGTTTAATTAAATTTAAACTCAAATTTAAAGTTTGACAAATTTTAAACTCAATTAATTAAAAAAAGAACCAAACCAACAGCAAACAATAATAAATTTAACAGGAGTTAAAATATTTTTACTGGACTTGCTGAACCCAATAATTCTATTTTGAAATCTAAGTTTAATCAAAAATCTTATAAAGTCTGATCAAAACGATCAAAATTAATTTTTTTAATTTAAAATTTTTAGGAAACATCAACTTTTTTAGTTAAATCATTTTAACCAAAACTTCTTTTAATTGTATCATTTTAAACAAAAATTTTGAACTTCAAATCAAGTCAGATCGAATAACCCAATTCTAGCATATCAAATAACCCAATTCAAAACCCAAACTGGTAGAAAAAAAAGAGTTCCAACCAAAACCCGAACCCAACCCAAAGCTTACGAAAAAAAGACAGCCTCCTTGTTTTTTCTTCTTTTTTTTTTAAGAAAAGCTACCAAAAATATTTCATAATCAATCTAAGGAAAACCATTCCCGACATATCCTCGATAAGGATGGGGTGGCACCCTACGGGTGAAATATCAAAATAAGTGCTTCCAAAAACAAAATGGCCTTCTTTACCACTTTTAGAGGGGCGTGTTGCTTGTTTGTTAATAATAGCTCAATTACCTGGTCCCGAGAGTCCTAGCATTGGAGTAACAATGCATCTAGAGTTGATCGGTCAGGACCTCTGGGTCCATACTAAGTGAAGGCAATCAATTTAGTAAAAGAAATAAATGGCAAACTTGTGCAAGTGACTAAACATAAGGATTGAACACCAGTAGTACACATCTGCACAACAAGGGAAAGGCACCTTCTAGTTTAAATAAACAAATTAGAATCACATAGTAACATCTAATAAGTTTTGATAGTATTTAATCAGCAAAACAGGCAAAAAAACAAACAAACAAACAAACATGAGATCGTACCAATGTCCCAACTATAACATCATCATCGTCATCAAAGGTCCAACAATTTGAAATAAGTTGTAAAGCACAAGCTAAAACGTCACTGAAGGACTTTAACAAATAGATCAGCATGAAGACAGAAATTTCAAGAAATTAGATCAGGCCATTATCTTGGCAGACCTGACAAAGAGGCTGTCCACTACCTTGCCCATGTTGGAAATGGTTTCTAAAGTGGCTGGATAAATAGCATCTGTCTTTGGATCGTCAAATATAATTAAGCATCCAGCACCTTGGTCCAATGTCCCAGCAAACTTCTTGTCCAAAATCATCTGAGACAACTTTTTCTCAACGTGATCTACAGGCAATTCAATCAGCTCAGCAATGTGAGCAATCTCCACCCTTGAGAAAGGTTCAATCAATCTGCATAGGTTCTGTTCCAGAAGTGTGTCATAAAGGGATGAAAGGTGTCTGTGCACAATTGGGTCTTCCTCCAGTTGAGCCTTGTAATTGCGTAGGGCAATCTCAAATGACTTCAACGATCTCTTAGAATGAGCATCCGCAACAGCTTTCATAGCATCCAATTCTGGCCCCACATACTGGAGACCAGCCTTTGAAGAAATTATCCCGGCCACATCATCAGCTTGGCTCACCATAATCTTGCATAGTAACATATATTTAAGACTAAAAACTGCCCTTGGATCTTCGAGAGCGTTGAAGGACTCGAATGCTTCAAAAAAATAGCTGTAAGCAGTTTTATAGTCCTTCTCCTCAGCATGGAGTATTCCACTCTGTAAATCAATGGTGCCTTGCTGGGCTGGTGGTACATATATAGCGTTCGCTGCTGTCCTTGCAGCTGTAAGAGCAGCCTTTGCCTTGGGTAGATTTCTCAGTGAAAAATGCAGCTTACTCTCTAACAAGTCTATGTCCACAAGGAGCAATTTGTCATCTAACCGCCTCACCTCTTTTACTAAGTTTGTGATAAGCGTCAATGCTTCTGAATACTCTTTACTTTCCATCAAAAGGGAAGCAAGCCTTGCTTCAACACGTTGCCTAAGGAATGTTCGCTTTTCTGCACGAGTCCATTGCACCATTTCTCTGCAAAGGGTAATTTGGAGATCAGAAGTTCCAGGTATTTTGGCAACAGCATCTATTATTCCTCTGACAATCTTGGCAGTTTTAGCCTTAGGGATCAAGGCAAAGAAGGGTCTCAACTGAGTAAGAAGGCCACGAAGATCCTCAGCCCTATTCTCTTGCCTAAGAAAGTTGGAAAGATTTGTGATGGCCTGTTCTTTTATGCGCAGTGCTTCAGGAGATGAAGAAGGATTTTCAAGTACACGATAAAGTATTGAAATGGCTTCATTGGGATCTTTAGCTTCTAAAGCCTGAGAAATTGATTCTGTTGTTGCAGGTAGATATGAAGACGACATGACTAACGCTAGGAAGTTCAAAACCTGTAAAATAACAAACCGGGATTGTTTGATATAAAGAGATCAGGAAATTCAAAAACTTATCTTAAATTTGATGGAGGAAAATCATGAACCAAACAACATGGCAAATGGGTTCAAAGTTGGAACTTGCTAAATCCAATTTGAACATAAAAATTAGAAAAAGTTAATCCGCAACAAGGCTGGTGGAAGCCAACAACTTAACAGTAGTATGTTACAATCAAACAGCACTGCAATCCACAGCAAATATCACAAAATAATTCGGTACAAATAACAAAAGGAATTGTTAAAAGCAGAACACAAGCATGCTTATTGAGCTACATTGAAGTCTATAATCAGAAACATCAACCTCCCCATCGTATACTATAAACTCTTTAAACCATCGAACAAAACACCAGAAATTTGCACAATACTTCCACATTCAGCTCATTCATGACCGGATTTAGCCTCTGACAAAATTTTAAAAGAAACCCTAAATTTCATCCTCGTACAAACTAAACGAAAGAGACTGATTTTTCCAACCCAATCAACGCAATTTGGCAGACAAGGTTAAATCACACCACGGAATGCCAAAAAAGCCCATTACCATTTCCAATTAAAACAACAAAAAGCAGAATCCATGACAAAGCTAAAAGAAGAAAGAATCGAATTTATCTGCAGAAACAAGAATCATAGTGATATACAAAACCCACCATAAATTTAACGTCTAGCTAAGCAAAATTCAGAGATCTAGAAGCTTCGAAAAATTTAAGAGTATGCGAAGACCAAGATAAACTAAAAAGGAAGACAAAACCCTAAATCGTGAATCGAAAAGAATCAAACCTTGAAATAACACTCTTAAACAGCCTGCTATTGAACCTCAAGTCTCAAGAGGAGAAGTAAATATTAGCTACCTACCTTGAGGAAGACGAAAGGAGCTCAAGTCCTCCTCTACCGAGAAATAGAATAGGTTATTCGGTTATTAATTTATTATATTTTTTAGATTTAGAATTTTAGTTTGGGCCTAAGTTATTCGGTTCTTTTTTACATGAAGCCCATCAAAGGCCCACCAGAATTTTATAAGTCAAGCTTGAATATGGATTTGATTTATTTGGACAACCTATTTTGTTGCTAGATTGTGATGCAAATGGAGAGAATTCAACTCCAAATTTTAATGTTAATGTAAGTGATGAGTGAATTTCTTGGATTTCTAAGACCAAGATTTGATCCTCTAATTAATAATGGTAAAAATGGCCCGTTCTGATTCAATATGGCTCGGTCCAAAATTAATAAGTTCGATTCGACATGATCAGACTTAAGGTTGAGGTTTGAGGTTGAAGGTTTTTTCAATTTCAAATAACTCAGACTAGGGCTCGAATTATATAAGATGACGTCAAAATAAATTTAATCAAGCTTTAAACTACTCAAATCTAAAATTCTATATTTATTCGGATCTAAAACTTCAAACGACTTGAACTATTTTTATCCTTACCTCAAACTTGCTGACTAAATGGATACAAAATTACTTTAGAAGGTGAGTTCGGGTTGAACTGTTGCTGGTGAGGCTGGGGCTGGGGCCTAGGCCTGGCCTGAGGTTGCGGGTTCAAGCCCGAGCTTGAGTCGCATTTATTCCTACCTAATATGTTTTTAAATAAAAATATAAAAATGGCATCGTTTTGTTTATATGCGTCGGCCTAGTGGGCCATACCCGAATGATATCTTACTTTTTCCTATTCATTTCATCAAATTTAAGAGTTCTCAGACTTAAATGTTTCTTTTATTTTAAAGAAAATTGGGATGAACTTCAAACCATCACTTCATTGTTTGATATAATTAGGCAACAAAAATAAATCTTTGGTAAGTTTGTAAAAAACAAATATTAAATAAATAATTTAATAAGCTAAGTATTAAATAAATTTGGCAATATTTAATTTGTTAATTTAAAGTTACTTTAAAATTTTCATTCCAATTATTCGAATTAAAAACATGTTAAAACACTTTTTCCTATAAAATGGTGTATTTTAAGACGTGAAACAGAGAAAAAAAATAATTAATTGAATTAAAAAATTATTAAACTTAAATTTAAATGTCATCAATTTTAAATATTTAAAAATAAAATAAAATCATGTTAACTTTAATTAAAATATTTTTTAGAAAATCTCTCATTACTCATAAATTTTACATTAAAAATTGTTTTCAAGTATGACTAAGTAACTACTATCTCTGTCTCTATATCGTCGTTAGCATCCACCTTCACCTTTCCATCCCTAACCAGAAAATCCAAATTATAGAACACAGGGACCATGATGCCGTAGCACAAGAAAACCGGAACAGGCCCAAATATCCATAGCAGTAGAGGCATAGCAGTATAGAAGAGTCTATTTCCCACAGTATTCAGAAGAAAACCCTTCTCTAAGAGCTCTGAAACGTAACCAGGAGTGATCACTATGGACATGGAGTCTTGAGGTGAGTTGATGAGTATGCCAACTTCGTTCACAAACCTGATGGATAGAGAGTGGCAAAAGAATGAGAAGAGAAAAATGGTTAGAAGGGTTACGTATTTGAATTCCACCATGAACTCTCCTCTAGCACCAAAAATGGTGTCCTTCAGTGGCTGTTTCACGCTGTACGAGCTGCTTAGAATGGCTGCCAAACCAGTCGACAAAAGCATTGAGGTTGTCGCCATTAACGTTGATCCCATGATCAAGTTCCTAAAGGATTGGACTCCCAATATGTTCTTCTTGTCGTTTTCCTGGACAAACTGGCTCGTTAGACAAGAAAAAGTCTGTACGTATAATTCTATTTATGAGATCGCCCGACGTGACTTGCACTAATCCTGAAAAGCCAACCAACCACATATCCTCCCTTAACATTTGTAGTAAGCACTGATCAGTAATAAGGATTTTGAAGTGAAAAAGAGAGAAGAATTACAGAAGAACAAAAACTCCTGTCAAGTCTGCAGATTGAATAGAAAGTTTCTTTCTTTTTCTTTTCCTGCAAATTGAATTAACTGATATGTTGGTGAACATAACTTCTTTGCTTCATTTAGATGATGCCCATTAGAATTCATCAATTTTTGTGTTTTCCGTGTACGCATATGTAGTTTACTAGAAATGACATAAACCCATTAGAGAGAGAGTGATTCCAATAGCATACACACCTTCATTATGGCTGATACCCAGTTCCGACGGCCGGAGGCGTTTGTGCCGATGATGGTGGACAGTGGCTGGACTCGAACCTTATGCCATAACCAGGCATGATAAGCCATGTTGATTGTGAAGCCAAGAGGCACAAGTGTCGCATCAAGATAATATTTCCTCCATCCCATCTCTTCACTACTTGTCTTCAGCTTGATGTTAAAATCTCACCTCTTCTGTTATGTTTCTCCTGAGCTAGCTTTGTAGGGTTAGAGTGCATATAGATATGCTTTTTCCTTAGTAATAAATAGAAAGACCAAAAAGAAAGAAAGACATTCAAGAAATGTGTGTAGACTTGTTTGAATGTGCGAATTCAACCCACTAAGACAACAAGAAAAAGGTTATTTTCCTAGTTTATTAGTTTAAGAAAATAAAAAAGGTTATTTTACTATAAAAGCGATCTCATTATTATTGGAAATTTCCAACATTAATTAATCATTTTATTTATTTCCTTTTCATTTTTTTTAACTTTTATAAGTTATGTGACACTTTTTATCCATTTAAACTTCATTCTTAAATGTTCCTAAGACTATTTTTTCAACAATACCAGCATTTTAATAAAAAGCAGAGTCTGGAGAGATATGATAGTGGCGCAGCTTTACTCCTATATAGTAGAGAGGCTGTTTCCAGTAGACTCACATGCAGATGTGATATTAAAAGAATAATATATGTTAAAGAGTAAATAAGTAAAACTGACACGTTAAATTATTATGTAAATAAAATTACAATAAATACATAAATAAATAAAATATAAAATATAACCAAAAGATATACCTAATGGTGTTCAGATCGACTAGTACCTGATAAGCTGCAAAGTCCGGCTCTTCTTGTCTCTAGTTAAGCTAGGAGTCCTTGCTCAGAGACTCTGAAGGTATGACAATCCTACGGTTTTAAACGGCTTCGCAGGATCTTTCTCCATATATCTGTCCTGAAAAGTCAAGTTATAGGCCCGAAAGTCTTGTCCAAGACTTACAACAAATATGAGAATGCAACAAGTATGTAGTTTTATCTTTAACTAATAAAGAAAATAGATAAATACGTATAAATAAAAATATAAAACAAGTTGAAAAATAAAAGATAAAATAACTAAATAAATTATAAAAGATAAAAGATAAGCAAATAAATAAAACAAATAAGTTATTGCAATAAAATGTTTAGGTTAAGTAAGGAAGTGTTTAGGCTAAATAACTAAAAGAGAAGTATTACGTATTAAATATTTATGCTAAATATAAGAAATTAGATTAGAAAAAAAATGTTGAAATCCATGACTATTTAAAATTAAAATTTTAGTGTTTTTTTAAAGTAATTAAATTAAATTAAATTCCCATAAAAACATGTGCTACTTAAATTAACAAAATACCTTAGCTAGTCATCGGTCCATTTTTCAGTCAAAGATATCGAGGATGTGTAATCAAACAAAATGTACAAGAACACATTATTTAATTTATACATGCGAAACGCAGCATTTCAATTAGTGATTGTCTTAGGTACAAATGTGCCCGCATCGGATATGACACTAGTCACGGGCGGGCTTAAAGATTTCATATAATATCTTTAATTAATGCGGACTCACATCTTTGAATTGACTACCTAATTAAAGTTTAAATTATTTTTAACATTATCCTATAGTTTCCCTCAAAAAAACAAAAAAAAAAACATTATCCTATAGTTATTTACTTGTATGAAACATAAATAGAATGGGATTAATATAACGAAAGAGTTGAAAATTAAAATGAAACCTCAGTACTGTTTCATTATAAAATTAGTTAAAGATTAAATAAAATTAAAGAACTTAAAATATAATTAAAATAAATTATCTTTACATTTCTAATAATTTTAAGTTTAATTAAAAAGATGTTATTAAATGAAAACTAATTTATTTATTTTAGTTTATAAGAATTTATTGATTTGCAAAAATTAATCGACTAATTAATAAATTTATCAATTTTTAATAACAAAAATTATTAAAATAAATTAAACCGAAAAATAAATAATTCAAAATTTTAAGAATAAAACGGTTGAATTGGTTTAATTTTTTTAACATTGGCTAGAAAAACTATATAAAAAAAGATAATTGGGAAGCAGAAAAGATTTGTTATTTCTAAATTACTGTGCTGCGGGCCTTCTTAGGTTTAACATTCTATTTGAAGACGGAGAAGGCTCCTTTTCATTAACACTTTCGGGCTACGAGGAAAGCAATTAAGGTCCTGCGATGGCGGAGGCGCTTGCTTTTTGGCAGTGTTTGATATTTGCTCGTGATGGCATGTTACGAGTATGTTTTATCTTTACTGATAGTCAACTTCTTATCCATGCTTTGAACTTCAAGTCTTTGAATTTTTCCTATTTTGGTCTTATAATTTCGGACTGTAAGGATATTTTATGTACTAGAGACAATATCTCTATTTCTTGAATTAGGCATTCGGAGAATAAGGGTGTCCACTCTCTTACTCGGGCGTCTATTCTTCATAGTCACTTTCAAGTATGGGTTGATATACCTAACTGTATCTTGGATGATTATTTCTCTCTTTTCGACAAAAATAAAAGGATGAGAAGCCAAAACTAAAGAGAGAGAAAAGCAACGGGCAAGCACGCCTTTCTCATGAGAGTGCAGAGAACAAACGTGTAAGAGGACTTGAACATACTTAAGCCATGTATATACGACAACTGTTTCTTCATAGTTTCATTTGTCTCTATATCCTTCTCCAGGAAAAAAAAAAAAACAAATTAGCTGGCATTTACGTGCAAGAAGCAATCTGTTTATATTTTAATATTATATATATATATATACACACACCTATATAAATACGAATATTTTAAAAATATTTTAAATTGGTAAAATAAGAAATTTAATGTTTAAAATATTCAATCAGTTTCAGATTGTCATAAAATTGGAAACATTATTATTAAAATTGAAGTTTAATTGAAAAAAGATGATGTTAAATAAAAATTAATTGATTTATTTTAATTTATAAAAATCTATCGCATGATTTTTAACAAAAAAGAGTTATTAAAGTAAATTTGAACAAGAAAATTAAAAATTAAACAAAAAATGGACCGATTTAAGATTTTACAATTGAACCAACCGAATCGATAAATACAAAATGTCAACATTTATATATAAAATATTTTTGATTACATGATAATTTAATACAATTTAGTTTTGTTATTAACCATATTAATAATAAGATACGCGTATTTAAAATAATTTAATTTTATGAATATCATTTTTTGACATCAATTAGGGTAAAAGAATAATAAATATTTATAAAACTTAAGCAATCATTTTCTTTTTAAGGCACATTTTTTGGGTGGAGTTAGCTTACATCTATCATACCAAACACAACGTATAGCCCAAATATAAGGGAGTCCCAGATTAGTATTCTTCTGCTTGTTTTTGGGTTTTTTGTTGGATTTTGTTACATTAAGCTAGACACTTTAATTTACGTCAAAGGACAAGTATTTGCCTCTAATTCAACTTAGTCATTGTCAAGCCCACTCTCTGCCCATCATATTAGCAAATGCTTTACTTGAAGGAATGCGAACTCTAATAAAAGTCATGTAACCGTAATTCTGTTTTGGTTCACAGGGGAGCATAATCCACTAATTCAGTACTTCAATGCATTGCTTAGTCAATCACTTGCACTAAATCCAAACTTCAGATTGTTATGACTTCTAATTCAAATTGATGGTTTGCCTATGATGCTATTGGATCTGAAGCTTGCATACACAAGCTGTGTTAAGAGTGACATCAATTGAATCACACACTTGAAGATGCGATTGAATCATAAACTATTATTGGCTGAACAGTTTGCAGGGAAGAAATCCAGGTAATTTCAATGAATCATAGCTTTCAATTCATGGACAACAACCTTTTAGTAGCCATTAATGATAAGAAGAAATAGAAACTCCACTGATATAAGTGACAACACATAGAAAAAACATATAATCACCATCGCGCATGAGTCATGAAGGACCCTCTGAACCCTATAAGCAGACACAAAAAGGGGTCACAAGCCTCTTGGGTCCTGACAATTCTATCCTATAGGAAACAAAATATGGTCTGTAACAAAAGTACAGGATTTGATAATTGATGAGAAACATTTCAATCTTCAATTTCAGTTATGTCCATTTACTTTCATGAATGGTGTAAAACAGATCACCAAAAGAGGCCCCTCAAGGGAAACAATCGAGAGAAAGTAACTAATATGAAGGAGAAGACAGAAACCTGAATACAAGCCCCTCAAGAAATGAATTGATTCTTTACTCCTTACTCCTTCCACAGTTCATCGTTAGAGCAATAGGCTCAAAAGGAAAGATCTTCATCATCACAATAGTTTGGGAAGGTTACACATTTAAAAACCTTGCAGTTTGAACACAACACATATCCAATCTGCACTAAAAACATTATGCATAAGAATGCAGACCAACCTCATCCACTGTCAAACATAGTAAGAGGATTGATCTGATACACTCATAAAAACTCAATCAACATTTCAATTCCAAGGTCATTCCAAGATTAGAAAACAAGAAACATCCTTTTTTCAAGCGAAATATACTAAAACGACAAAAGGTTGAACGAACTACTTACAGCTCTACAAGAGGGACAACGTCGGTAGATACGCTTGTTGTCAGCTTTAACATTGGTTTTTTGCCCTTTACAGAAATCACAGACCAACCATCCTTTTCCATTGCAAGGTTCACACAAGATCGCCGACTCCACCTTCTTCAGACCAACAAAACTAGTTCAAGTTCAACACACAAAATTAATGATATAAAATGATTCCAAAAGAAAAAAGAAACACCTTCTCCTCTTGCTGGACACTAACGCAGCTCAAAGGCTTAAAGAAAAGCCTGGACGTTGTCGTTCTGGTGATTGTCGGCAACATCCTGAAGTAACAGGGGGTCTTGACCGGAGCTATTGAAAATTTTGCCATCGTAGAATAAGCTCACTTCTTCCACACAACCACCGCCAATCTCAAAGCAGTCTCTTACGTTATCCGATTACGTCATCATCACGTTACATTACATTTATATTACCCAGATTAGAAACGCAAATTACTAAAATTGCCATCTACTCTGGTTCATTCGAATATACGTAGCAGTAGCAGTGTATTTGCTTTGCACACTCACAGGCTAGCATCCATGAAGACACTAGTGTGCTTCATTGCTTTTCTTCTCTTTCTGCCTCGTGATCGTACACTCGCTTCTTCTGATCCATGTGAGCCCGCCAACCAACGTGACCCACGGACTCTCCGATCCGATCAAATCACAGTCCTCATCAACGGCTACTCCGAGTCTCGCATCCCCCTCCTCCATTCCCTCGCCGCCACGTACTCCACCTCGGCGCTCGTCTCTGCTGTGCTCGTCCTCTGGGGAAACCCCTCCACGTCAGCCCTAACACTTTCCGAATTGGCTCACAATCTCAGCCTCTCCTCCTTCGGTCAATCAACCATCACTGTCGTTTGCCAATCATCAGCCAGTCTCAACGCTCGCTTTCTCCCTCGATCTTCCATTCGGACCCACGCCGTCTTGATTTGCGACGATGACGTGGAGGTTGATCTTAAGTCCTTGGAGTTCGCTTTCAGAGTTTGGAGCTCGAATCCTGATCGTTTGATTGGGTTCTTCGCGAGATCACACGATATTGATTTACTGTCAAGGAGTTGGATCTACACCGTGCATCCGGACAAGTACTCGATCGTGCTGACCAAGTTCATGATATTGAAGATCCAGTATTTGTTCCAGTACAGCTGCGGAGGAGGGGCTAAGATGGGTGAAATGAGGAGGATCGTTGATCAGATGCAGAATTGCGAGGACATATTGATGAATTTTGTGGTTGCTGATGTTACAAACGTGGGGCCTATTCTGGTTGGGGCAAAAAGAGTTCGAGATTGGGGAGATCCTCGTAACAACGATCACGTTGATCGTGATGATATTCATAAACGGTTAAGATTGAAGGATACCGTCAAAGAGGTGGGCTTAAGTAGTAGGAGAGGGGAGCACCGTAAGAGGAGAGGGGACTGTATAAGGAAGTTTCACAAGTCCTTGGGAAGGATGCCGTTAACATACAGTTATGGGAAGGCGGTTAATTCAGTAGGTGAGCAAGGATTATGTATGAAAGGAGGCAAGTTAGTGTTTTGTGATCAATTTTTCTGAGCATTGATCACATAAAGATTTTAGAACCCTGGAAATTGGAATACTTGCACTTTCCATGTTTATTATTAAATTTTGATCAAGTGTCTAAGAACTAACTAATGCCAATCTTAGTCAAAGTCCTAGGTTTGTCGTCAAAGAATGTTCAAGAACTTTTGAAATGAAGCAGATATGAGACTGTAGATGTAGCATTGATAATGTAAGAAATGGGTTTACATTCATAAAAAAAGAGCATTCTCAAATGAACACAGAGCTGCTCTGCTTCAATTCTCCTCTTTAAACACCTTCAATAGCATAGATGGTGAATGCCTAGTGATGGTAGTTTTGTCCTTTCAGAATAGTCCATGACCTGAAATATGAAGACGGAGAACCTGTTACTTCAATTTAATGAAGAACCTAATCAAGTTTCAGAATTGACTGATGATGAATACAAACTCCAGTGTCAAGTTCACCAGGATCCTCTTCATCTCAAGAATCACTAGACAAAAGATTATCCCATCTCCCATAACCCTCCCCATCAAGAAATGAAATTTTCAAACCATAAATTTGATTTGGCATGCCTCAAGCAGTGGGATGATTCATAATGTTATCGTGCCAGTTTTGACAAACGGTTGGTGTAAGTAAATACAAATGAAACAAGAAAGGCCCAGAAAACAAAGATAACCTCATAAGAAACATGCTAATATACCAGCTACAAGCAATGTAGAGAGGATTGTTGGGTGAAGTTGGGAGGGTAGACTGACAATTCTTCAGTTATCCTGTTCGGAGAAAGATTCAGGAAGAAGAATCCATAATAGTTCAGTTTCAAGTCCCACTTATGAATGAATCCACAGATTGTCCATCTTGCATTTACCAAGGATTCCAAGCACAACGACACTAAAATATTATCTTTATGCATATTTTGTTGCCACAGTTAAGAAACAGATAAACTTGAAACATGAAAAGCAATGGGTTCCGCTATTGCAGATATCTGCACATTTTTAACACTAAAGGATAACCTTTATCAGATTCATGACCAAGCAACCATTTAAGCCTAGCTAATCCAAAAATGTATGGTATATAATCCAGCAGACTGTTAAAACCCACCTGTAAAGCTGTTCAACAAGCACAAGAAGCGCAATCTGATGATTCAGAACCATTGAGGACAATCTTATCGTTACATTAGCTCGATTTCGCACTTGTTTGCCATGACCGTAAGGTCCACCAATGCAGAACAACAACCTTGAAGCTCCCTACAGAACGTACACATAAAAATGATGTCCACATTAGGCAAATAAAAGTTCTGTTCTTGTAGGGTAAACAATCAATACCGTGTTCCCAGCATCTGCAACCAAGTCAGCCATCTGTTCTGAGTTGACATCCCGTCCTTGCTCATCCAACATCACAATCTAAACACAACTACTGTTCTTTAAGCGGCTACAAAAATCTCCATAACAACAGCATTAAACTTAAAAACAACATCAATGTTGGTAAAGACTATACCCAATCATCAGACCTTATAAGATTCATAACTGCCGCATCCTCGTCATCAACCTGAGCCCTCGAATCCCTGTAATATCAAGATTTATATTACATCATAAGATGAACGTCAGAATTTCCAAGACCTAAACAAGTAAAAACTTCCCAATTCAGTAGAAATTACAAGTTATGTAAAAATGAATATACCGCGCATTTCTGGGATTGGATCGAACTAGAACATCATCCACAGAGCAATAGTGCCTAAGCTTGCCTACATACTCGTCCACTAGTAATTGTACCCCGGGGGACCTCCTTTTGACAACCGTGATAATGCGTATGGGTAATGCCCTCTGGTCGTAATAAATACAATATATAATAAATCGGAATCAAATTCCAAAGGGGTATCTTTAAGTTACTAAACTTGACAGAAAAGGAGAAGTTGTTTTGTCTTTACCACTGATTGGCCGGCATATTTACACTGGGCACCTGAAAATTTCAGAAGCAGGTTGGAGTAGGGTGAATTTGGGTGCCGTGAACAACAACTAGGGAAAGAGTGGTTGTTGAGAGCAAAATTAGTGCAGGCGGGGATTTGCATCATCGGATTGGGACTAAATCGCAATCAGCAGATTTTCCTTTCCTTCCTTACGATTAATTACAAAACATCAGCTTTCAAAACCCCATTGTAGATAGACCTGTTAAGCAAACTTCTTAATAAGTCAAATCTGCTTTCAGGCCAAGCCCATTTCAGATATGGTATCGGACTAGTTAGTCAACTTGCAATTACATGCAGATTGGTATCGAACCAATGTTTCTATTATCACATACTTTTTCTTATAATGGGAATTCATAAATATGTATTGGAATGATAATTTTTATTGTCCCGGTATCAGTTTTTAACTCCGTAATCGTCAGCAACAAAGCCAAGTTCATCTTTAACTTGGTTGAAGGTCCAAAATTTAGGGATGTCTAGGTTTGAGTAAAAATATGTTGTAATGTACTTAGGCTTACTAGACCAGCTTCAAGTTTTAAGTCTCAGCAAGTCTGAAGAGCAAAAGGTATTTTTACTATAGGAGCAGTTAAACACCTTCTTTGCCAATGTCAATCACGCAAAGAGGCTGCCTGAATCACTACTCCATGAGCACTAACTTCTCTAACCCGAATAGAAAATCGATATCAGTTTAACATATTCAGCAAGAAACAGACGATACATATGAAATTGCAATTTCAGATGTATCAACCTTCTCTAACATATTCCGCAAGAAACAGAAGATATCATAGCGAAAAAAGGTGAAAAGGATGACAAGAATTGATTTAGGGAAGCTGCATTCATCTCTATGGCACCAATTTTCAGCCAAAGAGCCAAACTCCAGCCCCATGAGTATACCGTCATCAAATTCCTCTTTGAAAAAACAAGAAAACCACAACCGAAATACTTCAAATGCATAATGAAAACTGATTACTTTCACAAATCAAAAGACAAGACTCGACTTCAATGATTCTTGAAGGGAGTTGATTGAACCTCTGCGATAGCTAGCCGCCTCCGCAAACCCTAAGCCAGAAGCCAGGGCTTGGATTGGTTTATATATAGAAGAAGATCACGAAATGGGAAATTAGGCCCTCTAACTTTCTACATTCTCGGTTGGTAGTTGGTATCCCTCCGTGAGCCCAATAAACATAACCGATTATTAAAAACTCAACCTAATCGGTAATTTTTTAAATTTATTTTAATAACAATTGTTAATAATTGAAATAAGAAGGGTGAAAATATCTTTATCCTAAATTCCAAACTTTAATAAAATAAAAAGTAACTCGAATTTTACAATAGCATTTATTTAAAAATGTCCTCAAAAGTGAAGTTTTATTATTTTATGTAAAATTATGGATTAGATCTTGTAATTTTTAAGCTTTGTTTATAGTTTAACTTAATCTTAAACTTCAGTTCTAATCTCATCAACCTCATCCGAAATTTAGATTTAATTAGTTTGACCATTGAATTTAAATCATATGAACTTTAAAATAAAAGATTAGTATTAACAAGGAAATATAGTTGGGTTCAAGTATTTAAATAAATTTGACAAATATTTAGAAAGGCTTTTAATTTTTAAAAATTAAATTAAATTAATTTGAAATAAAAATTTATGATTAAAATAAAAATAATTTATGTTTAATAATTAAAATATTACTTCTAAAAGGAATATGAAAATGGCTAATATTATCTTAATTAAAAACATAAAATGATATCATCTTATGATTGACAAGGATTAACATCATTTATTGTTATAATTAATGTTTAAAAAAATTTAATCAATAAGACAAGATATTTATGGTTTAAAGATTAATAGACTTTCGATATATAATAAGATTGAATAATTGAATAAATTGAAATAAGATTAAAAAAGAAGATTATCTTTACTAATAAAAAATTAAGTTTAATTTAAGAAAAAAGTGTTTAATGAAAATAAACTAATTTATGAAAATTGACTAACTCTTAATAACAAAAATTATTAAAATAAAAAATAGAAATTAAACAAAAAATAATTAATTCAAGATTTTTATGTTTAAATTGATTTAATGGATTTAAAATTTTAATCATTAATTATAACTGTAAAAAAATTAAGATCTAAAAGTTTAAGTAATATTGAAAGTAATAAAATATTTTAAAAATTGAATAATTTTGAAAATTTTGAAATATAACTATTTTTACTTTTAAAAAATTAAAATTTAATTAAAAATATTTAAATAAAAATTAATTAATTAATTGTATTTTATAAGTATATATCAATTTTATCAACAAAAATTATTAAATTAAAAAATTAACTAACAAGTTAAATAATTTAAAATTTTTATGATCTCATCGGTTTAAAAGAAATAGATCCTGACGAGGATATTACCCAACACCTTAGGAACTGAATCGTATCCAAGACTATATGTACCAACTAAAGCTACTTTCCCCTGGATCACGTTCACGAGGGAGTAAACTGAAAAACACGCGCCAGAAGAAAAAAGGGCAGAAACGGTTTCGTCGTTATCCACTTTAACGAAATCATGAGGACCACCCTACAATGCGAAAGGGCATCAAAGTAAAAACATCAAATCATCAGTCGAATTCAACATGACGAGACTGCCTCTCCTTCACTTAGTCAGCTCTCCTTCTACAGTTTAAATTCCCAGCAAACCCCCCCAAAAAAAAAGGGACTTAGATAGGTTCTTCACCTTTTGACGTCTTGTTTGGTTAGCAAGAAAATTAGAGGGATCGAGAATGACGATTGAGGAGAATAACAGCGTATCGGCGGCGTCAAGGAGGCAGCTAGTGTTCGCTTACTATGTCACTGGTCATGGTTTCGGCCACGCCACTCGTGTCGTTGAGGTCCTGTCCTTTTGATCTCTTCCTTTCCTTTTAACTTTCGATCACTTTTCTGCTTGTCGCGTTATTCAAATGCGCCCATCACCATTTCCTGTGTCCTGGATTCGGGTTTAGATAATGTCTGCTGTTGGTTTCTTTGATCCTTTTCGTTGTTTTGCGAGGATCACGTGATTTTTTGCCGGGTTTCTTTTTTTTGAGTGTTTGCGTGTGCAATGTGTGCGGCCGGAGATGACGGTTACTGGAAATTTAGATGTTGAGGAATGTTGATGGTGTATTCAGGTTGCTAGGCACCTGATTCTTGCTGGCCATGACGTGCACGTAGTCACTGGTGCACCTGACTTTGTTTTTACATCCGCAATTGACTCCCCTAGGCTCTTCATTCGCAAGGTAGCTTACTCTTTCTCGCTTGCTTTCACCTGTAAATTGTTTGTTGTTCTTGCATTCACTGTGAAGTTCGGTGATTGTTGGTATCAGAATGTGGGCGAAATGAGGAAATTTGATAACTCTTGCTTTCAGTAATGATTATCAGATTTTTAAAATATTATCAACTCACCGACGTTTCAATTCTTAGGTACTCTTGGATTGTGGAGCAGTTCAGGCTGATGCGTTGACTGTGGATCGTCTTGCGTCATTGGAGAAGGTATTTTTCTTATTTCCTTTTAAGTGAAAAAATTTAGAATCTTAAAAAAATTCGGCTCTCAATTTTAATTTCTGGTTGGTTTTGACTGGATTCTTTCCCCTGTTGTTAGTAGTTTCTATTGTTTTGAATTGTTTCTTTCTTTCTTTGTGTTAGTATTCAGAAACAGCAGTAAAACCTCGGGAGTCTATTTTGGCAACAGAAATCAAGTGGCTTACCTCCATCAGAGCTGACTTAGTGGTACTTATAGTCTTGTTCTATAATTTGATTTTGTTCTTGGATTCTGAAAACATGTTTGTGAATTCTTTTTGATATATGCATCATCACAGGTGTCAGATGTTGTTCCTGTGGCATGTCGTGCAGCAGCTGATGCAGGAATTCGATCCGTTTGTGTGACCAACTTCAGGTGATTTTTTATGAGTCGCATCTATTTCATCTTGCTAAGCTTCTGCTTTCGATCTCTTGAAATTCTAGACTTTGGTTATCTTTTAACCTGACGAATATCAGTCATCATCACATATTTTTCCTGCAGAGATTGTAGGTTTTTAACATATCAGTCTTAAATATTAAATGATTGCATGTCTGGACCTCCAACCAGTTGAATTTGAGTTGCTTGATTCAAAAGCATGCTTTATTTGTTTCTTGTTTATAATTTTTTCCCCTGCTTTAAAACAATACTTTATCTGTGGAGGGGTGACCTTGTAGTTTGCTATCCCTTAGGCTTCAAATTTGGTTATAATGTATATGGTTACTTGATCCACCTCCATGATTTTCCTTTCAATTAGTAATTTAACTTTAAATTTTGTGAAACGTTCGGTTTTATGCAGTTGGGACTTTATATATGCAGAATATGTAATGGCAGCTGGTCGCCATCATCGTTCAACAGTGTGGCAGGTGATCTATGGCTTCACCTTATATAGCCATAATTCCTTGTAGTAATGATCTTCTAATTGTGACTGTCAATTTCACTGGGGAAACTAGTACCGGTCACTCTTTATACCTTGCTATGTTATCTTTTGTTAGGTGAACATTAGAACTCAGTTTCAAGCCAGTTAGTGATAAAGTCATATTTGTTTACAAAATTTTGGTAGATGTGTCCCTGAATTTTTGCTATTCTGGAATATAGAATTTACCTATGTTCTTTTATTTTTGTATATCGGAAAGCATAATCATCTATAACCTTATTCATCTTATGTACCTCTGTTATTTGCTGTGGTTAGTCTGCTGTTATCATGCCAAACTTTTACATGCTGCTGAATTCATGCAGATAGCAGAGGATTATTCTCACTGTGAGTTCCTTATCCGTCTTCCAGGGTATTGCCCAAGTATGTTGGCTCTTATACTGCCTAATTATTTTGTTCTTTTTCTCAATTTCCATGTTATTTGTCTAATTATTAATTTATTTGAATCCTGTTCTTTCTGCAGTGCCTGCTTTTCGCGATGTTATTGATGTGCCTCTAGTTGTGAGGAGGCTTCATAAATCCCGGGAGGAGGTTTGACATCTGAAACTATGTTGAACCCTTCAGTGATATCACATTGATCTTGGTTTAATTGTTTGAATCTTCTCATTGAAGGTAAGGAAAGAATTGGGTATTAGAAACAATGCAAAGCTCGTAATCCTGAACTTTGGTGGACAGGTAAAGACACCAAATCTTATACCGGATTAGATCTACTGACAATTATTTCATTGGCTTTGTTTCTTTTGAATAGTTGAGTCCAGCAATTGTATGATTTTGGTCCTTTGATATGCATTGAAATTAATCCTTTGTATGCTGGTAAGATAAGTTCTGCTTACCTTTCTTTTCTTTGTTGTAACTTTGAGTTTTTTTTATCATATGCAGCCATCTGGCTGGAAGTTGAAGGAAGAGTATTTGCCTCCTGGTTGGCTGTGCCTGGTATCTTTCACAGAATAATCCAACTGTTTAATTTCATTTGATAATGAAAGCTCAGTCATGCTTTGGATTTCTTTTCAGGTTTGTGGTGCTTCCAACACGGAGGAATTTCCCCCAAACTTCATCAAACTTCAAAAGGATGCCTATACTCCTGATGTTATGGCAGCGTCTGATTGCATGCTTGGTTTGTATTTGATTTTACTATAGCTTCTTAAAATCGATTGCAGGGATCTATAAGATGATGCGTGTGTTGTGATTCCAGGAAAAATTGGATATGGAACTGTCAGTGAAGCCCTGGCATATAAGCTGCCATTTGTCTTTGTTCGAAGAGATTACTTTAATGAGGAACCCTTTTTGAGAAATATGCTTGAGGTGCAATTACTTAATGACCATTATTGTCATCTTATTCTCATCTTTTCTGTCTTTCACTCCCTCTTCTTTGCCTCTCCCTTCCCTTTCTGCAAAATTTTGGGTTATCTTATTTTTCTGGTAATTGCTCTACTATGTTTTCAATAGTATTATCAAAGTGGTGTTGAGATGATTAGGCGAGATTTACTCACTGGTCACTGGAAACCTTACTTGGAACGTGCAGTTAGCCTGAAACCATGTTATGAAGGAGGCATAAATGGTGGTGAGGTATTGTCCTTTTTCATGCATAAAAAACATTGAAATATGATCTTAATATAATACTTAAGTGTTTATTCCAAATATTTCACTGGTAATGAAACAATTTACAATTTAGTTGTGAAAAATATGTTTCCTTCATCACTGATGAACTATTACGATCAAGTTCCAAGAATCTGATGATTGTTATTTAGCAAGCCTGCTTGCAACCTATTTTGTCTCTGGAGTATATCTTTCAGTTTCCAAAAGTTCCTATTGCTTATATTGTTGACATAATTGCAATTTTGAAATTATAGGTGGCAGCTCACATCTTGCAGGAGACAGCAATTGGCAAGAACTATGCTGCAGATAAGGTAAGAAAAATTATGATATCTAGCAATTCATGTTATATTAGTTTTATGACCATGAATATTGTTGAGGTGATCTTCAAACAAAAACTAGTCAGAACAAGTGACTTCTCCAAATTTGGATCCTTTTTCTCTAATTAAGTTCTTCCGGGAGTTAGTTTCACGATTTTGTTTAAATCGGAATTTGCCCTTACTTATTCTGTGTTTTGTTTCCACTCTCTATCTCTACATCTCCTCTCCTTCCAGATTCATTTTTCACCTGTGTCATAAGTGCTGAGAATTGAGATCCTTCTTAATTGTCAAGATTATTTTGCCATCTCGTTCGCAAGTCACATATCTGATTTTTGGTATGAGATAATGGACTGCAATGGAATTGAGGATGAGATGGAATGAGGGATGTGATGTAATAGAATGCACAACCAAACAAAGGAACTAATGGTTTATTTTAATCACCTCTCAATTCGCATTCATTTGTGCTAACATCATCTTAGGGATTACAGTTGGGAACCTATTTATTTAAATAATAATTTGTTTTCTGTAACTAGCTTGTGTATGTGTACTCCAGATGATGTTAAAACTATTATTTTCATAATCAACATGTAGTTTAGTGGAGCTAGAAGATTAAGAGATGCTATAGTTCTTGGGTATCAACTGCAAAGGGCCCCTGGGCGAGATATCAGCATTCCTGATTGGTATGCAAGTGCTGAAAATGAGCTTAACAAATCCACAGGATTGCCTACTTTTCAAACGAATGAGAATGGATCTGTTCTGAGCTCGTGAGTTTCATACTCCTTTGTGTCCATGAGGAAATATTGGTTTTAATGTTAATTGACAGCCTTTTACAAATTTTTGTTTAGATGGACTGAAGATTTTGAGATTGTTCATGGAGATTTTCAAGGTCTTTCTGATACAACGAGTTTCTTAAAGAGCCTGGCAGATCTTGAAACCATACATCACTCTGAAAATGGAACTGAGAAGCCCCAAATGCGGGAGCACAAAGCTGCCGTTACACTCTTCAATTGGGAGGTCATTTTACTTGAATGTTTTCTTCTTAATCTGTCGAATCCTTTTTGTCTGCTTCTCAATTATATTTCTTATCAATAGCAATTATTCATTTACCAGTTGCTGTAAAGATTTTTAGGTTATTCAAACTAGGACCATATTCAAAACCTCCACTTCATAGCTTCACTATGAGTTCTACTTCCTCTTGGCGGTCACAATTTTTTATTTTCTATCTTGATTTGTTATGAACAGTCTCATATGCAACAGGTTGTTTTTTACAGGAAGATGTCTATGTGACGAGGGCTCCTGGAAGGCTTGATGTTATGGGAGGGATTGCCGACTATTCAGGAAGTCTTGTTCTGCAGGTTAGGTTTTTGCTGGTAGCAGTTTTGTTGTTACTGAAATTATGGATTCCTTTTTATCTATTTTCAACCGATTTTGCTTGTTAATACATGCCTCTAAAACTGTAGATCATTTCACAAACTTGTGCATGCACAATTCACTTATCAACATGCACTACAGAGACTCTGCTGGTCCCTACTATAGATTGTTTATATCTCCCCTTCTCTGACTTCTCTGTGTCTGCGTCTATGTCTTTATCCATGTATTTGTTTGTTCGTTATTTTGGGGAGGGAGGCTAGTAGAAAGCAAAGATTAATGTCAAATAATTTATTTTCCACGAATTCCAAGAGCTTGGTGCTGACTGAAAATATTTCTTCCTATAGTATGTCACAATGAGGTGCTCCACTCAACTTGTTTTCTTTTGATATGCTCTAGAACTCACTCTTATTGATCAAGTTTTCCTGCATGTTTTACACAGTTAATTGATTGATGTGCTTTTCCTCTTTTCTCTTTTTCCTTTCTAAGATGCCCATAAGAGAAGCTTGCCATGTTGCTGTGCAAAGGAATCATCCTAGCAAGCATAGGCTATGGAAACATGCCCAGGCTCGTCAAAATGCAAAAGGTCAAGGGCCTACCCCTGTTCTGCAAATTGTAAGTGCATTCATCACACCTACAACAAATTAGCGTTCATGTATTTGGCTTGTTGGACATCACCTTATCATGTTGGGTTAAAGACAAATTATTGTTCAAGATTCACTTCTTTAAAACTTTTACGCAAAATGTAAGGGTAGGAAGCAGTCTCAATTTTTTGTTCTAATCTGACCTAGTACTGATATATATATATACACACACACACACACTAATTCTGATTTCACCAGGTATCATATGGTTCAGAACTTAGCAACCGTGGACCAACTTTTGACATGGATTTGTCTGATTTCATGGATGGGGAGCAGCCTATGTCATATGATAAGGCAAAGAAATTTTTTTCTCAAGATCCATCACAGAAGTATGTAACTTTCTTCTTCCCGGCTATCACAGTAAAGTCTATCTTTTAACTAATGTGATACTTTCCAGGTGGGCAGCTTATGTTGCAGGAACTATTCTTGTTTTGATGAGAGAACTAGGTGTCCGCTTTGAAGATAGTATCAGCTTGCTGGTATAAGTTGCAATGACCCAACTTCAAACTTTTCTCTGGTGTTATGTCATTGTGTTTACGCTCTTATTTGTTGGGTTATTCGTGACTATAATGCTTTGCAACACTGATATGGCCTCTTTTTACTTTGCCTCTGGTATTGGCTTAATTTGCACAAGAAAAAGACAACTGAAATTGACTGAGATTTGTGGAAATATTTACACTTTTTGCAATTTATGAAGATGATAAACCTTTACTTTCATCTCTCTATTCTAACAGCCTTTTTGAAGCCATTGCTAACATCCAGAATTATCAACTTAAATACGAAAATTGTAGGTTTCTTCTGCAGTTCCTGAAGGCAAAGGTGTATCATCTTCAGCCTCTGTGGAGGTTGCTAGCATGTCTGCAATAGCTGCTGCCCACGGTAATTATTATCTTGGCTCTTTGTGTGTTAACAAAATTGAGGTTCAATTTTGTTTGTGTATACAGGTTATGTGCTTCCTATTTTTTACCATCCCTCAAAGAAAAAGTTTATTGTCTTAATTTGTTTGGGAATGGAACGAGTTATGTTTCATTATAAATGACGCTAGGCAGAGTTCTGCAATAATTGTAGCTTTCTGAGTGGTTTGAGTTTCTTTTAATTGTAGTATTAGACACATTCTCCCGCTGATCTTGGTTCTCTTTGTTTAGTTAAGCAAGTTTGATCTTTGAAAATTTTGACTTAAAGTTCAACCTCTACTTTTACTTTACAGGATTATCTATCAGTCCAAGAGATATAGCCTTGCTCTGTCAAAAGGTTTTATTGACTCAGCCTTTGATTGTTTTTCCTTTTACTGCATGACTCCTACCGAGACACTGCTCGCCTTACTAAACTGAAATGCTTCTTAGGTGGAGAATCATGTTGTTGGAGCCCCATGTGGTGTAATGGATCAGATGACATCAGCATGTGGGGAGGCCAACAAACTTCTTGCAATGGTGTGCCAGGTACTTCTAGTTATTAGACCTTTACTAAGGTTGTGGAGAAGACAAAATGATGCTCACTAGCCTGCTTATTCTCCATGCAGCCTGCTGAGGTTCTTGGACTTGTGGAAATTCCTAGCCATATTCGATTCTGGGGAATTGACTCTGGAATACGGCATAGGTACTCTTTGAATGCCTTGTTCTCGTGTCCCTTTTGAGTGTTCACTCCATTGCATAAATAGGCGTTTGGATTTAGTATTCTCATCTCTTTCATCTTTCTTGCCTGTTTCTCCGATGTTTTTACTGAAACAAATTCAGATTGTCTTACTTTGACTTGATTAATCACTCCCTTGCTTTTGTAATGGAAAAAATTATTCCTGTCAACCAAATCTATGTCGACCATTTTCCCTGATGAGATGTGTAAAGAACTAGAATGGGCTTATTAACTTGGGTTCAACTCATCTATTTAGGATAGAAGGGAATACAAGCTTATTAACTTTGCATCCCATGCTTGAACTGTATAAGCATTTATCTTCTTCGGCCTTTATCCATATTTCACGTTCTCCAGGCATTAATAAGTTGAGATTTTGGTTTCAAAGTGTCGGTGGTGCAGACTATGGATCTGTCAGAATAGGTGCCTTCATGGGCCGGGAAATAATCAAATCTACGGCCTCCATTGTGTCTGCTAATGGATCAATGCCTGATGACTTGGAGAATGACGGTGTTGAACTATTGAAAACTGAAGCTTCATTAGATTACTTGTGCAATTTGTCACCCCACAGGTAAGCCACCGTTGTAGTGCTGCACTGGTAGTTACACGCTCATTCATTTGTTTAGTGATAAGATCAAAATTTTCAAATTGATTCAACAATTTTAAAGGTGGAGATGGACAGTAATTTCTGTATTATTATTATTCACAGATTTGAAGCTCTTTACTCTAATGCACTTCCTGATTCCATGCTTGGTGGGACATTTGTGGACAAGTATGCTGATCATAAGGATCCTGTCACAGTGATTGATCAGACTCGTACATATGGGGTGAAAGCAGCTGCTAAACATCCTATCTATGAAAATTTTCGGGTCAAGGTCAGTACGTTTACATTACCCACAGTGTCCTTTACCAGAAATTCTGTAACTTTTTGTGATTAGTACTAGCTAGAGGTGTGGTCTTATTTAGCATTCATATGTTTAAACATTAGTGACTCATTTCTGGAACTTGATATTAGGCTTTCAAGGCATTGTTAACATCATCTTCTTCAGATGAGCAGCTTACTGCTCTTGGAGAACTATTGTATCAGGTATGCCCTAATTTTTGTCATTTCTTTGATTATCTCCTAGCATCATAGATAACTTTTCGTAATTCTGGCAGAAGTTTTTGGATAAAACCATATCAATTGTCTGCTTCTCTCTTACTCCACAACAGAATCACGAACCAACACAAGCACGGATATTGTGTTTGTGTTGCCTTTCCCTACATATAGTTTTCAATCGTAGATTGGATTAAACCTGAATCTGCAATCCTTAGTTAATGCTATTAAATTTCTCAAAGATTGGAATCAAAAGCTAATGGATGGTTAGAAACTTGGGAAAAAGACTACTATGAAGTTGTAGTTGATATATGTACAAACTTCTTTCAGTGTCACTACAGCTACAGTGCTTGTGGACTTGGCTCCGACGGGACAGATAGGCTTGTACGATTGGTGCAGGAAATCCAGCATAGCAAACTGTCTACAGCTGAAGATGGAACTCTGTATGGAGCAAAAATTACAGGCGGAGGTTCCGGTGGAACAGTTTGTGTGGTCGGTAAAAATTGCCTACGGAGCAGCCAACAAATTCTGGAGGTAATTTACTGTTCTTCCTTCCGTTTTGGTTTTGCTTTGCACATCTGTGACGGCTTATATTATTAAAGTTAGCACACGGCTGTGGATTGGCATTTGAAACAACTATATTCTACTAGGCTTTTTACAGATTTTGCATTGGAACTACAAAAATGCTGAATTGGTTAGAATCCACCACCGGTGGCTATCATGTAGTGATTTATCCTGCCCGATGTCTTCTTTTCTTGTTAATGAATTTCACAGCGTATGCATGCATTTTTAACTTCTGAATGTTCCTAACCTGACAATCTCTCTTTTGAACATGACAGATTCAGCAGAGATACAAGAATGCAACTGGCTATTTGCCATTTATTTTCGAGGGTTCATCACCTGGCGCTGGGAAGTTTGGTCATTTGAGAATCCGCAGGCGCATCTCCCCAAATTAATATTTTCATTCTTTAAGCAACAAGTCAGAGAATAGCCTTTTCTATTTATATTGTAAGCCGAATAAACTCACTTTTTTATTGCCCATTTATAATGATTCTCAGTTTATTAACTTACACAACGATGCCTAGTTACTTGCAAACACTTGCAGTTTATGACTTACAGCAATCATACCCTACTGTACCAACTACATAATAAATAGGTTAGCTCTAAACAGATTCGCAATGGGAAAATTTAGCAGCTATTTCATACCCAGGTAACCGATTCACTTTAAATGTCATGCACAGTCAATCTGGATGACAATGACCATTGGGACGAGAAGCCGTAGCAGGAATCGAGGTCCCTCTGGTCTTTCTACTTAATACTGGTTTTCAGGTGTGAAGAATTGGTAAAAGAAACAGCCATCACAATAATAGGTTAGTCTTTTACCATCCTAGGCGGGCTTTTTAAATGCTGTAGTGAATGGTTGATTAATTGATTGAATACAGATTAGCTGAGAAGTTGGTATCTCTTATTATGATAAAATATATACAGGGACTGGGGGAATTACAACTTGAGCTGAATTATCACTGTCAATAGCATCTCCTAAAATCTGCCACAAGTGTTACACCATTTCCATCACTATTAAAACTAATCCACGCAAATGATATGTGGTGATAAAGTTGCATATTATTGCTAGAATCTAACCTTTCAAGGAATGCAGAACAGTGGAGACACGCTCTCCAAGAATAGTATGTGCATATCCACATATGACACAGTTATGGCATTGGGGAGTTGTTCTGATCCTGCTGATAGAAGGATTCGTATGTGGCTACTCTTGTCTTTGATTCAGGCAAATCTAGTTCTTCCTTGAAACCTTGAGTCATCTTGATAAAGTCGATCATGTGCGTTACTTTCCATTGCTTTGAAACATAAAATGACACAAGACATTAGAAAAACAGAAAAATTGACTAATCTCCACAAAATCCAAAACCCCATAGATGACATCCCAGTCACATTGCACGAGGAACTTAATTCAGCATCTTTCAAGTCAAACTCAATATTTGCTAAGTAGCAGGTGATTATTCCGGTACTAATGATTCCAAATTAATATCAAGAGTTTTCTTATCAACAACAAAGACCTCAATTATCTGATTTCATAGAACTTAGAGAAAGGCACCAATCATCCGAGATGAATTTTGCTTCGGAAGAAAAAGTAGCTATCTACATAGGATTCAACAGATACAAAATTTCATCACATCCCATAAGAATCCATTTCATCCATTAAGTTAGAATCAGTAGACAATACTTATGTTCCCTTGTGTTTCTTACCAAAATCAAATCTACAACATGACTAACCATACATAGTCTCTGAGAAAAATTTACCTCAAAATCCCACTCTCCATACAAGTTAGGATCATCTTTGTCCGACCAAACATAAGCAAACACTTTAACTTCATCGGAACTGTCCTGCAACAACATCAACACCCCGTTTCAGCAAGAACCCGCACACTCCTCCACATACAAACTATATGAAATATAATCCCTAAAACATACAATCAAAGAATCAGTTACAAGATTTAATTGAATACCCACCCTCAAAGAAACATCCACAGGCCTTCTTTCATATTCCTCGTCCTCGAACACATCTAAAATGTCCAACTCAGAGTTGGTAATGCCAAAGAAGACCTTCATTGAATAGAAAATTTCTTACAAGTTTCTTTTTATTTTTAATGAAAAGGAAAAGAGGGTATCGATTATAGAACTCAAAAGCTTCAAAAAAAAGTAACAATAAACTCAGACCTTGCCAGTAACTTTCTTGTTCTCTGCAGGAAGAATAGCGGGATAAACACGCCCTTTTATACTAAATCTATGGCTGTTCAATTGCCAAAAAAAGAATCAGAGCATGTAAAAGTTGTATGTATATTTATGCTGATGAACTCAACAACTATAATTGATCGACGAGTCGATAGAAAAGAGAGAGAGAGAGAGACGCACTAGCGGTCGAGAACTGCAGTGGAGGATTGAGGGATGCGGTTTAACAAAACGCTAACCACGTCGTCGGCGAGGAGGCTTCCGTACACGAACACCTTGTGAAGGCCACTACCTGCCGCTGCCGATGAACCCATCTTTTCTTGCTTCTCGCAGTTCGTCACCGACTCTACGTGCGAGGTCGTCAAGTGCTTGTGTACGTTCGAATGTTACCAATAAGTTCTGGATTTGGGCACGGTAGGATATTTTTAGATAATTTTTAAATTTATGAAATTATAAAAAATTACTCAATATACTATATTATATTTTTTTACCTTACTTTAATCATATTTTTTAAGAAATATAATAATATAAATTTGATATAATAAATACTTTTTATTTTATTATCTTTACATATTTTAAATATTATACTATTTTTCATATGTATATATTAAAAATTATATATATTATCAATATAAAATATTTTTTTTTTACAAATTATTAAATATAATTATATTAAAGTAAATATTCTATAACCAATTTGTACAAGCTTAATGTTATAAAAATTTATTTAATACATTCTTATTTATATTTTTATTATTTATTAAATAAATTATAGACAATTTTATTATTTTTTATATATAATTATTATTATGTTACATAAAAAATTTAAAATTTTCAATTTAGTCCTAAAATTTTTTAAAATTTATAATTTAGTTTTTTTTGTTAATTACAGAATCTGTGATTTGTAACTTTTTTTATTTCACTTCTTAATTTTTAAAAATTATTATATATTTATTAAGGTTTAATAAATATATAATAATTAGGGAGCAATTTCCCCAGAAAGAAACAGACATTTCAAATCTTACCAGTGGTAGTACGGGAGACGGCGCCGAGGACAACACCGCCGTCATAAGTGACGCTGATTGTTAGAGAATTAACAGATCAAAGCATAGCCACAAAGATTATGTTAAACACAAGATCGATTTTATATGCATAGAAAACGAAAAACACATACTTGATTGATCGTTGTTATTCCACCAGTCAAAGCACTTTCAATTTCCAGATTGTCCACTGCAAAAATCTATCCCGCATGAAACCAATACACTCAAAGATATATTGATATGTTTCAAACGTTGCCTTCATATATTTCTTATATAACTACCTTTAGTAGTTATTCAAGAATGATGACTATTATACCCATCATGGGTGTATATAAGCCATCATCTCCCACTCACACATGATGGGTTTAACAAAACTCTGCATTACTCATACTTGTTCAATAACTGATGTGATCAGCATACGACGAGAGCACAGTGCCATATATCTGTTAGGAGTATATGACATCTGGATTTAACAAATTGATCCTGGGACTTATGAGTCCTTGTAGACATTGTATGTTATACCCTAGGTCATATATTGCATTTGCATTTTTCCTTTGATCTCATTTAGTTTCTTAAGTCATGACTGTATTCAAGTTCTCTACTAAAGAGACGATGGTCATCTATGAATACTTTTTATGCGAGTCAATGATCTAAATTAAATGACTTTCCTCTGTTCTCAATTCTCTTTTGAATTAAATTTAATTTGCTTTCTTAGAATTATTCTATAGGATCTCATCTTGCATGATCTTTTGGCATTAACCTAAAGTAGCAAACCTTAAATTCAATTCTCAATAATGAAACAAGAGTCATAAGGGTATATGATGAGGTTCTTCTTAACCTCAAGGGTCTCACACAATGTAAGATGAGATC
>JAOQMQ010000003.1:26336422-26348136 GCA_027563845.1 Erythroxylum subrotundum
CGTGAATGAGGGAGAGGAAGAAGACAATGAATTTTGTGTTATTCTCCCACTAAGTCCTTTTATACTCCTTAAGTCCATTTATTTACAAAAATGTCATCCTTGTTCTGGTTTTTAAACATCTGTCCGAACAATTTCCTGTGACCATCGAAAAATATCATACATCATTAATTCGGTGTCACTAAAATTATTATTCACTGTTCTTAAATTTTTAATGACATCAGTCTTAAATACTGATTTATTACGGTATACCGGGTAAACTAGATACCGGATATTACACAAGAACACATACCCGTATCGGGAATAATCATCAATAACTGTCAAAAAATATCTAGCATTGCACAACGTAGCTATATAGGGTCCACTAATATTTGTATGTATAAAGTCTAATAAGCCAAATGTGTTGAGTTGACTTCTTTTCTTTATTTTCATCAACTTACTCCTGCAATAGTCAAAACATGTTTCCAGATCATCAAAATCTAGAGTTGGGAGACTATTATCTTTAATCAATCTCTCAACCCTAGCTCTGGAAATATCAGTCAACCTTTTATGCCATAA
Organism: Erythroxylum subrotundum; assembly: GCA_027563845.1. NCBI lineage: Eukaryota > Viridiplantae > Streptophyta > Magnoliopsida > Malpighiales > Erythroxylaceae > Erythroxylum > Erythroxylum subrotundum. The sequence goes on from JAOQMQ010000003.1 coordinate 26,336,978, forward strand.
TATGTATGACTTATCTTTTATCAGGGCTCTATTTTTCATGACCTGTTTAGCAAGATATGAAGAAGCATATATCTTTTCCAAGATAAGACACATTCTATATAAACTATATTGATAAGAAAGTTGTCGCAATATGTTTTGTATTAAATGACAACTGTACAACAGAAGCATTAATTACAAAACTGTAACCTTCTTCGTCCAAAATTTATACAAAGATCAAATTCCGTCTAAAAGATGGTATATAAAATGTGTTGTGTAAAATCTAGATACCGGGTATTACACAAGAACACATACCCGTATCGGGAATAATCATCAATAACTGTCAAAAAATATCTAGCATTGCACAACGTAGCTATATAGGGTCCACTAATATTTGTATGTATAAAGTCTAATAAGCCAAATGTGTTGAGTTGACTTCTTTTCTTTATTTTCATCAACTTACTCCTGCAATAGTCAAAACATGTTTCCAGATCATCAAAATCTAGAGTTGGGAGACTATTATCTTTAATCAATCTCTCAACCCTAGCTCTGGAAATATCAGTCAACCTTTTATGCCATAATATGTATGACTTATCTTTTATCAGGGCTCTATTTTTCATGACCTGTTTAGCAAGATATGAAGAAGCATATATCTTTTCCAAGATAAGACACATTCTATATAAACTATATTGATAAGAAAGTTGTCGCAATATGTTTTGTATTAAATGACAACTGTACAACAGAAGCATTAATTACAAAACTGTAACCTTCTTCGTCCAAAATTTATACAAAGATCAAATTCCGTCTAAAAGATGGTATATAAAATGTGTTGTGTAAAATCCAAAATGAACTTTTTTTTGGTTGAAACGTACATCCCATATAAATATTACATCCGCTTCTTTATTGTTGCCAACCATCAGTTTCTCCTTCACTTTAGTTAGCCCTATCCTAGATATGAACCCTACATCGTGGAGGTAACATGATTAGATGCTCCACTATCTAGCAACCAAGAGCTGGATGCGGCTATAGCAAAATTAGATTCATAAATTGATAAGCCAAGGAGTTGCATGACAGTTTCCTTTTTTTTTTCTAGGCCTTAGACCTCTGGTAATACTGGACCCTTACTAGCACTAGATTGGCTAGCATTAGCATAGGGAGAACATTTGGATCTTGGCCTTTCCTTTTCCTTTGGTTGCTAAGTGGACCTTATGAGCGGAATTCTTTAACTTCTCTTCCTCGATAACACAATGGGGAATCAAACCATTGAAGTTTCATTTCTCATCCTGCAAGTAATATGTCGTCACCAGAATACTAAACTCTGGAGGGAGTGTACTCAGGGAGTGTACTCAGAGCCTGGTGAACTATGCAAAAATCAAGAAGAGGAATATTTAGCGCCTTCAGTTTACTGTAGAGACAGATCATTCTTGATATGTACTCCCCCACTCTCCCTTCTCCAGTGTACCTCATGGAGAATAATTCTTTCATCAAGGCATTTATCTCAACATTAGATGATACTGAGTACCTTTGGGAGACATTATCAAGAAACTCCCTTGCTATGGATCTCTTAGTGGTCATGCAACATAATCTGTTCAACTGATCCTAAGTTGCATAGGCTGCTTTATCAGCCTGAGAACTGCTAGATGTAGGTGGAGATGACCTATTCGTACGAATGGCCATGTCAATGTTTTTCATCTCCATTGCACCCAATACATCCTCTATCCAGTTCTTCAAATTGAAACCAATTATGGTTTCAATGGTGACAATGATATCGTTGACATAAAAGGTGACTGTAAAATGACAATGCAAAAATCAACACCAATGTAAGATAACAGCGATAGTCAAAGCCATAAAATAGTATATATCTTGAGAATCTGATTACACATATTATGAAACACCTTTGGGCTGAATACGTAATACATACAATTAGATCTTCATATAAAAGCGATCATAGTATATACCATCAACTCTTATGACACTGCCACCTTTAGGCGAGTAGATCATTTAAGCAACCGTTTTCCTCTATCAATGCCTTTATGAACATTTCAAAATCATATGTAAGGTCATCACCTTTAGGCAAAATAACCAAACATAAGACCAGAGATATCCCCTAACATATAAGCAGAATAGTTCAAATACTGACTTGAAATGCCACTTTGGTGACTACATTCTCATTAGTACCCAAAAGGTCCACAAATATAAGGGATATATCTTTATCTTATCTGCATTTTCTGTATGGTCATACATTATGTGACAATGTACTATCAATAAATGCAAAACCCAAATGTACAATCTAATTATCACATACTCATGCTGAAATGATCGTCAGTGAAATTTATTTGAGACTTTATCACAAAAAATCTCAATTTGAGTGACTATTATGCTATTCTAAACACTGAACATATAACCCGAGACACGAAAACCTCAAGTATCTCCCTTATGTGAAGTTTGTAGCACAAAAATTCACTCAAAACTGACTTTAGAAAGCCTCATTTTCTTTTTTTGGAGTGAAACTTTAATTTATTACTCATTTAATAAATCCATAAAAATTAAAAAACTCACTTTATAAATTCCTCGAACCCGGGAGCTGACCCAAAATACATTGGAAACCCTTATGAGAATTCTGAAATTTTTGAGTTCTTTCTTTTATTTTTTAGTGTTATGACGTTAGCACGCTGGCTTAAGCCATAGGTGGGCGTGGGTGTAGGTGTGCATGGCACATATGTGTCTGCCAGATGCTCTAAAGATGCAACAAGCACGAGTGGTGCATGCACCAGTACTTTGATGGCGGGGGTCGTGAACGTGCCGCCACGTGCATCACATGCCCACCGACTGTGGCGTGTGTATCACACATGTGACACGTATCCATTCCACCGTATTGCATGTGTCGAGCATTTGTATGGTGTGTGCGTAGCATTACGAATTAGAAAAATCGATTAATCAAGGAAACAATCACATACGATGTGTCATTTAACCTAGATCATGTTATCCCTAATGATTACGAATCATTAGTCGCTACACATGAATTTCAACATAACAATTACGGATTATATCAAATTCTATCAATGGGTTTGCAGTTAACGATTCAATGAACGCATTAAAATCACCAAATCATAATACCCAATGGGTTCATACACAAATAACCGAATAATAAAGAAAATCTGATTATCCATACACACAACCCAAATCAATTAACATCGGATAACACAATCAATTCCTAATGAAAGAAAGAAACAACAAAATAATAATAAAATTACTTAACCCGGATCATCGGCGTCGATATCACCTCTGAACCGGCATCGGAATATTTAGCCCTTCATAGGTATTTTCCGAAAAATTACTTCAGCCTCCATTTTAATCCCTAACCATATGTAGCCCTCTGTTCTCCTCTCAATGTGCCTGCACTGCTGCGCCTCCACTGTAGCTTGGTCACACCGCTGCACTGTAGCGTTTCACTGTAGCTGATGGGACGAATTAGTTTTGTCTCAGCTACTATTCCCTCTGATGGGACGAATTAGTTTTGTCTCAGCTACTATTCCCTTAAATCCTTCACGCTGGCCTCTCTGCTCGCTGCTCCTCGTCAAACATAGTTCCCAAGCTGCAGCCTAGCCAAGCCGCTAGCCACCAGTTGCAGCACACCAGCGCCTCACGCCCACACCTGTTCTTCTCTTTGCAGCTTCTTCCTACTATTTTATGATGTGACAATTTAAGTTTGCAACTCCCTTAAATCCTCACTACTCACGCCTCCTCTATGCGGCCTCAAAACGATGCATATGCGTTGCTTTCCTGTGTGTTTTTTAGTAAGACGCATAACACGCTGCATGCCTCTTCTGTGCGTTTTTAATAAAATGCACAGCACGCTGCAACGCAACTATCTGCGCTTCACAACCTTAACTTTATTCGTTTTGTTCTTTTGGAGCTACCGTTTTAAACCACCAAGAAAGTTTCCCTTTTTCTCGTTAAATATTTGTGCTCTAATTTGCTTTAAAATCTTGTCTTTTTTGTCTCAAATATATATCAACTTATCCAACCTAACAGTAAACACAAATTAAACACCAATTAAACATTTTATATTAAAAACAGGATTGAAATCGCATAGAAATACATAAGAAAATATAAGATAATTCAATCCTATCAATAACCAAGATGAGGTTTGATTAGAATTTTAAATAGCACCAATCATGTGTTATTTAATTCCTTATTTATTTGCTTTTTAAGTATGCAAATTAATTGCAAGGAACTGAGATTTGTATTGATAACTTAAATATGGTTCAAATTCACCAACTGTATTTTTTGTCTAAACAATCTCTCCAAGTACATGTGTACTTTTTAATAAAAAAGATTCAATGGTTTAGCAATAAGTATAAGTATTTTGATTATATACTCTTTAACATTTTTTATGGTAAGTTGTCTCTGTCAATTCAAGTCAAAAAATTTCTATTGACGGTGTTCCATTTTCTATGGACATGATCAAATCCCAATTGGTATTTATCTTTTGCCATAATACTATTAATAATGGCATTCTGTTTAGTAACTTTTTCACAATTTACTAACGATAACTTTTTTTTAGTGATTCTTATAGGCACAACAACCACATGGTATAAACGAAGTGATGATAAATAACTCACGACAAAAGAGTAATGTTAACTACGATAGTGTAGATATATGGGGTTTCGTTGAGACATATGATTGTTTAGTTCCATGTGCAGGAGGCAAGCTTTGTAAATACAAAGCGCAAAAAAAGTAGAGTGTTTAAGTTAATTTGTGCATCTTTATCAACGAGGTGCATATTTTGTTTCTTATTGAAAATTGGCAATTTCTTTCTTATACTCTCATTATTATGTAATTTTTTATACACTCATTATTATATATTGTTTATAAACGATGAATCCTTATGTTAAAAAATATTTGTGCCAAAGTGTAAAATATTTAATTCTTGAGATTGTCATGAAACTTCTAATAATGGTATGGAAAAAAACGAACATCAAACTTTTATTTTTTATTTATTCTTCTATTATTCAAGTTTGAATTTGTTCATTTGGAATCTGGGCTCTTCTACTGAATTTTTCTTTTTATTTATTCTTTTTCTTTTTATTATTAGAATTCTATTATCCTCTTTTTTGATTCCCTTCCCACAAATATTAACAAAATAAAAAATGTAAATGAAGTCGTAATGTAAATGAAACTGTGAGAAACTCATAGTGGACTGGAGAAAAAAAAACCAAGTTATATATAAATGTGTCTTCATTGGTTACAATCTTCAAATTAGCATTCTCGAAAACAAATCAACAATAGTCATTTTTCATAATAAATCACAATCTACAAGTATAATCGCCATAAAGGATCTTTGGATTTATGAGTTAAACAATTATAATATAAGTATTGGCTTTAACACCAGCTTTCCTTGAATATGCGCCAAAGAGAGCAAAGAGAAGCAAGAAGTTGGATCAGTTGCATCTTCATTGCCAGCAAAAAATTTAGGACTTGGAGCCGAGCTAATCTGAGCATCCAAAGTTGCAAAAAGGCTCAAATTCTCTAAGGAAGAAAATTTGGTAGCATTTTTCGTCATTATCAAATTTAGTTGATTCTTAAACTTATAAACCCGAGAGTGTGCTCTCTCAATTTTCCAAAGGACTGCCTTGAAGGAGTTACCACTACCATCACTAAACTCATAAATGAATCGGCCATCATCAAAACCACATATATCACTGCACTCAGTATGTTGATCTGTAGTTGCTGCTCAAAAACCATAGTAATAATGTCAATAATTGTAAAAACTAAGTAGATATTTTTGGGCTTAATTGTATATAAGAAATGAAATAAGGATAAAAACCAGAACAAGCTATTAAAAGTAAATTCAGGTAGCTACCTTTTTTTTGTTTTGTTTTTCCATGTGGGTATTAAGAGGCTATACAAATAAAACTCAACAAATTGTACATTCAGGCTCTCTTTATCAATCTAACATTATTTGTTTTAACTTTGCTTTTCATCAACTTAGTCTCTTAATTGATGAGAAGAAAATACTAAAACCTTAAATTTGTTTTTTGGTATCAATTAAAGTGTTTGATGAACATCAACAGTGTTTGAAAGGAAACAAAAGGCTATGACACAGGAGTAAAGCTTTGTCTCCCAACATAACATGATTATCAATTTAGGTAGAATCTTGTATTGCCCCATTCTGAATTCTGAATCACTACCACCACTCTTCAAAACCTAATTACAAATAAAAAAACGAAAACCATCATTACTGAATAGGTAATCAAAACAATCTCCACTTTCAGTCCATTTGCAATTAGGCATATCAAAGGCAGGTATTTCCTAGCTATATTTCAATAAAAAACTGATACTTACACAAACATTTCCTTCCAAATATTCCAATGTGCAGGTTCTTGTAGGAAGTTTTGGTGTACCTCTGTGATCAATGCAAGTTAGAGTATGCAAAACAAGGTACGAATTATAAGTAAATCAAATTTGTGGACGATAAAATGATTGTGAGAACACTCTTAATATGTTAATGGTGACCTATACATTCCAAGATCAAAGACACACCTATAGTTCTTAATGAAGCCTATCACTTTTTCATCAAAATCAAATAATGGGTTTTAGACTAATGAACTATATCCAAAAACCTAGAACACCATTATGGCCTAACACTGAAAATAAAGTTTTATTAGTAAATAATCCTTCATACTACAAGACTAGAAACGCTAATCCACATAATAAAAGAAACAACTATCATAATAATAGGTTAGACTTTTACCATCCTATGATTGATTTTTAAATGTTGTATTGAATGATTGATTAATTGATTGAATACTTTACTGTTCTGATTTGCTGAGAAGTTGGTATCTCTTATTATAAGAAAATATATACAGGGAAAAAATGCAAATCCAAAATGAGCCACCCTTTAGGGGATATGGGGGCAATTACAACTTGAGCTGAATTATCGTTGACATTAGCAAGTCCTAAAATCTGCCACAAGTGTTACACCATTTCTATCCCCATTAAAACTAATCCAAGCAAATGATACGTGGCATATTATTTCATTTGTACCTAGTTAAATAGCTAAACAACCTCTAGCACCAAACTTGGGTTTTTTCATAATGTAAATGAACGAAATAAAGAGTGTACTATAGCAATTCTGCAAACATGCCCCCAATTTTTCAAGCACTTCTTAAAAGCATTATAGTTTTCTAGATTTAACAAATAAGGACTATTAGAATGAATTTCAACTTCTGAGTAAATTATACAAATTAGAGCATGTATCTGCATCTTTCTTGATTGTGGAATCCCTAACATTAAAATGTCCTAGAACAACAGAAGTCCAATAAAACAGAACAATTTTCTCAAGAAGTAAACAAATATCAAGATAAGAGACAAAATCATCAACAATGAAAACTGGTCAGAACTGAAACTAAACCTTGAGAATTGGTTCTCCACCATCAAATGCAATCTTATCAGGTTGAAGGGCCTCATATTCTTTGACATCAACCTAAGAAACAGTGCCAAAGCCTCTTATAAAATATATGTCACTGACCATTGACATATGTTAATTCATGAAATCATAATGGAATTGAAAGAATGGGATTTTTAATTTATTTTGACAATGTAAGTTTGTTTTGAAAAAATATAAACACTCAAGTTATGTTTGTCTAATTTTATATGCCTTGTAGGAAGTTAATCTCATAATGAACAACTAACATGAGAGTTCTACCAAAATTCAAGGTCTTTAGGCCACTCAACTGACATTGAATTGGAAAATTTTATATACAGAGACACATTAGCTTGTCTTAGATAATTCTAGAAATTTACAGTAGTCAGTCATTAATAGTTCTCTAGCACACATGCTACCAACTGACTGCTCAATAGTTGTTTTATTAAGTTCTCTCCATATATGAATAGGTCCCATAACCACGTAACTAAAAGTGTAGATAATGAAAACTTTAGCAAAAACCACTGAATTTCCATAGCCTTAAACAGACCATGATATGACTATGATACTATAGAGCAAACCTTATTTTCTGCATCCTAAAATAGTAGAAATTTCCCCATTATTGGGAAGGCCCTTGTTAATGCTTTGATATATACTGCTTATGAGCCTACTCCTAATTACAAAATGTCAAAATGTGGCAATTGGGACTAAAAATTACACAAACAGAATGAAATATAGCAAAAAGTACATTATACAAGCTAAAGCTTGTGATTAATTTCAGAAATAAACTAATATGACTACGAAGGCTTGCAACTGGATCAACTGCAAAATGTGTCTTCTTAATAAAGGTAATACTCCCAATTTGATAGGCAACAATTGCAAATAGGCAATGCAACAAATGTTCCAAGAAGGGCACTAGTGTTATCTTACATTCATTTGCTTTTTGGGAAACGAAATTAAGACTTATTTCAAGCTATATGTATGTACATGCATAGATATGTGTGCAAGTGTGAGCACTTATGTGAGGGTTTATAAGGGCAAGGGAGAGAAATAAAGGGATGGGGAGATAGGGAAAGGAATGGGAGACAAGTAATACCTGTTGATGTTTTGGAAGTAGGAAGACATCATCAAAGATTGTTACTCTTGCATTTGACAATCCACTCCAACAAGGTATCTAACCAATCTTACAGGTCATAAAGTGCATATTCAAAGCAAACTAAACCAAGAATTTTAAAGTATGAACAAAGAGATAGTAATATATACAACAAGTGAGCATCTAGGGTTTGTTAACATATTTCTTGTATGGATGGCGAATGGGGAAAATGAAAATATCGGATCTGCATGTGCAAAATAATGAAATTAATCATATCATAGGCTGAAACATAAGAACCATCAATTTCATCATGAACATGAAGATCGTGGATAACTGAGCTAATGTTATACACTAACAAACCCACCAATTAAACAACCAAAATATCTTAAATATTCATAAATTTATAGGATATCATATTCTCGGAAACCCCTTACACATGTTAAGTTCATTATGTCAATTATTTGCAACAAATTTTATAATGAAGAAAACGAACCACACGTGAATCACATGGAGAAAGACTTCAATGATTTACATCTTGTTGAATCTGGTGTAAAATCTAATATGGAAATAGATACCCTTATCGCCTATGGTGCATTCGAGACATCACAGTGCACAGATGAGCAAATATGTCCTTTAATTCCAAGAACGAGATAGGGTTTTAGAATACTCAAAATAATGCAACATAAGATTTCAGTTCAAAGAACATCCTTGTAGATGATGTGCCTATTAGGAGGTACCCAAGAAAGAGCAATTGTGACGTTCCTATTAAGGCCAATGTGGGCTCGTACTTGACAAAGGACAAGTCCAAATCCTTAGCTGAACCATTATTCTTTTCTTTCCCATTCTTACTTGACAAAGTATACTGCCAATTGATCAAACAAAAGAAGAACAGAGAATTCTTACACCAATTTCACGTTAAAACTCAAAGCAAAGAGAAACATACAAACAAACAAGTACAAAGCCAAGCACTACATTAATGAGACACAAACACAACTAGGTTTTTTTTCTAAGTCACGAAGTTGCTTGCCAGATCATTTGTTGGACCCTGAACTTTTCTTGAAATTTTGAAGTATAAATTGTCATAAAAATGAGGAATTTGAGGTGAATTATTCATGTGTAAAGAAAAAGAAAATTAAGAATGTGATGATTAAGATAGGCGAAATATGCTTTTGTTATTGATGTTTATTATTAATTATGGCCTAAAATGGTGTTTTAAGTTTAAATAGAATAGATAGTGAATGAATTGCTTTAAATGGAGTTGAAAAGTAAGAAATAATTAGTAAAGTGTGAGAATTTGGAGAATTAAGAAAGTTTGACTTTTTGAGATGAATAGTGGAAGAGTTGACATTTTAAGCTGAAATTTTTGTGAATTTTTCTGGCTGGATTTAGGCAGAATTTGATAAAATGATCTTCATGAAACTTGAAGGAGATCGGATGAAAGAAAGTTTGTATGGCATTATTTTGGAATGTAAATAAATTATGGATGTGTATATAGATTAGAAAATGTGAATTATGGTTTTGTATATAAATTGCATAGGATTATGATGATGATTGGTTGCGTTTGATTATGCTGGGATTCCGGACAGGAGGTCCGATGAGTTGTATGGAGGGATTGGATTTATTGAAGTGCTTTGTTTATGGTTTGAATTGGATAGATTGAAAATTTTTGGCTAGTAAAATTTTAGGGGAGATGCTGTCGAAATTTTAATTATGGGCAGAAACTTTGACTTAGTTTTTGACCTTTTTTGTATATGGCTTGCCTGGTTTTAGATATGTGTGGGATTTTTAAGAGAAATAAGTTTTTGTTAATTGATGAGTTATGAGATATGATAGGAATATGAAGAAGCAAATATTTTGAGTTTGAGTGTGAATGATTTCAATCGGATATTGAAGTCACTTTGATTTATGATTAGAATGAAAAAATTTTTTTATCCCGATTTGGATTAGTTTAGACCGATCTGAGTGTGTCGTAGGGTTTCCAACGTGGTGTGTTTCGAAAAAGTTTGTGTTTTTGGATGTCGGACTTGGACTTCCTTCGCTTTCTTTGTTCATTCCGAGCCTTTCGTTTTCATTGGCTCCTTAAAAAATTCGATTGTCTTTTGGTTTCCGTTCGGTTTTTGATTTTCCGTTTTGTGTTTCGCTTTTGTGTTGGCTCACCTTCAGGATTAGGATCCGCTCTTTGTTATTTGTTTTCGCTTTGGGGCCCTTCGTCATCGTTTTCGCTCCATTCTTTTGTTTTTCGCTTTTCGATTACTTTTTTTCAGTTGGGGTCCGGTTCCGAAATTGGGTCCCAACATTTATGGTATCAGAGCGCCAGTATTAGGATCTTATATGGGCAGATTTGGATAAGTTATATGCATGAGAAATTGATAAGAGTTTGACTAGATAAGATTGAATTAGTGAGAATGTGATAAAGATGAAAATGTATTTTCATGAAATGTTTTGAAGAACTAAGGTGGTTGTTGATTAAGGTGAAAAATTATGATTGATTTTAGGATTGTGATAATGGAAATTAAGATTTGAATTTCATGATGAATTGGGATGAATTGATTTTGAATATACATGTGTGAGATGCAATAAAAGGATACTTGAAAGATGAGATATATGTATAGAGGTTAAAAAGGATTGAATTGACTGGTATGGGTCCATATTAAGATTTAT
>JAOQMQ010000003.1:26348236-26363515 GCA_027563845.1 Erythroxylum subrotundum
ATCAATTTGTACAAATTTAATAACATAAAAATTTTATTTAATACATTCTTATTTATATTTTTTATTTCATTATATTTTAAGTATAATTATTATTATTTTATATAAGAAAATTTTTTATTTAGTCCTAAAATTTTTCAAAATTTATAATTCTAACTAATATTTAGCCGATATTCTGAGTACCGTCTACCGATCATTTCAGAGTTGATACTAAATTTTCTTATCTGGTACCAAATTTTTGCCTGTACATATAAGGTATTCTAAACTTTGTAAACTTTAAACTATATAAAAATCAAACTTTTAAGAAACATATAATAATTTATAAAAATCATAAAGCACTGCATTGAGCAACTTTCAGATAGTAATTAATAATTTACTAATCTTAGTGTCTGTTTGGATGAGTTTTTTGGAGGTCAATAAGTACTTTTCTCTACCATAAAAATCTTTTTTTTTAAATAAGTATTTGGCTGTAAAATAAAAAAGCACTTTTTTAATAGATATAACTTTTTTAGCAGCTAAAATACAGCGTTTTAAGAAGCTCAAATTTGGAGCTTCTAAAAAAAGCGTTTTTTCAGTTGGATTTTTCAGATCAATTAATGAGCCTATATTTTTAGTTCCTTTTGCCAATATGTTTTACACATAATTCTTACAATACCCGCAAACTCATCTTCTCATTTATTATGTATTTAACTATTTATTCAACTTAGATATTTATTTTAAAATTTATATAATATTATTTGACTTTTTTATATGTTTTAATATTTATTTTCGATATTAGTTTACTTATATTATAATCCATATAAAAGATTTGGTTAAATATATTTTCATTTATGTTTCATATGGTTTAAAATTATATAATAATTAATATATTGTACTTTGCATATTATTTATATGTATAAATAATTTTTATTACAAAATAAAATATAATTAAAATTAAAAGTGTTTTTTATTTTTATGTTACCCAACAGTCTATTGTATGAAGTTCTTTCAAAAAAGTTCTTTTTTAAATAACAACCAAACAGTTAATTAGTTTCTTAAAAAAATTCTTCTTAGAAAAGATCTGCAGAAGAAAACTCTACTAGTATAAATCTAACCAAACAAAGGCTTAATCTGCTTTTGGATGATTAAGATGTACTTCCAAAAAATTACAAACTCGATCATTTTCTCATAAATTCAAGAATTCAAGTCAAACAAATATCCAAATTTAATATAAAATCTTTAAATATTTCAACACGCTTTGATTTTAAAGGCTCAACTGCTAGAGGTTTTTTTTTCTGTAAAACTTTTAGACTGTAATTTGGTTAACCCATCAGTGGCAGAAATTTGCACCAGCTCTAGATGGATGCCAAAATTAGGGTTGTTTCCCTAGTGCTCTGCCAACAACTTAAATTGCTCTATGGCCAAAAAGTTCAGACAGGTCCGTACATAAAAAATGTCCATCAGTGCTAGAAGGGAAACGTATTTATCTGAGATTGGAGACCATGCGATTGACGGCGACTAACTTGTAAAGTGTAATGCATTCTTCTTCCCATGGGTAGAAGAAATGTAGAGGAAAGCATTCAGAATGAACAAACCAGAAAGATGGGAAGTCCTACAAAGTGTATTTCAAATAACAGAGAATGAAATGATCCCATTTTGAGTAATAACAAACATGGAAATATAATCAAACGCCAGGTTGTCTACTTCCGATTAAATCACATGCTCATTGGTTCTGGACTAGATGCGCCCAAGATATCCAACAATGATTCTTGTGGCTCTAACTCTTCATGCCACAATGGAAGTTTGTCCCCAGGATAAAAGTTTCTGGTCACACCCTCAGAGTTAATCTGCAAAAACATATCAAGATCAAGAGATTTGAATTCAAGTTGATATTGCAAAGAATAAAAAGTATGGTAGGGTCCTCGAATCAGGTTCTAATCTTACGATGACTGTGCGAATAACACCCCCACTTGCACCATCACGTGCAATGGCAAGAGAAACTGCCTTCACGACTAATTGCTGCAAAGAAGTATCATAATGCAGTTATCAGCAAAAATTCCAGCACAACAAGAACACCAACTCTAGTTGTTTACAAAACTTATAATTGTAACAAGGAATTTCCTGCGTTCTTTCTCCAAAGCTGTAAAATTTGTTCCAATCCAGAACTAAATAGCCAAAAGATAATGATCAAAGCTTGTAGGCTTCAAAATCAATGACACTTGAGTAAACATTGAGCAAGATACTTTATATGACGAGATGGATGGAAAAGACAAAAGAAAAAAGAATAGAAGCCATGTTCTCAATTTGCTAATAAAAGCTGGAATCCTTGATGATAATAGTGTATGTATAACTATGACATGCTAAGAAGGGCTAAACTAATGTCAAAGCATAACCCATTCTACCTTAAAGGAATTAACAAACCACCCACACACAAACCTAAATAGAAGTTTGAGCATACCTCAGCTTCTTCTTTTGTCATTCCCTCTTTCCAAGCTTGGTCAAAAAACCCATATAAATAGCTGGAGCCAGATCCTGAAGTCAACATTATGTTAACACAGGGCTTGTAGATGATGCCAAAACTAACAGTTTTCCAAACAGACATCATTATAACATGTTTGCCTCTTTCATACCCAGTGGCGTTTATAAATCCAATACTGTGAACCAGTTCGCAGATGAGTTTTGATCACATAAATAGAGCACATAAGAAAATAACTCAATTAGGTTCCCTCTACTGATTAGTTAGTCTTGTACTTTCTTGTTGTCTACAATAATCCCCACTTGAATTCAGGTAAGGACTTCACCACATTGATCTAAAGATGGTAATAATGTATAATACAAGAACAGATTCAACCTCCAATTATTTGAACTCTAAGATCACAAAAAAATAATGTCAATATAATGGGCAATGCAACAACAACCAAGAAAATTCGAAGGACAACCAATGTCTGCGAAATAGCATCCATAACCACTTATTGATAAGTAGAAGAAAATTACCTCCAATAGCAAAAGGCTGTTCGATGATGGTTCCACCAAGAGGAATTCCATAGATCTTACCACCTTCATACTTGTCCCATCCCCCAACAATCAGACCTGTTTGTAGCATGTTCTGCAATAATATCAAACATACAAACTTCATACAGATCCTTCCAACGAAACAAAAACACAAGTACACTATATAAAAACTAGAAACAAAAATCATATGCAAAACCAACCTTGTTGCTATAAGAAAGCAACCTAATAAGGTTTGCAGCAACTTTAACCGTCGCAGGCTGTCCAAGCTGAATTCTGTATGTTAAAAAGCACAAATTAATCAGCCAAATCCGGACACTGAATATATAAAAACGGCACTACAAGGATCAAATTCACACATGATATAACAAAAAAAGAGAAGGGAAAGACAATAGCTTACGTATGCTGTTCCAGAAAGTAACGGACGTAGTCAGAGACAATTTGGGAATCAGCTGCCTTCAAAACAAAAGAAATAAAAAGCATCAACAGAACCATACTTCAGAGGAAAAACAACCCAAAGAAACAAGCTTCACATAAAATTGTACCGATCCAGATCGACAAACGTAGACATTGTCAGTCAGCTTTGTGATCTTGTCGGAAGCCCGGTTAGCAACATAAACTCCTGCCCAAGTTAAAAAGAATTTATTATACTCGTGTAGTTATCTCTTTATTTAATGGAATCATTCAATTAGTGCACAATTTCCCCAGAAAGAAACGAAAATTTCAAATCTTACCGGTGCTGGTACGGGAGTCGGCGCCGAGGACAACACCGCCGTCGTAAGTGACGCCGATTATGGTGGTGCCCATGGAATGAGGAGCGTCGAAGTCCGATGTAAAATCCATGGCTCGGAGATAATTGCTAAGCTTGAAACCCTAAAAAGATACAAAGGATTTTAACAGAGTAAGGGAAAGAGAAAACAGAGACACAGAGAGTAGATTAGTGTTTTAAATAAATGAAAAGGCCTGACTGACTTGCTCTCTAAGTCGCCTTCTATTTTCTGTTTTTTCGGGCATAATTAGTAAATACACAAGGTCGGTAATTTTGTTAATTACTAGTTAATTATATTATTATCATTGATCAAATTGGAATGACTTATATAAGTTTACTTTATACAAAATTCAACAGTGATTTTGTATATCAAGAAAGTAACAAATGTGTTGACTGGCTTATCATTCATGCAAATCATTTTGATATCGGTATCACATATTTTGATACTATACCTATCACGTATCAATGTATTCTCTTAAAGGATATATTGGAGATATGTTTCTCCAGACTTATTACGTAACTTTTGGATATTTTCCCTTTGAACAAAAAAAAATTCCACATTGATTTAGTTTTTTTTTAATTTTCTTAACATACATTTTTCTTTTAATTTAAGAGAACTTAATAGATTAAATATTGTAATTTAATTTTTGTGTTTTTTATTTTTGTCCTCGTTAAAAGTCCTATCTTACTTAGCGTTTGTTTGGTTGAGTTTATATTAGTAGAGCTTTTTTCTGTAGATCTTTTTTTAGAAGAACTTTTCTAAGAAGTCAGTTGACTGTTTGACTGTCATTTAAAAAAGAGTTTTTTTAAAAGAACTTCATACAGTAGACTGTTTGACAACATAAAAATAAAATGCACTTTTATTTTTATCTATATTTTATTTTGTAATAAAAATTATTTATGCATATAAATATTGTTTAATTATATTAAATAATATGCAAAGCACAATATATTAATTATTATATAATTTTAAACCATACGAAACATAAATCAAAATATATCTAACCAAGTTTTTTATATAGATTATAATATAAGTAAACTAATATCAAAAATAAATATTAAAACATATAAAAAAAGCTAAATAATATTATATAAATTCTAAAATAAATATCTAAGTTGAGTAAATAGTTAAATACATAATAAACAGGAAGATGCGTTTGTAGATATTGTGGGAATTATGTGTAAAATATAAAGATAAAAGAGACTAAAAATAGACACATTAATTAATATGAAAAATCTACCTGAAAAAGTGTTTTTTTTAGAAACTCCAAATTTGAGCTTCTTAAAAAGTTATATTTTGACTCCAAAAAAAATCATATCTATTAAAGAAGTGCTTTTTTATTTTACAATCAAACACTCTTTTTTTTTTAAAAAAAATTTTGTTGCGAAGAAAAGTAATTATTAACCTCCCAAAAACTCAATCAAATAACCACTTAGACGTTCATGATGTTTAGGGGATATATATATTACACAACTTTTAGTGATCAACAGGTTACAAATTCAAATAATAGTAATAGTCCCTTTGTAAAATGTAAAAGAATTGTTATTTATAATTGATGCCTTTCTTTATCACTTTCAAGATGCAAGAAGTCTTGTACACCGGGGTTATTGTTGTTGTACAAGTTTCAACTAAACACGTTTTTAATTTATGCTGCTGCTTTTTTTACGTAAACAAAAAATAAAGGAAAAAAAAAAACCGAACGACCCTTAAACGACCAAAAGGTTAAAAGCTTTGGAATTAGAATGATCCTGGCATTAATGTTTGTATTAAGCTAAAGGTCACTTCAACTCTTCCTTACGACATTTATAAGCAAGAGCGAGCTCAGGACCTATTCACAATGCCAAGTCGGACAGAATTTGCCAAATTGACCAAGTCCCTTGAGAAAGCAAAACATACTACAAGCTCGAGTCCAATTAATTTGGGTACAACTAATTTGCTTAGTTGTTTGAGTATGTGAATTTAGTGTTGTTAAAATTGAGAAACAATTCAAATCCTTTAAAATGGATAAGATGTCCTGAATCATTATAGTACATGAAATCATACACATATTAACTAGTAATCTGATATGACTCCTACCACTACTCCTCTACTGACTTATTCTAGAAAGAAGAAGAAAGCACATAATAAGAAGTTGTCGACCAAGTCCAACTTACTGAGCTGTTAGGTATCCACGTTGAACTAACTAGACTTATTCTAGAAAGAAGAAGAAAGCACATAACAAGAAGTTGTCGACCAAGTCCAGCTTACTGAGCTGTTAGGTATCCAGGTTTAACTAACTTCTGAAGATTTGGTCAAGTACACAATGCTATAGTATAATTACTATATATATCCTAAGATTTGTCTTTGTTAAATCATCTGAGATTTGTCAATTGTTATTTTACTTGGAGATTGATCCGCCAGAAAGGATTATTCTATTGGATGTGTTGTGTTTAAGATTCTTGCACTCTACTATCAATAAAAGTGCTTCCCTCATTCTTCCATTTCTCCGCTACCTTTACTACTCCTATCATTATCTCTCTTGCAATACCAGTAGTGGACAAGCCCTTTAATCATATATTCATCCAGAAACAAGCAAAAATACAAAAGAGGGTGATGAACTGAAAATATAACTGACAAAAGCACAGCAGTGAAAGAAGCAATGAAAGGCTCATGTGATAGATTACTGTTCTTCAGAATGCAGACAAAAGGAACACATCAACAGCGCTTGTTACATCTAACCTCTTCTCAGCCACTTGACTATGATCATAAGCTAACTCCCTACTCATAATAATTTGTTAATTGTTTGCCTAAACAAAGTATGGTCAGAGAACAGGCATTGTTGAGAGGCCATATCAAATGTTCTTTGAAAGAAAGTTGAAACAAAAAACATAGATTTCTACTAGTGTGATAATCAGGTCAGAGGAGGTCTTCTTTATGGTTATCTCAATTCACCCAAAACATTCTGTGGTTAGGAGTCCATAGCAACAGCTTTCGGTAGAGGACGCAACTGGAGGGCCGGTAATTGGGATGTCAGAACTATATCAGAAAGCACAAAGAGCTTCTTTTCGTTAGAAACACCATCTCCAACAATTCCAAGTTCCTTCCTCACTTCGTTTGCCAGCTCTATGACCATATCATCCTCATGACCTGTTATTGAATCTCTCCGACTAAGTATAGGAACAATAACTCCGAAACAGAAAGTTCCATGTTCGACTATCAAAAAGAAATATCTTACCGATATCATACATGGCCTTCTCTAGCAGGAACAAATAGTCTCTGTTGTTTCCGCAAGGTCCAAAAGCCGTTGCGATTTGCCTGGAGATGGAATAAGATTTTTAACCATGTTTATAGGCAATGAACATGAGACCAAACTAATACGGATAATAGAGTTGGATTAGGACATCCAGCACACCTAGCCATTTCTTCTAACGGGGCAGGACCCAAGTAGTACTTGTTCGATAGTTTATCCGGAGTGGACGTGAAACTGCATACCAGGATAATGATCATAAGTTGATTCGCACTAAATAAAAATGAAAAGAACAAATAAATAAGAAGTCGACTTACACAATAACCCCTGTTATATAAGGAACTGAGGGATCCCCTTCCTGAATTCAACAATGAGAAAAAGGTTGGTGATAAGCACACAGCAGAGGAATAAAAGTAATCAAAATTGACAACTTCAGACATGAGACTTCTGTAAGAACATGCCATAATCTGACCTTATAAAAATTTATGAGCGTCTTTTTATCATATTCGCATTCCCTGCGCTCCAAATACTACAGAAAGAAAATAAAAAACAACACATCAGATACACCAGACTAAGTTCAAATGAATTCAATCACATGTTTCTGCCAAACTGCCTATTTTCAACATAACTACAGTCAATACTAGGTTAGTGTTTCTTTTTTTTGAAAGTCAATACAAGGTACATCAAAAGCACTTACCTCCATAGCCAATCTTTCCTTTTCAGGGCCTCCACGAACACAATAAGCAGCACCCCACTACAACACAAGTGGGAAAAAAGTCCAAGTTAAAATCAAAGGATAAAGCAGGTCGAAAATTAATCAACGGTGGAAACTATCATGAAATGTTTAGAAAATATTTTCAATAAAAAACTGATACTTACACAAACAGCTCCTTCCAAATATTCCAATGTGCAGGTCCTTGCAGGATGTTCTGGTGTACCTCTGTGATCAATGCAAGCTGGAGTATGCAGCACACAAGGTACGAATTTTTAGTAAATCAAATTTGTGGACGATTAAACAATTGTGAGAACACTCTTAATATACTAATGATGACCGTATACATACCAAGATCGAAGACACGCCTATAGTTCTTGATGAAGCCTATCACTTTTTCATCAAAATCAAATCCTGGGTTCCAGACCAATGAACCATAACCAAAAACCCAGAACACCATTGTGGCCTAACCCTGAAGATAAAGTTTTATTAGTAAATAATCCTTCATACTACGAGAATAAAAAGGCAAATCGGCATAGTAATATTGACCCTTCTATGTGAAAGAACAGCCAAATCCTTCAAAGTAGCAATGCATTAGGCTTTACTGTTGAAAATGACTCTATTCAAGATGAAGATTGCAGAAACACACTCAAACCCTCATGGTAATTATCCCAGAAGAAAGAGGAGTTATTTCTTAGGTTATCAATCACTCCAAAGGCACGGAGTAAAAAGGTGTGGTCCAGTCAACCGAATCATTTATTATCTCAAAGATGAGCGGTGCTCATTCATTACCAATCAAAAGCAATACTCGTTATGGAAGACATCAAAAGCAATATTACCATAGTAATAAGAAGAGTCATCGCATTCAATAATGTTCTTTATTTTCATGGATTTGGAAAGATATAAATGCAAATTAAATTATAGGGCTTGAGAGTTTTTGCCAAACTCGTAAAAAATTGAATATTATAACATTAAGATTCTTTATAATCTTAAACATACAAGCAATTACAATGCTTTTACAAAAAAACAAAAATAGCATGTTCATGCTCATATGTCGAGATGGGGTTGCACTGAACCAGAAGCTAAACTACAAAAGACCAAACAACAATGCCCATATGTTTCTTTAGGCTTTCGATTGCCCCATTTCACAAGCAAACAGGACGTAATATTATGACACAGAGCGGTTAGTAAACATGAAACGGATGCAATAACACAGACAAACAATCAAACATGGAAAAGGCAAGAGGAAGGAACAATTTCTCACAAGAAAAACCAACGAAACCTCCGAGAGAAAACGACAAGGAAGGTGTGGTAACCAGAAAACAAGCTGTATCTCTGATATGACCGAGAAAGCCGAGATTTCGGACGAACTAGAAGCTAGCAGGAGGGCCGACACGGAGAGAAACAGGAGAGAAAGAAAGCTAAACAACGAGGGTCAACTTCAGAATCTGAAGATGTTTTTCTCGTGAGGGTGTCTGTAGATTGATTCTCTCCGTCTCTCTCACTCGCACACTCTCCGTTCCTCGGTGGTTGGGAGGGGAGGGGATAACAAAACGGAGGTGTCGGAGGCACTCAATTTATGCAGGCCTAAGGTCCAAATTCAATCCAACAAACTCTTAACTAATCCTGTGGGACACACACAACCGTGTCCATGTGCCAGCTATGCCATCACCTTTTTCTCATGTATCTCTATCTATCTATCTGTATCGTCATAAATCTTGTAATAAAGTAGGGTCTAAAAAAATTTGATAGTCCGCAACCTTATTCCTACGTAGTAAAGAATAATATTGTAAAAATTGGATCGAACCAGTCGGTCAGATCGGAGAACCGGTAACCCGGAGCATAAAACGTTTCAGTTTAGCCCTTATTTTTGTAAGTAATTGACCCGTTTATTTTACAGTCGGATCAGTAAAAACTGCTAAACCGGTGCAAGAAAAGACCAGCTAGTCTATTTAAAATGTCTTGATTTTGATGATTTTAACTTGAATGAATATTATAATTAGTGATCTTTTTTTTAATCTTTCTGATGAAATATGACTAGTGAGCTTTGTTATCTTATTTTGTATTGTGTTTGTGAACTTAACAAAAAAAAACTTGTATGTTTTGAAAAAAACCAACCTCTTTACCAATGTTTTAAAAAACAACCTCTTTATCTTTGAATCAATTACTTCTCCGATTTAATTACTGGTTTGGTTTTTAAAATATCGGCAAAGAAGTTATTTTCAATAAACCAACGTATAGATATATTTATGTGTATATCTAATATAAATGTCATGTCATGTCTGATGTATGTGCAATGTTTGCTGTTTTTGATGCATACCACTCCGAGCACGTGATCAATATTTTAAATTTAACCCCACGATTAGCATGGGACTGAATAGGCTAACGGGTTAGCACATCATAGATAGCATAGCATATGCATGCATTGCCCATGAAATGAGCGTCTAGATACATTGAATCTTGACCACTTAAGGACACCGTCAAGTTGGAAACCGTGTGAGATGTGTTATTTAAGAGTCAAAAAGCAGGTGAACAACAGAATGGTACAGTTACAGGTTCATTGTACCTAGACACTTTGTGATGATGTCGGAGGTGGTGGAGGTTGGTTAAGTTTGTTTATAAGTAACGTCAAACTGCGTTTAGATTATGTTTCACATCTGTTAATTGTAATTAATTAGCGCTAACTAGATTAGCTTTTTTTTTTTCCCACAAGGTATTTTAAGAGGGTCCCAACTATAGGAAAACATCAATCCCAGATTAATCCCCGCTCAAGTTGGATAGGTATCTTGCGGGAAACAAAACTCTGGCTCCAAATTTTAATCAGCTATACACATGAGGACAGTTCGAACCTGCAACTTCGCTTAAACCGAAAAAATTTTTACCAACTCACCTGCATCATGAGATTGCTAACTAGATTAACTATTCTTATAATTAGCAGCTATCTTAGTCATATCAATAAGTCAAATGAACATTAAAAGCGAAAATGCAAAGTTGACTAGTCCAATTCATACCTAAAGTCTTGTTCTAAGGCCCAAGTTGTGTTTTGCGCCAACCCGACTTGACCATGACGGAGATGGATCGAGTTATCGGGTCTGTCTGGTATCCACTTTTCCGAATAATAATTGTTACGCACAACCACTTGGATCGTAGACTCTATGCAGTCCATTTTAGACTATATAATTAGATATCTCTTATTTAATTCAAGAAATTTTATAAACTTTACAATTAAATATTATCATTAATTTAATTTAATTTTTTTCTTTTTAATTTTACGACTTATAGGATTCTTAATATTTTAATAATTACAATTCATAATTATAATTTTATTTTTAGTTAAGTAACACCATAATTCTGATGAACTGTTCCAAGTGATATTTTCTTTATATTAATTTTTTAAAACTTAAGATTAAAAATACTCAAAATAATATTATTTTTTTCGGACCATTCAAACTTTTTAGATCAAATCAAGTTAGGTCTAAGTCCTTACTTCTAATTAGACATAAATGATGAAATTCGTCTCTAATCTATTTAGGTTCATCTTTGTTAATTATTAATTGATTTATAATTAATATTAATAACATTTTTAAAACATAAAAATAAGATTTTAAAATTAATTTTAAAATTTTAAAAAATTATAGAAATTTTCTAAATATTTAAAATGCTAGAAATATCTAATATTTTAAAAATTAAACCGGAAGTTAAACCTATAAGATGAGAGAATTAAAAATTAAAAGGTTCAACTAATATTAGACCGCCAAAAAGGGTTAAAGATTGAATAAAATTAAAGAATTTAAAATATATTTGAAAGATATTGTAAGAAGTCAAAATTTAATTAAAAAGTATTATTAAATAAAAATTAATTAATTAATTATATTTATAAAAACTTATTAATTAAAAAATTAACATATTAATTAATAATTATCATATTTTAACAATAAGAATTATCAAAAAAATCGAATCGAAAAGTTATACGGTTAAAATTTTTTACAGTTAAATCGACGGAATCAATTGAGTTTTTTAATTATTAGAATTATCTATGTTTCATTCGAGATTTTCAAATATCTAGATACTTCAACTTATGAAATTGATTATTTTATTCATTAAAAAAAGAAATATAACATTTTGTTAATTTTCTTATTCCATCAATTTTTCATTTTAGTGAAACTATAACAAAAAACAATTTATAAAAATATCCAAAGCAATCTTATAATCGCTTCATAATTTTATTTACACGAACATGACACTTAGGAGAAGAATACGTAGGATCTTGTTTGATTGATGACCCCTCAAGTAATCTAACACTGAAAGGTAGATAATATTCAGGCATTTGAAAGTTCAAAGTTTCTGAGTTTTGTATCTCAAATGTAAAGTTGAAACAAGCAGTGATGCCATAATGTGATAAAATTAGTGCAAAACTCAAAACTGAAGAAACACAGGCACGCTTATGCTGATAGAGGGACTGATCATGCTCAATGTTTTTAGGCATTTTTCTCTCTATTTCATGGTTCTTTGTTATTCATTCTTGTTTCTTAATTTAAGAACATAAAATTAATATTGAGTTAGTGGGTAGTTTAATCAGATTAGTGGGTAGTTTGATTTCCTTCTTTCGTGTTGTTAATGGGATTATTTCTTTAATTTTTCTCATTCCATGTTCATGTAAAGCTATTATAAATAGCTGTTGATTATAAAATAAAAGATGCAATCTTCAGAATAATTTCTCTCTGTGTTTTATTTTTTTCATTGTCTTTTCCTCTCTTCCAATTTTTTGTTTCATGGTATCAGAGATAGGTTCATAACTTTGGTATTATTCAAAATTTCTTTGTGAGGGTTTGATTGTGGAAGAAAGGTTCAGGTTGTTCCAATGGAGGTCTCTAATGGAGGAAATAATTTAAATGGGATGGAGAAGCTTGTAAGCAACAATTACAAGCGTTGGAGACTGTGTATGGAGGCATACCTTCAAGGTCAGGATTTATGGGATTTGATTATTGGTTCAGAAGCAACGGTTCTTACAGATGTTCCAAGATAATGTAGAAACATGTAGGAAGTGGAAGATCAAATGTGGGAAGGCTCTCTTTGCTTTGAGGACATCAATAAGTAAAGAGTTCATTGACCATATACGAGATCTTAACACTCCAAAGGAGGTTTAGGAGATGCTCGAAAGGCTATTTACCAAGAAGAACACAACGAGGTTGCAATTTCTGGAGAATGAGCTAACCATTCTCCAGAAACTTAACAAAGCAAATACGACATGCACAAATGATGAGGAGCCTAAATGGGAGCAGTGCAGTGCTTTACCGTTGAAGCTGTAGTAAACTATGCTAGCAACATCAAAAAGGAGGAATGGATTGTAGATTCTGGATGTTCTAACCGGAGATGATTCTTTGTTTTCTGAGGTACGGGATCATGGTGGAGATCGAGTCATCATTACTGCGGATAATTCTACTTATCCAATAGTAAAAGAGGGTGTTGTGATTATTGAAATTGGCGATAATGCAACCAAAAGCCTAAAGTTGGATGATGTATACCGTATGCCAGGTTTGACTAAAAATATAGTTTCAGTTCCTCAAATTACTGATTCTGGAAAGTATATTTTGTTTAGTCCTAATGATGTAAAGGTGTTGGAGAATGTGGAAACTTTTTCTGTTGATGTTCTTCTCACTAGCAAGAGGAAAGGATATTTGTATGTTTTATCCAAGGTTTTGAAACTCGGATCGGACGTCGAATCGGAGGCCTTATTGATCACCGGTTTGACCGATTCAACCACCGGTCGAATCGGTATGACATCATAATTATGCAATAATTATATATAATATTAGTAATATTAAAAAATAGAAAAATATACCAAATAATATAAATTTCTATACTTTTGTTAGATTTCTGGAGAAAAGGTGGTTTTTACTTTTGAAAGAATTAAAAAACACATGAAAGAAAAACATCAAAATAAAAAAATAAAAAAATTTATTAAACCAGTGGCCAACCGGTTCGCACTGGTTCAATTAAAGACTGGTTTTTAGGGGTCACCCGGACCGAATAGCCTACCGGTCATCTGTCGAACCGATCGGTCCGGTCCGAGTTTCAAAACAGAGGTTTTATCAGCAAGAGAAGCTTATGTGAAGAAAATCAGTTTGACTGATAGTCCTGCAATTTGGCATGCTCGTTTGGGACATGTGGGCTACCAAATGTTGCAGCAGATTTCTTCCAAAAGCTTGGTGAATGGCATTCCAACATTGAAGAATGTTTAGGAAGATGTCAATTTGGCAAATCACATCGTCTTCCGTTCAAAATGTCATCAAACCGGAGATCCACACCTCCTAATTTGGTGCATACAGATTTGATGGGACCAACAAGGACACCAAGCTATAGTGGACATTGATATGTCATTGTATTGGTGGATGATCACTCAAAGTTTACTTGGGTGAAGTTTTTGAAGGAGAAAATGAGGCTTTGGTCAAGTTTATAGAGTTCAAAGATGTTGTTGAAAAGGAGCTTGGGAAGAACATAAAGTGTCTTCGTAGTGACAATGGTGGTGAGTTCATGTCTGATGAAATCTTTAAATTTTGTGATGATAACAGTAATGCTCGCCAGATGACTTGTCCAAATACCCCACAACAAAATGGAGTTGCGGAAAGGAAGCTCGCTTACTTAGCTTCAATGTGTCTTTCATGGGTGCGTAACAAAAATCTTCCTCGGGAGCTTTGGGCGGAAGCTACATAGTGTGCTTGCTATGTTAGCAACAGGTTGCCTCCTTGGCCAGGTACACAAAAATGTCCTTTTGAGCTATTGTATGATAATAAGCCTAATGTGAGTCATTTAAGGATTTTTGGTTCTATTTGTTATGTCCATATTCCTCAAACTAATAAAACCAAACTTGACCTAAAAGCAAAGAAGTGTGTTTTTGTTGGATATGACTCACATAGGAAAGGATGGTGGTGCATGGATCCAGAGACAAAGAAGTATACTACTTCTAGAGATGTGGTCTTTGATGAGGTATCCTCTTTATTTTCTACTCAAAAGTTTGTGGTACTTGGTGATGGTCAAGGAAACTTGGAATCTTTATTTTCTGAAATGCAAGCACCAAATATTGAGGAAGAAGAGGATGTTCCCCCAGTTCAAAATGTCAAAAGGAGAGATGCTGATCAGCAACATGAAGTGAGAAGGTCAACAAGGGAGAAAAGGCAACTAAACTACCTTAAGGACTATAAGGAAGCACTCAAAAATTGTACTGTGACTTCTTGTTTCTTTACAGGAGCATTTACTGCAGAAGAACCAGGAAGTTATGAGGAAGCTAGGGGCTGTCCAGATTGGGAGAAAGCCATGCAAAAGGAAGTTGATTCTTTAAACAAGAATGAGACATGGGATTTGGTACCTAGGCCAGAAAAATGCAAGCCAGTGATATGCAAGTGGATATTTCGCTTGAAGAAAAAGGTTGATGGCACCATTGACAGGTTTAAAGCTCACTTGGTGTTGGACCCCGAACTTGTAATGGAACTTAGAACAGAAAAGTGTTAGTGATTAGTTATGCGTAAAGAACAAGGAGAATTCTTGAATTTGAAATGTTATATAAGATTGAGGTAGTGAATGTAGTA
>JAOQMQ010000003.1:26363615-26392495 GCA_027563845.1 Erythroxylum subrotundum
TTTGTTCCGAGTTTCCGATTCGGTTCTCCGTTCTTCGCTTTGTTTTTGCCTTATCTTTTCGCTTCGGTTCATTTTTCGTTTTTCGTTCCGTTTCTTCGGTTGGGGTCTGGTCTCGGGATCGGGTCCCAACACTTGGTAGCTCGTGGTTTCTCTAAATCTTATGGTTTGGATTATGAAGAGACATTCAGCCCGTTAGCTAAAATGGTCACTGTAAGAACTCTTATCTCCCTTGTTGCTTTTAGAAGTTGGAAATTGTGGCAGCTAGATGTTAAGAATGTTTTCTTGTATGGAGAGCTGGATTGCGAGGTGTTTATGGAGCAACCTCATGACTTTTTTTCTAAGCAATTTCCAAGTCATGTTTGCCAGTTGAAGAAAGCATTGTAAAGCAAGCGCCTCGGGCTTGGTATGGTAACGTAGCATCATACCTTAACTTTTGTGGTTTTAGAGTTTCTGATTTAGATTCTAGTTTGTTTATTAAATTAGAATCAAGTGTGCATCTCTTGGTATTATTATATGTTGATGATATGATAATAACTGGAGATAATGAGTCAGAAATTTCTATTTTGAGGAGTGACTTGGCTGTCCATTTTGAGATGAAAAATCTGGAAATATTGGATATTTTCTTGATTTGAAAATTGAAAAGACAGGTCAAAGTTATTTCGTTTCTCAAAAAGATTATGCAAGGAGCCTTCTGGATCGCTTTAGCATGGGGGAGTCAAAGGAGAAAGCTACTCCAATGGAACCGCATCCTAAACTGAAGAAAGATGAAGGAAAATTGTTGAAGGATGCTAGGAAATTTCAGCAACTTATTGGTAGTCTAATTTATTTAACTATCACAAGACCTGAAATTTAATATTATGTTGGAATTGTCTCACAGTTTATGTAGGAACCTAGGACTCCCCATCTTGATGTTGCTAAGAGGATTTTACGTTATGTAAAAGGTACTCTTAGCTATGGACTTTGGTATAAAAGAAGTGATAATTTCTTCTTGAGTGGATTCACTGATGCAGATTGGGCAGGAGATACCAATGATCGCCATTCAACTATAAGATATTGTTTCAATGCAGGTTGTTCAGTAATGTTTTCTTAGTGCAACAGGAAGCAAAACATCATTGCTTTAATAAGTACAGAGGCAGAATATGTAGCTGCAACTATGGCTACACAAGAATGTATTTGGCTGAAAAGGTTGATTAAAGATATGGTGTCTGGGACTAAACATGCTGTGCAAATCAAATGTGATAATGAGAATACCATCAAGCTTGCATCAAATCCTGTCTTTCTTGCACGAACAAAGCATATTAAGATTCGTCATCATTTTGTTCGTGAGAAGGTGTTAAGTGAAGAAATTGAGTTGGTGAACGTTCATACTAATGATCAAGTAGCTGATATTTTTACCAAGGCTTTGGTGAAACCAAAGTTTCAATACTTCAGAGAGGCTTTTGGGGTTGTTGATAGTGAGTTTGCACTAACGGGAGTGATAAAATTAATGCAAAACTCAAAACTGAAGAAACACAGGCACGTTTATGCTGATAGAGGGACTAATCATGCTCAATGTTTTTAGGCATTTTTCTCTCTATTTCATGGTTCTTTGTTATTCATTCTTGTTCCTTAATTTTAGAACATAAAACTAACATTGAGTTAATGGGTAGTTTAATCAAATTAGTGGATAGTTTGATTTCCTTCTTTCATGTTGTTAATGGGATTGCTTCCCTAATTTTTCTCATTTCATGTTCATGTAAAGCTATTATAAATAGCTGTTGATTATTCAATAAAATCTTCATAATAATTTCTCTAGTGTGTTACTTTTTTCGTTATCTTTTCCTCTTCCAATTTTTTGTTTCAAAACGGTAGAATTAGAAACATAAGTTGGACATCAACAAAACACTATGATAAATCCCAGGAACGCTTTGAACAGGAAGAAGCTAAGGAAATTGAGTTGGAAGAAAGCGCCTTGAAGAGTCTGAAAAGGAAAACTCTCCCGGTTCAAGGCGGAAATCAGAAAGTTGTGTAGAACAAGGACCTTAGACATCCTGAGGACAGGAAGTCCTCAAGTTAATAAAATATAAAGCTCTTAGAGAAGTTCCATGGAAGATGAGAATCACATAAGAAAGGGAGCAAATGATAGTGTTGAAACGCAATGCAAAACTGATCCATACCATAGTTACCGGCAACATTCCTGAGAATCTAGTTACAAATTTTCCTTGTTCTAGTTATAAATTTTCCTAACCACCAGCATCCTTGACCAGAACATCTAGGAGAGATTTGATTAATTGGGCTTTAACGTTGTATTTGGCAGCAAGTTTGTCAATCCTTGAATATGCCTTGCTTTGCATTGAAGTTAATGATGAGAACAAACAAGATTAAATGGAGGCAAAAGTACAAGTTCAAGCATCAATGTCTTGGATATCCAATTTCTACGAGTGCGTAACTGATCGATAAAATAAGTAACGTGATCATTTCAAAACTGATCTGCAAAACCCCTTAGTAACTATCTCATTACTAGAGATAAGGGAGGCATAAATCCTAATCATTCTTGTCTCTGTTTCATAACTCCCAGCCAGTCGGAGCAGGTGCATCAGCAATTTGTTGTGGTGGAGCTGCAGCATCCCATTCCCCAGAAATCCCACCACCTACAAGGGAAACGCCATAACATATGCATCATAAATCGGTTAAACAGTTGCATAAAATTCTGATAAAATTTGGAAAAATGTTAGAGGAAACTATATAAAATGTTTATCAAGAACATTTTTTTGACAGGCTAATTGTTAAAGCAATTCATTAACATTAGTAAAGCTCTTACCTTGCTCTGGATACAAGTTGGCAACAGGAGCTGCAGGTATAGGCGGTTGAACCACATCAGCACCCCACTGACCATCAGGAACCGTGCTAGTCCAATCGGTGGAGGGAAACCCAAAATCAGGGGGAGGAAGTGCATAGTCGGCAGCAGGTACCGTTTCTTCCTCCTCATCCTGCTTGGCTTCTTCCGGCTCCCGATAGAAAAACAGATCCACCTGCCAATAAAAAGTAAATAAGCCAAATGAACAGATAACTCAACATGTCTGTGTGAACATACAATTACTCGCTGCTCATGTGCATGCACCTGAACTGTATGTTAATTAAATCTACTTACCATCACATCCCACTTATGCCCCTGAGGAATGGTGCCACGCATCTGAAGAACCATTCTAGCCAACAGCCAAAACAAACATCCAATACTGTGCTTTCCTTTGTTGTTAGCAGGAATACCAACATCTACATATCCCATGGGACTATCAGTATCACAGAAAGCAATGGTGGGAATGTTTCCAAGGGCAGCTTCCTTGATAGGCTACATCATGTACGTAGCTAACATTCAGTCTTTGGTCACACAAGAAACAACTAGCGTTGGCAAAATTACAATCAAATATAGATTAGACTGAGTGGAATTACTTGATGATCCGTTCTTGGATCAGTAAGGATCAAGAGCCGAGGCTCACTAAATGAGGTCTGGAGTTGGTTGGTGAATGTACCAGGCGTATGCCTTCCAGCAATAGCGTGGGCGCCAGTGTATTGTGCAAACTTGAGGACAGCCCTCTGCCCATAAGGCCTTGCAGATTGAACGATAATGTCTTGAGGGTTCTCAATAGCAACAATAACTCTAGCAGCCAGCTGCAATTTTTCCCAGGTCTTGCCAAGATTGATAATATAAATTCCTAGTAATAAACACCATTTAATGGAAATGAAAACTTGTAGCACATACAATAAACTTCTTAAAGTTACAAACTTAAATGCTAAAATCAATTTGTGATCACAGCGGCGTTAACTTCTGTTAATGACGAAAATTTCAAACAAGACAATCAACAGAATAAGAAAAAACGCAACCCTAACATCAGAAATTGCTGGAGATCTTGAACACAACGAACTAACACGCATAATTACAATACTCAACACATCGTAACTCAAAGAGGAAAACAAAGAAAACTTCTAATACCATCATTTCTGCGCTTAAAAACGTAACGTTCCATTTGGAAGTCGCAGTTTTTGGTGCCGAGATGGACCTCAGCAGCCAGCATCATTTGGATGTCCAACTCCTTCTGAGAAAGGGTTCGTGTCGATTGGGTAGTTGTGGCCGTATCAGTCGCCATAGCTGCGAGCAACTGAGAAAGCTTTGCTCTTTGGTCTTGGGAAAGAGTGTGGCGCGGCCGAGATCGACGAGAGTGAACCAGATATGGAAGTTTTATAGGGTTTTGTATGCGTAGAGAAACCCTTGTCGTGCTGGAATTTAAATGTTATAATATTATTTTAATTTTTGATGTTAAAATAAATCTTTTAATTTTGCCATATTATTATTTTTAATTTATATTTAATTAAGGAGGTGTGATTATTTTTTTAATTTTTGTAATTCAAAAATTTATCAACCAATAAATATTTATAAAGTTCAAAAAAAAATTAATTATTCCAATAAATTATTTGTATTAATCTTAATATTTCTTTAAATTTTGAATATGATTATATATACAATATAACAGTATTTACTAATTTTACCACAATAACTAATACCAAATAATATAATATGTGTTTTAAAAAATGAATTTAACTTTTTAGATATTTTTTAAACACTTATCTATATTTAATTTAAAATAAATATGTTTGTTTCTATTCATATTAATATCAAATAAATTAACATGATCATAATACATTTAAACTTCTTTATTTTGTTTTTCATGCCTATAATATATATAGAAAATGTTATATATGCATATATTTATTTTTAAGAATATTAAAAACATTGATCTCTTAATTAGATTATAATGTAAAATTTTAAAAAATATAAAAATGATGCATGATACATTATGAAAGCAACTATTATTTGATTAAAAATTAAAACATTTTACAAAAATTAAATTAAGATATAAAGTCTTTTTAACATGTATTTATAAGAAACTTACCATATTTAGTAAATATATGTTTTTATAATAAAGTTATTAAAAAAATTCTCAATATGTATTTATTTTTAAAAATGATTTTAATTTTAAAGTTGAAAGATATTAAGCTTTTTTATAACAATTAAAGTGTCGTATAAAAGTTTAAAAAAAATCAATATCCATTTGTGAAAAGTGAAAAGTATGATTTTTAAATATAAAAGAGGGAAAATTTAAATTATTGTTATAATTTTTATATTGTATTTATTATTTGATAATTTTATATTTTAATTATATTTTGTCAAATAATAAATTACATTGAGTTAATTTCCAATGAATTTTTAAAGAATGTCATGAGAGACTTTGGTAAATTGTAGTAATATAAACTTATCAAACAAGTATATGTGAGATTTTAGTTTGAAACTTATTAGTTTCATAACTTTCATTTCAACTTAAAATTTATATTCATGTCAATAACTGCTTAATTTTTCATCGATTTATTATAATAAATTAAATTTTAACCACAGAGTATAAAATTATTTTAAACCTAATTCAAATTTCTTTGCAAAATATAATTATTTAATGTAGAATTGAATAGGATATATCAAATAAGATTATTATATAATTATAAAATCAAGAGAAATAATTACATGTTAATTTTATCTAATTACATTAATTTTAGTGAGATATAAGATATTTAAATGAAATAAAAAAAGTGCAATTTAATTATAGTTTTCATAATAGCAATTGCAAAAGAAAGGGAATATTCAATTTTACTAAAGATATTTGTAGAATTGTTCATTCGAAATATGCATTCTTATTTCCTGATAATTTGGAAATATTTAATTAAAAATAAAAAAGCAACATTGTTTTTATTATAGGTGGCCCAGGCTACACTGGGCCTGACCAGGTCTACACCAAGCTTGGCCCGAGGCTCACTGTTTTTGAAAAATAGGCCCCAATCAATTCAGACCTGACCCATTGACCACAGGCCGAGAGGATTTTCGGGAGCAAATTGTGTAAAAACTTGCGCACAAATTTGACATGAAAAGAGGCAGAACTACATAGGATTGAGGTCATACATGTATGTAAAAGACGTTACAGAACAAGAACAAGTAACAATTCTCTCAAAACTGACAAATGCAAAAGGTTCGAGAGTCTCTCTCCTGTTTAATATCCATATAATAAGAATCACGCCCTAGTAACTAACCATGTAACTAACATATCGACATAAAAATCTCAAAACTATCCATTGTAATAGAAACTCGTAACTTGGGGCATGCAAGTCAATATTGCTCAAACAACCTGGTAATTCTCAGTGAGCAATTGCGTCCTCTGCGAGAATTTTGGAGCGAGTCCACCTTTAAGGGGTATGACATTGGTGACCTACGTGAGAAAAAGGAAAAAAGCATATCTCTTGTGATTGCCATTGTAGTTTAAACAAACTAAGAGAATGAACATCATTTGACTGATGGATGCAGAAATCGGAATAGAATGTTACAAACCTTTACGTTGCTGTATGTATTAATAGCCGAAAACTGGACAGAGATGGGGAAGAATGCCGAAGCATCTGCTGGAGGCACAACAAACTCCAGCGACCCACTACAACCAAATATCATATGGGCACATTGTTTATAAACAATCCCAGGAATCGGTAAATATACAAAGTTTTTAAAGCGTAAAGCTGCTGACCTCCGGTTACTGTCATCAATGAGAAGAATGGACCACTCCAGGATGGAATTTCTTGAGTCATACCTGCAGGTCCAAAAGAATCAATATCTAAAATGGGCATTTTAACTCAGAAAAGAAAGCGGGCATGAATTGGAACGAACTGAACACATAGTAAATGAAAAAAAAAAGAGAGAGAGAGAGAGGGGAATATACGAGGATATTGTAGGGCAAAAATGTGAAAAAGATTTTCGGGGTACTTTATCTTTCATAAACTCTACAGTCCTGGAGTTCAACACACAACTTAATGCCGTAAATAAAATTCTGAAAACTTGCTACTTCCAACTTGGAGATGATACATTATAGCCCTGGTAGCTGGATGGCACAAGTTGCTCTTTATACTTATCTAGACGTTCAAAAATAGAGAGAAAAAGAATATGCCCCATTAACTTGCCTAAACAAATCTATCTACGGAGATCCCATGTTCATTGACTAGTTAAGAAAGAATATAAGAAGAATCATTATCTTATTAAGCTCCAATGACCAGGCACCCATCACCATGCACAGGGAAATAAAGTAGGCTATTAAGGAAGAAAATGGTAAGATACAAATCAGTTACATCCTGGTATCATATTCATCTCACTACAGTAGATATTAAATATATTACCTCCATTCTCCGTCAATCTGTTTGACACTTGGAGCCTCTCGCAAAGCAGGGAGAGGGACTGAGATGAGGATGTTTCTCAGATCAAATATGGACGAAGCTTCATATTCAATGTTGACATAAGTTTCATTTCCAGAGACAGAAGGCCAGCAGTTGACTGCAACATAAAGATTGAATGGTCAAAAGATGCAAACTGTAGTAGTAGAAATTAACAAGTCCATAAGATCTGTACTCACTTGTCAATGGAACCTTGGATTCATCAGAAGTTTGCAGTCTCCACTTCAAAAGACCAACACCTGCTGCATCACCAGTTTGACCAGTGGGAAAAGGTCTATTCGGATCCTTCAAGCCCAAGGTATTTTCATTGGCAAACAACTCTTTGTTCATGTTGGGATGTGTCTTGAAAGAAACACCCGGTTCATCCCCAGTCTCAATCTGCATTTCATAACGAGAAACATAAAAGCTACCTCAGAAAGCTAAAATAGCAATTGTTTTGAAGTTGTACTAGAAATCTACAAGAAACAACTGTATGAGTAATCTCACAGAGAGAGAGAGAGAGAGAGAGAGAGAGAGAGAGAGAAGAACCTGGACTTGAATATGTGCATCTTCCTGGTTAAGAATTTGAAGAGACAACTGTCCTTGAACGTCAAAGTTACTCATGCCACCATCTTTTTTCAGAGTAACATTGAGTTTTTCTTCAACAGTCAAAGTAATGGGATCAGTTGGTGGAAGGGAAGCTGATTTGGCCTTTCCTGCCTTTGGCTGCACGTCCTCAAGAATCACTTCACCTTCTGCTTTCAAGGATTCCAAGAATTGGTTTGTCTTTTGGCTTTTACCAAGCTGCATACCAAGGCCTTTAGGAGGAGCAGTTGCAGCTGAAGGTTGACGACCTGGAATTACCAAGTACATTCAGTCAAAATCAGTTCTTTTTGTTGTGAAGAAATCATCCAAAAGAACTATTATCCACATGAAGCTAACAAAGGGGAAATGTTAGAGGAAATTGTATGCTGAGGAAACATAACCTCATAGTTCTCAAGAACTTGATATAAAACTAACAAAGATAAACAGAATCTTAGCAGAGATCCAAAAGTTTATCAGAAACTTAACAATCAAAGCTAGTAGAACACTGACTGTCCCTCCAGAGAAAACATCCACAAACCTTTAGACTTGTTAGAATAAGAGTCGAAATCAGAGGTCAATCCAAAGCCTGAACCACTCCCAAAACCACTTCCAGTACTAGAAATGTTCATATCGCTAAAGCCACTCTCAATTCTTCCTGAACCCATTGACTGTAATGACATGAAGCCTCCTTTTTCACCTCTATTCTTCTCAATCTGCAACGAGTAAAAGATACAATTGAGATTCAGAACACGAAATAGTCTCCACCTTGCATTCATTCTTCTATGTGCTGTTATCATATCAAACGTAATATGTATACATGTATAACAAGATACCTTGCTTTTGTCAATCTCACTGGCCTTGCGTTTCATAACATCCTTGGTTTCGTTGATCTTACTTTGCAGAACCAGCTTGTGCAATTTCTCTTCATGACTTTCCATTTCACAGTACTGCTTAACCTGTGCAACAGTCACATTTTCCTTGTGCCCAAGGGAGATGACCTCATCAAAAGCAAAGATCAACTCAAATGCCGACTTGGAAATACCCTCCTCATCAAGAGACATAGAGTATTCAGGTACCTAGAAAAACTTAAGGAATGAACTAGATGCCCCAGCCACATTACTAACTTAGATTCCTTTGGAAGCAACTCAATCATCCTTTCCACAGTTTAATGAAGAAATAATAAACAGGAAACATCAACACAACTTCATAAAAATATTTTTAAAAAGCAATGATTAGAACTAAAGTGAGAAGAAAGTTAATTCCAATAATTCAAATCAACACCACCACCTCACCCCAAAGTTTTCAAAAACTAAGTATTCCCGTGTAATGTAGATAGCAAAGTTCAACAGAAGAAGGATACAAGCTTAGAAAGCAGCCTCAGAGTCTCCAGATCTTCAAGAATGTTGCTCTGCTTATTAGTCACGAGGAGCAAATATAAAGCCTCTATTGGCTGGTAAACATAG
This sequence comes from Erythroxylum subrotundum, assembly GCA_027563845.1. NCBI lineage: Eukaryota > Viridiplantae > Streptophyta > Magnoliopsida > Malpighiales > Erythroxylaceae > Erythroxylum > Erythroxylum subrotundum. The sequence goes on from JAOQMQ010000003.1 coordinate 26,372,933, forward strand.
CGCACATTCTCAGTCTCCACGTACGTATGTTGCTTTCCAGTACCAACCAACTTAGGGAAGGCGGCAAGGAGTCCTTCAATCCTTACGCGAGACATATCAACAAATTGCCTAGAAACAATCACTGCAATAGAGGAAAGCCAACACAAGTACCCACATGAGCAAATTGGTCCCAAATAACTAAAAGAAAGGCTCATGGCACAGATCCTAGTCCATGACTCATTCCACGTATTGCTAGTCCTAGTAAGGATTGGAATTACCAGCCACTTGAATGGCAGATAAACGAATAACTAGAAAATTTTGTTAAGAAAAAAAAGCAATAAGGAAAGAAAACGACATAAAAACAAACATCATCAGATCAATGTGACAAAAAAAAGAGTCAAAAAACACCTTTTCCAGACTTGCTTACAACAGATGCGGCGAGCACAACCTACATTTGCCATATTAAAACCAAACTTTAACAATTCCCACGATTAAGAGAATAAAGAACATCAAATTTAAGCAAAGAGAAGGGAAAAAGAAGATTCTACCATCTTCACAGATATTGAACCAACACAAACGCTCGCAATCAGTACCTAGTAAATGAAAATTCTGATTAGCATCACAAAAATAACATGAACAACGGATAAAAATAAAAATATACACACGAAAGATAAAACAAATGGCGAATCACAACACACTACATTGAATATACGGAGTAACATACGTGGTAGACCCAATCTCAGATCGATCTAGTTACTTAACTACCGAAACCAAAAAAACTCAAATTGTTAACTTCCCGTTAGATTCCAGACAAAACGAAAAGGAATACCAAATCCAAAGCTCTCGAATCCCAAATCAAAGTGCAAAATTCTAGTATGTTCGAAGCACAATGTTTCGATCAGAGAATAAAATGACAGAGATCTCAAATAGTTTTTAACTAAAACGCCTAAAGTAGCCAAACAAGGAGTGAAGTAAGAATCTGATGAATCAGAAACAACGAAAATATGAAGAACTTCGACAAACGAGATCTGACAGAGAACTTACTTTTCTTTGGAGCAGTAACAGAACAGAGAGGGCGGTGTGCGTGCGTTTTGCTTGTTAAGATGCAAAATTCTGAAGTTTATTGACCGGCTCGAAGAAGAAAGTGCAATTCTATTGGGCCAGCTTTTTAGGGCCGTTTGATTAACTTCAAAGTTTCCATTTAATCTTTTTTTTTATTTTAAAAATATTTTTAGAGCTAGAATAATAATTTTAAAACTCAATCGGTTCATGTGTTTATTTGTAAAAATCTTAAATTAATTGACTTTATAGTTCAATTTTTAATTTTCTGACTTAATTTATTTTAGTAACCTTTATTGTTAAAAATTAATCAGTTTATTAATTAATTAGTATATTTTGTAAATTAATTAATTTTATAAAATAAAATTAATGAATTAATTTTCATTTAATAGCCTTTTTTAATTATACTTTAAATTGACGGTCTCGTTTAATCGTATTTTAAATTTTTTAATTTAATTCAATTTTTAACTAATTTTATAACGGTCTAATACTAGTTGAATCTTTAAACTTCAAACCTCTTATCTTACGGTTTAACTACTGTTCGACTTTTAAAATATTGCTTTAGAATATAAAAAAATTTAGTTTTATCAAATCTATTTTTTTATTTCAATTTGAAAAGCTTTCATTTTCCAATACAAATTTTGATTCTTTGGTTTCTAGATTCTCCGTTGCTTTTCTTGTCAATGTCTCCAAGTGATATGGTAATTTTGTACTATTGTTTTCACATGTTATCATGAAATGAATTGAGTATGATTTAGTGTTTTATTTCATTATTATAAGATATTTTTGTATTGAATAAATAATGCTAAATAAAATTAAGAAAAAGGTTCAAATAGATGTTGGTGGGACTAATAACAAATATGGAAAATATAATTCAATAAAAACCACGATCAAATATTTTTGATAAATTTGATTTAAAGTGTATAAATTCTAATAGATATATAAAAAAGAATATTTAAATTATGGTCAAATTTATCAAAATGGAAAGGTTATAAAATATTGTTAATTAATAATTTAATTGAATAACTTGAAAATAAAATTATTTAAATTTAAACTATTATAAACTGTCTGAAAAGTGTCCATGATAAATATAACTTCGAAGTTTTTTTATATGAAAATGCTAATATATATATTTATATATATATAGGTTTATTTATTAGTAACTTTGATTAACTATACAAAAGAACTCAAATAATTTATTATATTTTATTGTAATCACATAGCTGAGATGGCAATGGGCTGACCCATGGGTCGATTTCGCTATTTTTTTAATAATATTTTTAAAATAAAAAATATAAAATAATATCTTTTCTTAAATTAAGTCTGAGCCTGAGATGTTCAAGCTCAAGCCTACTCAAGATTTACTGTTCTAAGCAAAACGATGTTATTTTATTTAAAAAGAGTTAAGTCTCGAATTGATCTTAGCCTGATTTGACCTATAGGTCAGTTCATTAAAAATATATAAATTTAGGCCTATGGGTCAACCCATTTTCAGCCCTACACATAGCCTTCTTTTAATTTTGGGTTATTAATAGAGACAACTAAGTTTTAAGGTTTATAACAATAACATAATTTATAAAAAAGGCATTGACCAATTTAATATATTCAAAAACTTATTTTTAATAACATTTAAATGAATTCCTCAAGTGACCAAAATGGTCCAATTGGAATTACATCTCAACCACATTAATGCAAAAGCTCATATAATAATGCAATTTTACAATCTTAATAATATAATTGTTCAATTATTATGATGCAATTAGTTGGATATAACAATGTAATTATCTATTCTAAAGTCCTAATTTTATTTAATTGAATTCATTTAATAATAAAGCCAATCATCATCACTTAAACTTTAAAAATATTCAATATATTAAAAGAAAAAATATTAAATCCATAAATCACAAAATTATCAAATACTAATAATCAATAATTACAAAATCATCCAATTACTAAACTAAAACTCAAATATCTCTAAAATCCAATATCATAATGAAAAACATTTTAATTGACAATCACTGTATACACCAATACAAGTACTAGGGATGACAATGGCCCCGACTCGAGTCTGGCTCTACCTTTACTATTGAGAGCCAGAGTCTAGTCCGAGGCTTGATCGTGCCCAAAGTAGCCTGGCCCGAGTCCTAGCTCGGCTCGACATGGCCCAATTTTTTCAAAAATTAAAAGTGCAAAACGACATTGTTTTACTTATAAGGGTTAGGGCTCGGATCAAGTCGAGCCCTGAAGTCCGATCAACCCAAACCTAACCCATTGACTTAAGGTCGAGCCAGGTAAGCCCATTTGCCATCTCTAAGTACAACATACCTCTCCAAAGTACATGTCAAAAGAACAACACATGCCATGCACTTATACACATCAACAATCCACTAATGGTGCCATAAAACAATGTGAATCCCCGTCTACTCGATTTGAATTAATCAGTTATGGAGCCTGTTTATGGAGTTGTGTCTACACAGAATAGCTATTAGTTGCTGAGGGAAAGGACTCGAATGGCTGCTTGTAGCTCTCTCTTTGCGGTGGATTCCAGTATGGAGTGTTCAAGAAGATTGCTGTTGGTAGTTGTGAATCTGGTGGGTTTGTTGATGCAGAGTGTGTTCTATAATGTTTGCAAGAGCTATCATTATCAAGAAATTGATAAGAGTGCTTTACAACATTGAGCAACATTCAGATGGAGAGCTTGGATGTATAAGGAAATTGAGAGTTTCATTATGGAAATTTTAACAAAGATAGTAACCATATTCCATAGCTTTGAAGCATGTATAAACAATATAATTGAAAAATTACCTACTAAAGGTGTTGAAAGTTGACTGGAAGCCATGGTTCTCTGCCATACAAAAAATCCAAACACAACAAAAAGTAGAATACTTGGGTTTGTTGAATCCAAGTCACCAATTTCTTACACACACCACTACAATACTGTAAAAAAAACCCACACTACAAGCTAGAAGACTACCCTTAAGAATACATCAATTAGGTTAAAGCAAACACATTGTAGTGGACCATAAACTCAATGGATAGGTTTAGGTGAAATTTATGATTGGATCCAAGGGCTCATGGTAAGATTAGTAATATAATGTCCATCCCATAAATGGCCCAAAGGATACAAACACATACCAAAGTTATGCTAGTTCATAACAATTAATTCAACATTCTCCCACTTGGACAGCATAATCATAGCAAACCAAATATACACAATCAACACACCGATAGGATGTATGAATCGTATATAATTAGAAGCTATTAATCAAAAAGCATAACAATAACATTAATATGAATTCATCATAAATGAACATCATTAATTTGTCACTCATCAAGAATACAAAGTTACAATATGACAAAATATTCACAATATGCATGTACCATATAAAATTCAAACAATCCTCACAAAACATGCATAAAACAAAAAAAACTCCTACTAAAACAAAGAAAACTAGACTCTTAACAGTCCCATATTAGAGGCATGTTCCAAAAAAATACAAATAGGTATGCCTTTAGTTAGTGGGTTTGCTAGCATGCTGCTCGTAGGCATGTACTCAATAGTAATCAGAGACTCTGCAACTTTCTCTTTAACAATATGGAACTTAATATCAATATGTTTAGAGCGAGAGTTGCTCCTAGCATTTCGAGAGAAAGATATAGCTGCAAAATTGTCATAATATAATTTCAACAACCTTGATATGAAGTATAACTCCTAATGCTGAAATAATGTTCCGCAACCATATTGCATGATAAGTAGTCTCATAATATGCCACATACTCTGCCTCCATGATCGAAGAGCTGTAAGTGTCAGTTTGACACTTTTCTACGAAATAGCTCCTCCTGTCATCAAAAAAATGTATCCAGAAGTGGATTTCTTATCATCCATACAGCCTGCATAATCAGAATCATTGAAGCCAACTACTTCAAGAGTATCGGTGTTCTAATTTGTCATCATAAGATCCTTGGTACCCTGAAGATACCTCAAGACCTTTTTAGATGCTTTCCAGTGACTTTGTCCAGGATCGCTCAAGTATCTATCAAGCACATCTACAATAAAGGCAATATCAGGACGTGCGCATACTTGAGCATACATCAGGCTGCCAACAACTGAAACATAAGGGACTGTTTTCATTTGATCTCTCTCAATTTCATTTAAAGGACATTAGACTTTGGAGAACTTATCACCTTTCATAATTGGAGCCTTTACAGAAGAACATGATTGCATATTAAACCTTTTAAAAATACGATCAATGTAAGTACTTTGAGACAATCTGAGAACACCATTTGTTCTTTGATGAAGAATCTGTACACCCAAAGCATATGATGCCTTACCAAGATCTTTCATATCAAAATGATCAAATAATAATTGTTTTGTCTAAATCAACACGCCAGTGTCATTAGTAGCAAGCAAGATGTTATCAACATATAAAACCAGAAATATGTACTTACTCTTACTGATCTTCATATAAATACATTGATCAACAATATTTTCTTTGAAACCGTTACCAGTAACAATTTCATCAAACTTGACGTATCATTGCCTTGAAGCTTGTTTCAACTCATATATTGACTTTTGGAGCTTACAAACCATGTTTTCTTTCCCAACAACCTCAAACCAGTGGATTGAGTCATGTAAACATCTTCTCTTAATTCTCCATTTAAGAAAGTTGTTTTCACATCCATTTGATGAAGTTCAAGATCAAAATAAGCCATAATTGCCATAATAATCCGTAAAGAATCTTTAGTAGAAACAGGAGAGAAGGTCTTTATATAATCAATACCTTCTTGTTGGCTATAGGCCTTGGCTACTAGCGTCACTTTATATATCTCAACTTGACCTTTAGCTTCACGCTTGGTTTTAAACACCTATTTGCGTCTAATAAGCTTACAACCTTTTGACAATTCTACCAAGCTCCACACTTTATTTAGTGACATAGAGTCCATCTCATCATTCATAGCATCCATCCAAAATTTAGACTGAGAACTAAAGATAGCTTCTTTGTAGGTAGTTGGATCTGAAAAGTCACCTATATAAAACTCATATTCTTGTAAGTATACTAAATAATCACTTGATATTGCAGGTCTGCGAACCCTTTCTGATCTCCGCAAAGACACATTTTCAGTGGCAATAACTAGAGCCTCTTATGCTACATGCTCCATAAGATCATCTTAAATGGCTATTGAATCTTGATCAACCATAGGGCCAATTGTTGGAGCGGAAGCCACAGACAAAGGAATAATGACTGGGTGCTCTTTAAACACAATTTCTCTAGACCCTTGGCTTATTCCAATATCATCCTCAAAATAAACAGCACGATCTGATTCAATGACCTTAGTGGTATGAGATGGACAATATAATCTAGAGCCCCTTGATCCTACACAATAACCAATAAAGTAGCCACTGATAGTCTTAGGATCAAGTTTCTTAAATTGCGAATTATAGGGTCTCACTTCTGCTTTACAACGCCAAACATGAAAATGACACAAAGTTGGTTTCTTCTATGACCACAACTCCTAAGGAGTCTTAGGAACAAATTTATTGAGCACTTGATTCAAAATATAAGCTGCAGTTTGAAAGCATCACTCCATGGATACTCTGGCAAGGAAGAGTTTACTAACATACAATGTACCATGTCAAGAAGTGCGCAGTTTCTCCTTTCTGCAACTCCATTTTGTTAAGGTGTATCAGGAATTGTGTATTGAGTATCAATACCACAATCTTGTAAGTATCTTGCAAAAGGTCCAGGATTACGTCCTGTCTCATCATATCTACCATAATACTCACCACCTCTATCAGAATGAACTACTTTGATCTTTTTCCCTTATTGAAGTTCCACTTTTTCTTTAAATGCTTTAAAGGCTTCTAAAGAATCAGACTTCTCACAGATGAGTTCAACAAAACCATAACGAGAAAAATCATCAATGAAGGTGATAAAATATTTGTAACTACCCATAGCTGGAGGTGTAAAAGCCCCACAAATATCAGTATGAATTAACCCAAGTAGTTCTTCGCACCTATCAACTTTTGTTTTTCTAACCTTTGCGGTTAACTTTCCTTTTATGCAATCAACACAAGTACCAAAATATGAGAAATCATGGTCCTGTAAAATCTCATCCTTCATCAATTTTTTTATTCTTTGCCTGGAAATATGGCTTAATCGCTTGTGCCATAAAATTGAAGATTTTTCGTTCAACCTCAACCTTTTTATGGTAGCAACAATATTAATAGCAGAAGAAGATGTAATAAGAAGAGACACTTCTACCAAATCAAGCTTGTAAAGATTACCACACAAAAATCCATTTCCAATCAAAGTAGAGTCACGGTATAAAGTCACTTTGCAAATCCAAAATGAAAACTATAACCAGTTTTGTATAAAACAGATATTGAAACTAAATTCCTCCTAATTGAAGGTATGTAAACAACTTCATATAACTCTAAAAAATGTCCTGTGGTAAGTAGTAATTTGACTGCCCCCAAAAAATCAACTTTGGTTCGTATACCGTCTCTCATGTATACATACTGCTCCACACTGCTTGGTTTCGTTTTGTTTGTCATCTCCTATAAAGAATTGGTAACATGAATTATAGTACCAGTGTCTAACCACCAAATATTAGAAGGTACATCAACGATATTGCATTCCAAGCAAACCATTACTAAAAGATTACCTTTCTTTTCCAATTTAGCCTTAAGCTTCTTGCAATCTGTCTTCTTGTGCACAAACTTCTGGCAGTAATTTCATTTTCCTTTGAAACCCTCAATCTTAGAAACATTTGAAGCTAAGACTGCTCTTTGTTCATTCCCTTTATTACTCATATTTTGTTTCTTAAAAGGGTTATTGTTATTGTTATTCTTTGGTAGAAACTTCCTTTTTTGGCCATTGTAATTTTGGTTTGTAACTATTGCCACACTTCTGGCCCTTCCCTTTTTCATGTCATCCTCCTCCTTTGCAAGAATAGTAGTCATCTCCTCTATGGTCCATTTAATGTGAGCAGGAGCAAGGATCGCCATAGAGATGGCATGCGTGATGGGGGCTAGCTTGTCATTCTAGTTGGACCTATATCCAAAGCTAAGACCGAGAGACTCAAGGAGGCTTTCTATACGCATGTGGGCCAATTAGTGGAGAGAATGGCAAGCTCCAAGCCTATTGGAGGAGAGTTTAATGGGATTAAGCCCAACCTAATCCATTTAACTAAATCCTTAGACCGGATACACTTGGAGCTTGAAGACAAGAAGATTTGGGCTATTTTAATGCTTCATCACTTAAGCCCAAGAGCATATGGATCCAATAGTGGCACAATACATCAGACTTATTTATTTAGTTTTTCGACTTTGTTTTATTTTAGGCTTCCATGTATTTTAGCCCAACCTTTTATTATTTAACCTAGGTATAAATATGTGTCTTTAGGTCAAATTTTCGAAACTTTCATATCAGAATTGCTAGAGTGTCGTCGACTTCAATAGGGAGAAACATTATTCTCTAGTTCTTGTTACTTTTCGAACCATCTTTCACTTATCAATTGTTTTCCCAATTGTAGCATGTCGATTGTTCGTTTCTCTTGGTTTTATTTCGATCATAGGGATTGCTTGGAACAAGTTTCCAAGAGGTGTCGTAGAAATCAAACCTTACGTATCTTTATTTTCTTGATTGTTGAATTCGAAATTTCTATCCTTCTTATTTCCTCAAGGTCGAAAACACACCAAAACAAAAACACCTATCGAAAACATCATCAAATCGTTATCAATCCTTCCGCAGTGCGCGTTATTTTGGTATCAGAGCCTTGGTTTGGAGGAGGATTCTTATTCAACTCCATCAAAATTCAAGAAACCGCCACCCATCTCCATCCAATTATCGTCAGATCATCAATTCAGGTGTGAATTAACTTTTGGCCTAGGATTTCAATCTTTCTTCTCGCTTTTATTTTAGTTAGGGTTTTCAATTATTTGTTGAAAACTTTCAGCTTATATCGAAAAAAAATTCGAAAAAAAAGAGTTCGAAAAAAATTTTAAAAAACAAAAAAACAAAAAAATCTGAAAAAAAGGAGTCGGAACAAACAAATCCAAAAAAAAGTCAAAAAAACTGAAAAAATTTAAAAAAATTTGAATTGTTTTCCTGATTTCTCATACTTTTTACTTGACTGAGGTTCGTTTGAATCAACCGTGACAAATAGTTTCAAAATTTTTCAAATTTGCTAGCTTGTTATTGGCTATTGGTTTGAGTTGCTTGTTACTTGTTACTCGAGCTATATTTGGGAAAATTGATTTGAAGAAGTCGTGGTTCTGATTGTAACTTGGATTTCAGAGAACATTGAGTGGTAAAAGGCAAGAGTGTGTGAGCTTATTTGAGGGAGTCATTGTTGTGACTTAAACACGAGAGGAGTGACAAATTCTTGAGTGAAACACGTGAGGGAGTGTGTGAGGTTGTTTATCACTAACTTTGTTTTGTAGGTATATCATTTTATTTACAATGTCACGGGGAGGTAGTAATGATGACAATCAAGGGGGAGATGCAAATATCGCTTTCACTTTGAGAGTTATGCAGCAACAATTTGAGAGGTTCAATCTAGCCTTAAATGAGGTTAGGGGAAAAATGGATGAGCTTAGACAAGGGAGACGCGAGGAACCTCAAGGCAGGTGTGCAAATATACGTCAGCGGCAACCACTACCTCGTAGACAACCACCACGGTATGAGCCTGAGGAGGAGGAGAACTATGAATAGCTCATGCCCAGGAGAGCTCGGAGAGGAGAACCCCTCAACAGGCGAGATGGAGACCATAAATTCATCAAGATGCAGATCCCATCATTCAAGGGGAGCAATGATGCTGAGACGAACTTGGAGTAGGAAATGAAGGTTGATTTGATCTTCGAGTGCCATAACTTCTCAGAGAAGAAGAAGGTAAAACTTGCTGCTATTGAATTTACAGATTATGCACTAATATGGTGGGATCAACTTGTGACCTCTAGGAGGAGGAATGGAGAGAGACCCATCAATACTTGGGCAGTAATGAAGGCATGTATGAGGAAGAGATTTGTACCTTCTTACCATTATAGGTAGATGCATCAAAAACTTCAAAGACTCACACAAGGGTCTAAGTCAGTAGAGGACTACCACAGGAAGATGGAGATTGCTATGATCAGTGCTAATATAGTGAAGGACCCCGAGGCCACCATGGCAAGGTTCTTGAGTGAATTGAATAGGGAGATAGCAAATGTGGTGGAGTTACAGCATTACTTGGAGATTGAGGACATGGTGAACGTGGCCATGAAGGTGGAGAGACAACTCAAAGCTAGAATGACAACAAGGAGTGGAGCAAGTTCTAGTTACTCATGTAACTCAAATTGGCCCCAGAAGGAGGAGAAGTCTAAGGATAAGGGGGTGGACTTCAAGGAAACACCTAAGAAATCAATTGGGGGATCTGAGCAAAAAGGTACTTCTAACACCCAAGCTACTTCTAGTAAACATTCATCTATAAAATGTTTTAAATGTTTGGGTACTGGCCATATTGCTTCTCAATACCCTAATAAAAAAGTGATGTATATGAAGGATAATGGGGTTATTAATTCTGAGGATAGTGATGTTGATGATTTGCCATGTAGTAGTGCTTGTGATGATGATGATGAATGTGTGGAAAGAGCTGTCACAGAAAAAGCACTTGTAGTTAGGAGAGTGTTAAATGCTAGAGTTAGAGATGAGATTCTGGATCAGAGGGAGAACCCATTTCATTCAAGGTGTTTGGTGGGTGGAAAGGTGTGTAACTTGATCATAGATGGAGGTAGTTGTACTAATGGGGCTAGTCGAACTATAGTGGAAAAATTAGGCTTGATATGTAGGAAACATCCGGAGCCATATAATTTATAGTGGTTTAATGATAGTTCGAATGTGAAGGTGACTAAACAGGTACTGGTGCCACTTTCTGTAGGGAGGTATGAGGATGAGGTGTTGTGTGATGTGATACCCATGGAGGCAGGACATTTGCTATTGGGGAGGCCTTGGCAGTTTGACAAGAGGGTAGCACATGATGGGTATACCAATAGATACTCCTTTAAGTTTAAGGGTAGGAACTTCATTCTACTACCTTTATCACCTCGTGAATTGTACCTGGACCAGATCAAATCAAGTAAAAGTGAGGAGGGTTCGGGTAGTGAGAACCAAAAAAGTGAAGAGAGAAAAGAGGCCCAAAAGAAAAAATGAGTTTGGCTCAATGGTAAGTGACTGCACAGATGAGGAAAAGAAAGTGAGATGTGTAGGAGAGAAGAGCTCAGAAAGAGAAAAGAAGAGAGAAAAGTGAGCATGTTTGTTAAGAGAAAAGGCTTGAGGAGAGTAACTGGAGAGAAAATAGCACTAGTAGTGGTGGGATACAGAGAGTGTTTAGTTTCTGATAACTCTCTTGATGCTTTGCCTAGTGTTTTTTCTTTGGATCATAGGGATGATGATCCGTTCCAGGTGTTAGAAAAGATAAATGACAACGCCTACAAGATTGACCTGCCAGGTGAGTATCCTGTTTCTACAATTTTTAATATTACTGATCTTTCTCCTTTTGATATGGATTCAGATTCGAGGACGAATCTTCTTGAGGAGGGAGAGATTGATGTGAGCAGGAGCAAGGATCACCATGGAGATGGCATGCGTGATAGGGGCGAGCTTGTCATTCCAGTTGGACCTATGTCCAAAGCTAAGACCGAGAGACTCAAGGAGGCTTTCTATGCACGTGTAGGCCAATTTGTGGAAGGAATGCGAGCTCCAAGCCTATTGGAGGAGAGTTTAATGAGATTGAGCCCAAACTAATCCATTTAACTCAAATCCTTGGACCGGATACACTTGGAGCTTGAAGACAAGAAGATTTGGGCTATTTTAATGCTTCATCACTTAAGCCCAAGAGCATATGGATCCAGTAGTGGCACACCACATCAGGCTTATTTATTTAGTTTTTGGAATTTGTTTTATTTTGGGCTTCCATGTATTTTAACCCAACATTTTATTATTTAACCTAGGTATATATATGTGTCTTTAGGTCAAATTTTCGAAACTTTCATATCAGAATTGCTAGAGTATCGTCGACTTCAATAGGGAGAAATATTATTCTCTTGTTCTTGTTACTTTTCGAACCATTTTTCACTTATCAATTGTTTTCCCAATCGTGACGTGTCGATTGTTCGTTTTTCTTAGTTTTATTTTGATCATTGGGATTGCTTGGAACAAGTTTCCAAAAGGTGCCGTAAAAATCAAACCTTGCGTATCCTTATTTTCTTGATTGTTGAATTCGAAATTTCTATCATTGTTATTTCCTCAAGGTCGAAAACACACCAAAACAAAAACACCTATCGAAAACATCATCAAATCGACATCAATCCTTCCACAGTGCGCGTTACCATTGCTCTTTCTGAGCATTGTAGCTTGACCTAATAGAATCAAACTGAGAAGGAAGAGACCCCATGATAAACGACACAATATAGTCATCATCGAGCTCCATACCGATTGCCTTAATCTTATGATAACAAGCCACAATTTTGACGATATGCTCTCTAATCCTATTAACACCATCATAAATCGTGGAATGCAAAGTGCTCAAAAGTTCAGTCTGGGAGAACTTCTTGTATTTATTATTGATGACCTCAAAAAATTCCTCTGGATTCTCAGTTTTTGGAATGCTATCATATATTGAGTTGTTCATATGATACCTCATGATCATCAAACAACACTGATTTGAGTACTCCCATTCATTATAAAGCTTCTTATCATTAATAGAAGACTCATTATTAGGTTTAGGAGGAGAGTCTTCTCTCAAGGCCACATCCCATTTCATAATATTTAAGTTCATCATGAGAGATTCAACTCATTATTTGTGATTAGTCCCATTAAGCTTCAAAATGGCATAGAATTAAGGACAACTCAAAGCTGAAGAAAAACCATAAGAGCAACATTAATATGCATGTAACACAGGATCATGTTATTCGCTCTTTCTCCAACTTTCTCAAAATGATCCACAAAAGTGATCATAAAATGTTAGAGTCCACTGAGTATTAAACATAGACTCATTCACAAGCAAGAGCAATACATTAAATATCACAACTAAATGCATCAATCGACTATTGTTAGGATAGTAAAATTGTGTCAATTCATAACATTCAATATATTCTCTTCACTAATCTAAGCACCCTACCCAACAATGAATTTATCGATAGGATAACTTCGTTGCTCGTATGGATCTTAGTAAAAATTGATAAACTTAAAATATATATATCAACAAAAATATTCGAATACCTAGACTTACCAGAGGCAAGTTCATAAGCATACAATATTTAATTATATAAAAAACATGATAAAATATAACAATTTTTTATATTAAATAAAAGATAACTAGTCAAAAAAGTACATAAAGTTATCCAAAATATGGCTAAGATATCATGTAATTGGATAAAATATATAATTGAATTATAAATAGATCATGCCTAAAAATCCCTAAAATAATGACATCACAATTTTAATATTTAACAATGTATATACATATTTTAACATTGTCATTATTATTATTAATGGCAAAACTGCAAATCACTTAAGATGACAAAACTACAAATAAGCTGTCATGGCAAAACTGTAAATAATACGAGATGATAAAATTGTAAATAAGCTGTCATGACAAAACTGTAAATAATATGAGATGGTAAAATTGTAAATAAGCTGTCATGGCAAAGCTGTAAATAATTCATCTTCAACCTTCAGATGGGTCAAACGACCCATGGATTATCCATAGCCCGACCCAACTGTATCTAACCATCGGGAAAGCCGCTTTCAACCATTTTAGAGAGATTTTGCTCCTCTTCCAAAGATTAAATGATCTATAAGATCTATTTTATTAAAAAAAAACTCACCCTAAAGGAGATATGAGAACAAAAGGTTTTAGCCATGAATGGTATTACAAAAAACTCACTTATTTCAACAATTTTTGTTGCAAAAGCTTGCCCTAAACACATATTAATGCATATATAAACAACATATGATGTATTTATGCTCAGAAAAAACAACATACCCATTGTTAATAAGAGTTTACAAAAATGGGTATAAAGTAATACGAAAATTTAAAAAATATATATATACAAATGAAGAACGAAAATAACAGCTTCAAAACTTATGAATTGTGCTTTGATACCAATTGATGGAAAATTTAACAAAGATAGTAACCAGATTCCATAGCTTTGATGCATGTATAAACAATATAATTGAAAATTTACCTGCTAAAGGGGTTAAAAGTCGACTGAAATTCATAGTTCTCTGCCACACAAAAAATTCAAACACAACAGAAAATAGAATACCTGAGATTGTTAAATCCAACTCACCAATTTCTTACAAACACCACTACAATGCCTTAAAAAAAAAACCCACACTACAAGCTAGAAGACCACCCTCAAGAAAACATCAATTAGGTTAAAGCAAACACATGTAGTGGACCATAAATCGAATGGGTAGGTTTAAGTGAAATTTATGAATGGATCCGAGGGCCGTGGTAAGATTAGTAATATAATGTTCATCCCATAAATTGCTCAAATGATACAAACACATACCAAAATTATGCTAGTTCATAACAATTAATTCAAACATTTCACACTTTCAAACTGTTCTTGAAAGGGGTTAGTCACAATGCAAGTATCTTTTAGTTTCTTGTTTAATTTAGTTACATTAAATATGAAAAAAAAGATCCATAATTGATAACCCTCCATAACTGTTTATGTGTTAATGATCATAACTTGCTCTTTGGAAGCCCAACTGGAGCTTCCTTGGACCTCTTCTCCACCACTCGGGACATTTGCTTCACTGCCTCTTTCGGCATACTACGAGGTTTGCTCAGCCATAGTCCTCCATCCACTACTAATGTTGTTCCATTCACATATTTCCCTGTGTGTTGTAATAACAAATCGTTACTTAGAAGAAATTGGACCTTCTTTCTTTAGCATTTTAGTCAGATTCTGAATAGAAAAAGTCTGCATAAAACAAGTGTAAGAAAGGAACCTGCATCTGAAGCAAGATAGAGAGCTGCCATGGCTATATCCCATTTCTCCCCAAATTTGTACAATGGAAGTGTCTCGCTAACCCCACTGATGATCTCTTCTGGTGCAAGTTTGCTAACACCAGTCGTGTCTTTGATCGGCCCCGGCGCAATTCCGTTAACCCTTATATCATAATCAGTACCCCACTCCAAAGCCAGGCTTCTTGTCACACTATCAACTGCAGCCTATATATACACAGGATATCGAAAGTGAACAATACAGACATTCTTAAAGAACAGAGAACACTAACTAACCTTAGCAGCAGATACATGGATTTGATACCAGACATTCTTAAAGAACAGAGAACACTAGCTAACCTTAGCAGCAGATACATGGATTTGATACCATGATGCTGTGTAATGCAAAGTAGCACTAATATTGATTATGATTCCACCATCTGAAGGATCCTTTCCAGGACCTCCTTTCTTGAGGTACCTGAGCGCTTCATGACACATTGTAAAAGTACCAACAGAGTCTATGTCCATAACTGTTAAGAACCAACAAAATCTTGACTTCTCAATCTGCTGAACATTTGATTTGATTTCCTAGATGGATAAGGATTCAAATGAAGCGAAATTAACAATGTACCCGTTTTAAAGCCATTAGGTGATAAATCCTCAGCTGGAACAAGAAAATTGCCAGCTGCAGCATTTACAAGAACGTCAAGCCTCCCAAAATGCTTCACCGTAGAATCTACAGCTCTTTCTGCATCTTCTCTTTTCCTAACATCTCCTGCTATTCCTATTGCCTGACATATAAAAAACAGCCCATAAAACCATTTTCCAACTATAACTAACGCATCAGCCATCAAAATAGACATTCGTAACTTGTAAGTTTTAACAATTTTTACTTACAGGGATTCCGAGGGAGAGAAGAGACGAGACAGCCGCCTCAACAACGGGTCTCCGGCGACCCATGACAGCGACGGAAGCGCCATGTTTGCCCAGTTGAAGAGATATCTCGTAACCGATCCCTGAAGCGCCTCCGGTCAACAAGGCCACCTTCCCGCTCAGTATATTAGCTTTGAAAGGTGACTCCGCCATTGGGATTCTCGCAGCTTGCCGATCTCTGGAGGGAAACACTCAATCAGACACTGTGTGATTGGTTAATATACAGGTTCCAATGTTACAAAAAATAGCATCCGAGCAATGGCGAGGCAGTAGCGTGAAGGGCTTTAATTCTTTATTCTCGACCTCTACATTTCTTCTTGTCTGACTCTACTGACAACTCAAAATATGGATTTTTATATTTTTAAAATACGAACGATTCCTTAGATAATTGCATTAACGTACTACACATATGACAATTCAACTTTTTGCATAAATGAGTCACTGATTCTTCTTTTTCTAAACGTACAATCTATCAAATTGTATTTAATGAATTTACTGTACATAACTTTTATGCCTTGCACTCAAAATAAAGAAAGAGTTTATATGGTTAACTTAACTGTATATATTGGATTCTTCATTTTCGCTATTTCAACGTAAAATAAAGAAAGAGTTTATATGGTTAAATAACATTAATTGAAGTGATTCCGCTTAGGTGAATCAAATTTTAAAATAAAACCAAGACGTTTTCATGCATATTAAATGAGCAATTTTCATGTATTAAAATAAAAAATACAACAAAATACGTAAATTATTGGTCTTTCTTAAATATGATGTGAACGTAAAATTGGATAAATTAAATAATCATAAACAGAAAATATTACACTCGTAAGTATGTGACCACCTAGGTTCATCACTAAGCTGGTAGTAATTAATCCAATCAATTACTATTTAAGGTTGGCGTCTAACAACACTCCTCAACGACTACATAATGTGAACTGTGAAGTAACAATCTTACAAAGACGAAACCTAGTTAAGGATAATATATTATTACCTTCCATCATTACAACTCCGAATTATCTTAAGGTATGATTTAATTGTCAAACCCTATTAGATAATCAACTATGTTATACGTTGATCATTAATGATTGGTGAATAAATTAGAAAATTTCTTTTCTTCATTCATTCAATCGCCCTGGTCAAGGTCTTCAAACAACCATTAAGATTAATGACAACATAGAGCTCAAACTCATTACCTAGAGTCGACGAATCTCATCTTGACTTACCACTAATCAGATATGTACTTAATTATATCCAATGATCATTTAACTAGCATCTTTACACACTAAGTGTTCGATATTAAAACATAATAAGTGACTTATTGATTACTATGATGATCTCAGGTCAAAGGAAAAATAAACATTTAAATCCTTATAAAAATATCTCACTTGACAGTTCATAGGTAATATTAACCATTGGGAATTCTTAGTTTGGTCAATTCAATGATTATATTTCCATATGCATCATCTATATATGTAACTTAGTAAATGAGATCTACTAATATCCATCTAATAAATACTATTACGTACATATTGATCTAACCATATCATTAAAGTCCTTATTTGATGATCTTATGATTAAGAACACTTTTAGATTAAACCCTAAAGACTTGACTCTCATTATCATAATTTCCATTATGACGGCAAGTGTATAAATTTAATCAAGGACTTATTATATTAGAATAACAAACAATAAACATAATATGATAATATAATCATTTGTCATGTTATTAAACAAAGTTAATAATTACAAAACAAAAATGTTCAATCTATTACATAATGATTAGGTCGTGGGCATAATTCTAACAATCTCCCACTTGATCTAGACCCAATCAGTCATGAACTTCAATCATATCTTCCACTTGTGCTTATCAAACTCCTTTGATCCAAGCACCTTAGTGAAGGGATCTGCAGCATGCTCCTTTCCTTCAACCTTTTGAATTTGACATCCTCACGCTCAACAATTTCTCTAATCAGACGAAACTTTCGCAGAACATGCTTGAATTTTTGGTGTGACCTTGATTCCTTAGCTTGTACAATAGCACCGGTATTGTCACACAATAAAGGAACAATTTCCTTTATCGAAGGAACCACACCAAGTTCATTTAAGAACTTTTTCATCCAAACAACTTCCTTAGCTGCATCGCATGCAGCTATGTATTGTGCTTCAGTAACTGAATCAGCTACAGTAGCTTGTTTGGAACTTTTTCAACTCACTGCTCCTCCATTCAAGGTGAAAATATAACTAGAGGTAGATTTGTTATCATCCTTGTCTGATGCAAAGCTAGCATCAATGTAGCAGTATAGTCTATTAGCTTTAATTCATAATCTTTGTATAGGAGGAATTGGTCCTTAGTTCTTCTCAAGTACTTAAGGATGGTTTTAACCACTTTCCAATGTTCCTCACCTGGGTTACCTTAATACCTGCTCGCTATTCCTAGCGCGTAAGCTACATTAGGTCTTGTACATGTCATGATATACATGATAGCTCTCACTGAGCTAGCATATGGGACCCTACTCATGTGCTCTCTTTCTTATAGGGTTTTAGGACAATCCTCTCTACTAAGAGAAATTTCAGTGTCTATCAGTAAATAACCTTTTCTAGAAATTTCCATGTGATACTTTTTTAAGATAGTATCAATGTACATGGATTGGGAGAGTCCTAACAACTTCCTTGATCTATCTCTATAAATCTTAATTTCAAGAATGTAAGCTGCTTCTCCCAAATCCTTCAGGGAGAACTGTTCAGATAGCCAAATCTGTGTCTTTTGCATCACTGGCATAATTTCTTATTAGCAATATATCATTCACATACAACACTAGGAAAATAATTATGCTCCCACTAACCTTCTTATACACACATGGCTCTCCTTCGCATAAAACAAAATCGAGCTTTGCGATTGTTATATTAAAGCGAATATTCCAACTTCGTAAAGTTTGCTTCAATCCATAAATGGATCTTTGTAGCTTACATATTTTATTAGGAGAAGATATCAATGTGAAATCTTCAGGTTGAGTTATATAGACATCTTCCTTGAGCTCTCCGTTAAGAAACGTTGTTTTCACATCCATTTGTCATATCTCATAATCATAATATGCAGCTATAGCAAGTAGAATCCTAATAGATTTTAGCATTGCCACAGGAAAAAAAGTTTCTTCGTAATCAATACCTTCCTTTTGATTATATCCCTTGGCAACAAGACAGGCTTTATAGGATTCAACCTTTCCATCTGCTATAATGTTTTGCTTAAACACCCATTTACATCATATGGGTTTTATATCCTTTGAGTGATCAACCAAAGTCTATACTTTGTTGATTCTCATGGATTCTAACTCAGATTCTCTGGCCTTAAACCATTAGGAATTATCAGTTTGGTCAGTTCAATGATCATATCTCCATATACATCTATATATGTAACTTAGCAAATGAGATATACTAATATCCATCCAATAGATATTGTTACATACATATTGATCCAACCGGGTCATTAAAATCCTTATTTGATGATCCTAAGATCAATAACATTTTTAGATTAACCATAAAGACTTGACTCTCATTATCATAATTTCCATTTTGATGGTAAGTGTATAAATTTAA
>JAOQMQ010000003.1:26401281-26413885 GCA_027563845.1 Erythroxylum subrotundum
AGGCATCTAGGGCATGTGTCTACACTAGCCATATGACGGTATACTCGGGTTGCGTTAGTGAGGAGGGCGTCATGTGCCAATTGCCACATAAAGGTTTGGATTCTAGGCAGCCCCTTCCACCGCCAAAGAAGTTTCCATGGTTCGTGGTTAACTGGTTCCAACTCTTTACGAATGAATTGGTACGCTGACTTCACTGTACATTCACCAGAGCTAGTGTGGTTCCAGAGAACAACATCCTCATCTCCAGCGGGATTAGGTGTAGGAGACAAGGCTAGGATGCCAAGAATCTCAGAGGAGAGATAAGGGCGTAAGGACTCCATGTCCCAAACTCCATTCGTCATCACATATGAGGCCACATCCCTATGGAGGTGATCTGCGGGGATGTTCTGCAAGGCCAGGGATTTAAGGGTACCAGTACCCCCAAGCCAGTTATCAGTCCAGAACCGAGCGTTCGTCCCTGTTCCCAATAGCCAAGAAGCGCCCTTCTGGAGTGCGGGCCAAGCCTTACAAATACCCCGCCAGACGTGGGAGCAACGACTACCAGAAACCATCTTTGGCAGGAAGCCATTCCCAGCCCCATATTTGGCTTTAAGAAGCCGGACCCACAGCAAATTTGGACTAGTGAGAAACTTCCAGGCAAGTTTGATGAGATAAGCTTCATTCGCCTGACGCATACTACGGAGGCCTAGCCCACCTCGAGCTTTTGGCTCACACACGGTCTGCCAGTTGACAAGGGACGGCTTCTTGTTCTCCTGAGTGGAGCCCCAAAGGAATTGACGGGCCTTTTTATCAGCATTCTCACAAATAGTTACTGGAAGTGAGAGCATCTGCATGGAATAAGCGGGGATGGCCTGCAAAACCGAATGAGTAAGCGTTAGTCTACCGGCAAAAGAAAGAGACGAGACTTTCCAACTCTGAAGCCTGGCATCTATCTTCTCCGTGATGGAATGAAAAAGCTTAGCACTGGTACGGCCATGGATGAGGGGAATGCCCAAATATTTGCCAAGATTATCCGTAAGGGGGATGTTACAACTAGTGCTAATAACACTAGCTAGGCTTGAGGACACATTGCGAGAGCAGTAGATGCGAGACTTAGGCCGGCTGATACGCTGTCCCGAACTAGTGCAGAACTCCTCCAAGCATTGTGTGATAACCTGCGCTTGTGCCACGGAGGCTTCTGCAAAAAGAACAAGATCATCAGCAAAAAACATATGAGATATAGGAGGGCAATTCCTATTAACTTTGACAGGTTTCCAGGTATTAGCGGCAACTTTAGAACAAATAGCTTGAGAAAGTCTCTCTAAACAAAGGACAAAGATATAGGGAGACAAAGGATCTCCCCGACGGAGACCACGAGCAGGAGCAAAAGCCCTTGTGAGTTCACCATTCCAAAGCACCTGCATAGAATTAGTAGAAATACAATAGAAAATAAGAGATATAAAAGAATCAGGGAGACCCAGGTCCTGTAGCGTATCTTTAACAAAGTCCCAACGAATTCTATCATACGCCTTCTCCATACTTTAAATAAATAAATAAATAAAATAATAATAAGATTTCATCTTAACTAATTATTTGAAAGTTTGATAATAAATTAAAAAATCTCAAATCAAAATTAATTTAAATAGATAATATCTCCACACAATTCATTTAAAACATAACTGATGTACATAAATGCACTTTTTTTTCTTCTAAATTTGTTAATAAAATATATTTAATATTTTGATCTGATGCATAACGACCACACATTACCTACGTAGACCGACATTTATCAGAATAAAAGCATTTTTCTTATATATTTTGGTAAAAGAAAATAAGTGCAATAGCCAATAGCCAATAGCCAATAGCTTTACGCTATTCATGGGCACTGAAAAGGAACGCCAGCCAGCACGTGATTGCTGATTATACATGTTCGTACATATCACTTTTTTCATACAAGCCGGCACTAATCATCCAACCGAATGACCCCACCGCAGTATACTGGACCCATGTCCGCCGGCCGTCAACTTCCAATTGCATGTGCGCCGAATCATCAAACTCGAAGTTATTCAAATCCAACTCAAAATTCGGTCTAACTAAAACTAAATTTATTAATTTCGGGCTAAACAAATCAAATTGAGTAAACCTTATCATCCATAATTCTAAACCCCTCCACAAATATCTTGCAAAGAGACAAGAATGGTAAGAGATAAATCTATACCGATTTGACGTCACTTAGTATTTTTGGGTTTGCAAGTTTTTCCAACCTTGCCTCTCTTGCGATAGCGATAAAATCTTACGTTTCACTTTTTCGGTATCACCGTGTCTTCTCTGTCTCATTCATTCATTAATATTTTAATGAATAGATAGGATAGAGAGCGCACAAGGTGATATTGGAAAAGTGAAACAGCCACCTCGTGCTCTATACATTAGTCATTGAATTATATGATTGTGATGACGAGTATTTTAAAAACTTAACTAGTTTAATTGGTTTAATAGTAAAAAAATTTAATTTATTAATTTCTTAGTTTGATTTAAAAATTTTTAGTTTAATTTAATTTAATAACTTTTGTTGTTAAAAAATTATCATTTTATTAATTAATGTACTAATTTTCGTAAATTAATTAATTTTTATAAACTAAAATAAACTAATTACCTCTCTAATTATTAGAATTAAAGCTGTGTACTGCTAGACCTTCCCAAACATCACGCCTCAACGAGATTCCCACTAAGTGGCGTTGTTATTGTTATAAAATAAACTCATTAAATTTTATTTAACGATATATTTTTAATTAATCTTTAAATTTTCAATAAATAAAAATGATCTTTTAAATTCTTTAAATTTATTTAATTTATTTATAAATTTTATAACATTTTAATAAACTTTAAAAATCCCTTTCATTTGATAGGTTGGTCCCACTATTCCAATCCGGAGAAGGTAGGCTCACACGGCACTGCGATTGCTGTCAAGTATGAACAAAACAGAGTCCCACGTGTCTGTGTTTAGTTGATGGTGATTTTTGATAGGTACAACTACCTGCATGTAGGGACAAACTGCCGAAACGCTTGTCGTTTGATTTGTTGTCGTGCTTACAATTTCCGTGACCCAATTCTGTGGACCACCCTATTGACTCTGACCAATTCTTTTTAAACCAATGAAAAAAACATATTTTTTTAAATTAATGGGATTTGAAAATGTTATCATTTCTATTTATTAATATTTGCTTGACTCAATTTTTCTAAGGAAGCAACGTGTTTGGTATACCCATTTGTGATTTTTCAATAATTTAATATTAAAATTAATTATATTTTATTAAACCCATACTTATTTTTATTTTTACTAAAAAATAGTGTGTTTGAACTATTCAACAAAATATGATAATCTTTTTTATTATTATTTGACTATAGAGAAACTTTAATAAATGAGTCAAATTGTAAATAAAGTATGCATATCTATATAAGTAAAAACTTGTTTAGTACAAAGAGAAAAATGTGTAATTTATGTATAATTTCTTTATTCTTTTTTAAATTTTAGGTAAATTTATTCGGTAAAAAGAGTTAACATATTATTTAAGGATTAAAAGGTTCAACCGATATTACACTGTCATTAAACCGGTTAAAAATTGAATAAAATTAAAGAATTTGAAATATGATTCAAAGGTATTGTCCTTCTAATTGAAAAAATTGAAGTTTAATTAAAAAAGATTGATAAATGAAAATCAATTTATTTATTTTAATTTATAAAAACTTGTCATTTAATGAACTTTAACCGATTAATTAATAAATGAGTTGATTCTTAATAACATGAGTTATTAAAGTAAATTGAACTGAAAAGTTAGATGATTTAAATTTTTTACAGTTGAGCCGACCATACCAGTTAAATAAATAGAAAAGTAGACAATTAATAGACAAAAGAGGCAGCATTAGCTTTTCTAATTACTAGTTGCTTTTATGAATAGAATAAGCTCAATTTATTATATACCAAAGGAATCTTATAATTTTGTGGAGTTGTGTACTTATGCGTAAATACGATTAATTAAAGGTAAACATCTTACGATAAAAAATTTCAAAATAATATATTATTTTTTATTTTAAAATTTAAAATATATATTCGAATTAAATCGAAAATTTGATATAATCGAATTTAATTTGTTAATTTTAAATTAAATTTCAAGTAAAATATCATACCTAATTGATAGGGACAACAATTTTTGATTATGAACATAAATTTAGTTATTTTCAATTAACTGACCCTAGGTCAGGCTCAGGCTCAGACTAACTCGAGATTCAATTATTTTAAGCAAAATAATATCGTTTTATTTAGAAGAATTAGGTGTCGGGTAAGCCTAGGCCTGGACGGCTCAGGTTGTGATCTAATTTTTAAAAAAATCTATATTTTTAATTAAAAAATTATTTTAAAATTTGAGAGGATTGCCCACGTTGCCACCCCTACTAACTGAAAAGTTTGATAATTAATGGTTCGCACATCAAATCCTCTGTTTCAATTGCTCTGTTCCAACATTGTTCTATTAAATCTCATCCATACATTTATGTGGGGTCTACATAAATGTGTGGATAAGATTTAATGGAACATGATAGGAACACCATAATCGGAACAGAAGATCTAATCTAGTAACTAAATGGAAATCATGTGCTGAATTTCTCAATTGTCATGTGACATTAAATGCATTATAGATTGGTGGTTAAGGCATTTTATCAAGTTTAACCTAATTGTAATGAACTGAAAGTACCTTTTATACCTTTTTAATAATTAAAAGTTTCGGTAGGTATAAAGAACTCGAATCAAGTGAAATCAATTGCATAGTATTTACTTGGAGAAAAAGAGAAAAGAAGTACATACTTTTGACGAGGGGTTCTCCAAAAAGGTAGGGAGAAACAAGTCTTTTCTAGGTTATAATAATGATATTGAAGAAATTAATATTAATATTTAGTAGATATTTATTATTCTCTCATCACATGATTAATAATTTAATTTAAACTTAAGAGATATTTTGGTAAAAATAATTATACTCTTGAACACAAGAGAGGGAGAGAGACTTAGAACAATCAGTATAATTGATTTAATCTGCAATGATTACTAAGAAGGTGAGAATAGTCTTAAAACAGAAAATTACTATTAAA
Organism: Erythroxylum subrotundum; assembly: GCA_027563845.1. Lineage (NCBI taxonomy): Eukaryota > Viridiplantae > Streptophyta > Magnoliopsida > Malpighiales > Erythroxylaceae > Erythroxylum > Erythroxylum subrotundum. The sequence goes on from JAOQMQ010000003.1 coordinate 26,406,400, forward strand.
AGGTCGCTTTCTGAAATTGCACATAATAGACAACCTATCAACTCTCACTTACCATTTCATTAAACAACAATAACATCTCTATTCAAATAGTTTCATCAACTTCTAATTAAATATAAATACTATGCCTAAATTATTATAAACTGTAACTTACCTCTAAAAGCTAGTTTGAGAGGGGAGATTTGTACACTATTATAAATAGCTGAATGCACTTACATTTATCCGATGTGAGATTTTTGACACACCTCTTTTAACTTAAAGGAGAGCTGAATATTTACTAGCCATATTGGACAAAATGATAGAACTGGAAAATTCTAAACCATCGAGACAAATAAATTCTGATATCATTTTGAAAGGTCTAACTTACCCTTAAAAATTCTTGAGAGAGGAGGTTTGTACACTATTATAAATGGCTGAATGTACTTACAGTTGTCCGATGTGAGATGTTGATATAAACATATTAAGTTGTAAATTGTTATTTATTTATTCCAAAATGATTAATTATATAATATAAAGGGTAAACCTTATCGTAAAAAGACTCCTAATTTTGAGAGAGTAAGAGAAAAGTTATCAATTATACGTAATTTTCTCTTTAAGAGTTTATTTCCGTAACTAAACTTTTGACTAATTAAGTATAGAATGTAGTATATAATAAATTATAATGCAATATAAATATGTAGTTACAACATGAAAATTTGAAAAATTCAAAGAACTATTTAATATCCACGCGCTTAATAAATAATTTTTTATGGGTTAATAATCATCTGAGGAAGAATCTATCTCAGGAAGTAACCGAGTAGGTTGGTTTTATCGAAAGACGTCAAGTTTTTATCATTATATAGAGTTCTTTTCAATAAACAAGTGACGTGAAAATGAAGACCATAACCTTTATTCTTATAAATAATAATCAGGATAAAAAGGTGAAAAGAGCTTTACCTTTTTTTAAATACAACAAAATTGAAAGTGTAATTAAAAAATTAAAAAATAATTAAAAATTAGTTTAAATATAACAAAATTTAAAGTTTAATTAAAAAGACTATTAAATAAAAATTAATTAACATATTTTGATTTATAAAAAAAATTAATATATAAAAATATATTAATTAATTAATAAACTGATCAATTTTTAAGAACAAAATTATTAAATTAAATGAAAGTTAAGAAAGAACTTTTAATTAAAAATTTAGGTAAGACAATATTTACTCTATCATTATTGTCATCATCACACTCAATCCGAAGTTCTAAAATAAAGCGGGATCTGAGGAGGTCTGATAATATACAGTCTTATCTCTAAATAGTAGAGAAGTTGTTTTCGGTAGACTCATGTACAGATGTGACAATAAAAGAATAATGCAGGTTAAAGAATAAATAAGTAAAACTGACAAGTTAAATTATTATGTAAATAAAATTACAATAAATACATAAATAAATAAATAAGACAATATTTACTAAAAATGAAAAATGCTTTTTAGTTGAACTTTCAATTCATTATATTGAAATGAAAAACAGAAAAGAGAAAAAATTATGGTAATCCGATAAACTTACTTTTGTTAGAAACAGTAAAATCGGACAGAATAAAAATTCTGCTCACCTGCTCAGTGCTCTGTTTCTCAAAACTGTTAATTGTCCTTGTGTGTTCCAACTTTTTCAACCCTCTCAGTGGAGAGCTCTGTTTCCCTTTATGTACAGCAAGTAAATAAGCATGCAAAAAGATTCTAACAAGCTGAGATTCATTTTCTCTGTGGCTGACCCTGTTCGGTCTCCTTTCTCTCTCTATTTCCTTCTTCTCTTAACGATTATCTTCGTCTTCATGCTTCAGAAACTGACTTGGGATTTAGCTAAATCTTTTGTTTTGCTTAAGGGGTGTGCTAGATTTTATTTTAACCGGGTTCTGATCCTGTGGCTGATATTGAATTGACCCCACGAGGGAAATTTGGTGGAAAGGAAAGGAATAAGTTTTGAAGTCTCTGTCTTGGTTTTCATTATTGCTCTGCGAGTATAAGAGAGCTTTTGAGCTGGAGGTTCCTTAATTTGGGTGCCTGTGCTTTGTTGGGCACCAGATGTTTTTTGGTTTGTCAGCTTCCAGACAAGAGATTTAAATGTCATCAAGTTTCAGTTTGCTATTGCTTTCAGCTCTTTTGTCAGTTAAAGGTGTCAACTTCCTTTGATTTTCGACTTTTCTTGTTTCTGGGTTTGGACGATACCAAGTATTTTTGCTGTCATACTTGAGTTCCTAGTTTTGGTTTTGTTCTGCATTTTAATGGCGGTTTATGGTTTCTTACTAGATTTGAAATAAACGGTTGATTCATGATTGTGTTTGTTCCTTAGGATTGGAATTTTGGACATTTTGTGTTTGAGTTTGCTAGTTCTAAATTTTGAGGTTGAGAGCTATTTGGTAACGAAGAGCAAATTGATTTGGAATGAGTATGGAAATCAGTTCAAGAGCTGAGATTGATGAAGACACCGACACCAACAAAGGTAGTATGTGGGTTTTGGATCAGAAGCTTGATCAGCCTATGGATGAGGAAGCTGGAAGGCTTAGAAATATGTACAGAGAGAAGGTATTTTTTTATATAAAATTTAATGTCTTTCCTTTTGTGTCTTTTTCGCGACCAATACAACAGTTCTTCGTTTAACTTAGACAAGATTCCTTCTCTGCCATGTGATAGTCCGGACAGTGAAGAGATGACAGATTCTTTAATTTGGTTGTATGCTCCTGCTACGTTCCTTTGCCGGATTATCTCATGGTTAAGATTGCCATGTCTAACTTGGATTTCTTCACATAGATGTCCAGTTCTTCAACATCTATAGTTTCCTTGGTTATATTAAGGAACTTAGAAGCAAATATGGTTGTGTTGTTGGTTTTGGTTTGAAATGTGGAGGATGACTGCAAGTAATTGTGCTTTGTGTTGTAGTGTCATACGATTTGTGACTGACTTCTAAGATTTTTGCCTTAGTATGGTAATTTCAATTTTGTTGCTCATTCAATCTTGATTCCATCAGAAATTCTCTTCGCTATTGCTTCTGAGGCTTGCATTCCAAAGTCTTGGAGTTGTTTATGGAGATTTGGGGACTTCACCATTGTATGTGTTCTACAATACCTTTCCTCACGGAATCAAACATACGGAAGATGTAATTGGTGCTCTTTCGTTGATCATTTACTCTCTTACTCTTATCCCACTTCTCAAGTATGTATTCGTTGTATGTCGGGCGAATGACAATGGTCAAGGTAAACTAGTTTCTCTATATTGACTCTTCACTTCGGATTGGATATGAAATGCTGAATTTAACAAGAGCGTTTGTAGTGACAAGTGATGACTGCGTAATCTGATATGGCTTATTACAGTTTTCTGACATGAGGAACATAGACACTCTCAGGATTTGTTTTTTTGTAAACTTCCTTCTTTTCTTTAATCTCTTTAGACTAGTTAAGGTTTGGGAGTCCACTTCATCCAACACAATCCTCTTTCAATGTCTTAGTCTGTAATGTTGTCGTCTATTGGTGCTGATAAGGCCCCTTGCTGCCATTTCCCAGGTGGGACATTTGCACTTTATTCATTGCTCTGTCGGCATGCAAAAGTAAATTCGATTCCGAATCAACATAGGACAGATGAGGAGCTGACTACATATAGCCGTTCAACTTTTCATGAACGGTCTTTTGCTGCTAAAACTAAGCAGTGGTTGGAGAAGTATGCGTCTAGGAAGAATGCACTTCTTATTCTTGTCCTAGTTGGCACTTGTATGGTGGTTGGTGACGGAATTCTCACTCCAGCTATATCTGGTAACTCCATCTTGTTTATTTCCAGATCAATAGTCATCTATACGAGAGTTTTGTATTGTTTTTTAAGTTCACGTTATTGCTGATCTTTGAAGAAAATAAGATCGAATAATTCTACCATGGACTCGTATGAATTTTGTGGTTCACACCTTTGTAACTATTAGCAAGGTGTATATCCTAGGGAAGGTTTCCTGAATCTTGTAGGCATCATCTTGGTCAATGACGAGCACTTGGTGCAATTTGTTGGAAGCATTGCACATTTGTTTCACGATTGTTCTAATGTTTCGCGGAGAGTATGGCTTGTAATTCAGTCTTTCAGCATGATGACCAGAGACTTGCATTGCCTATGTGTGGCATCTCCTCTCTTCCTTTCTGTAACCAGTAATATTTTGGTGAAAATGGGTTCTGAGAGGTACTTTCAGAACAAAAACATTTGAAAACATAGATTTGGATTATGGTTGAGCGCATATGCATCTTAGCGCGTATGAACCATTTCATTATGATATATCTTTCTAATCAAGTTGATGGTGTTTTCATCCCAGAAGAAAATGAAATGATATTTTAATTGCAGAGGTGGCATTAGATTAGGAAAATCTATCACTTGGTTCTCATGTTCTACATAATGCATTGTACTCATGATGTATATGAGTATGTCTAAGATTACATTCAGAATTTTTTTTTCAGCAATTGGATTCCGTGATTTCCATTGTTGTACTGAAATCATGTGTTTCCTTATAGATTAATCTGAAATGCTTAACGATGTGCTGTCTATGACAGTTCTTTCAGCTTCGGGTGGCATCAAGGTGGATCACCCACATATGAGTAGTGGTATCTTCCTATGCTGGATCTTTCCACAACTCATTTTCCCTATCTTGACTTCATTTCTCATTAATGCTTTTCACTTTTGTCTGGCTGCAGATGTCGTTATTGTTGTTGCTGTCATAATATTAGTAGGCTTGTTTAGCATGCAACACTATGGGACAGATAGAGTGGGGTGGCTCTTTGCCCCGATTGTGCTTCTTTGGTTTCTTTTAATCGGAGGAATCGGTATGTTCAACATCTTGAAGTATGACAGGAGTGTTCTAAAAGCTTTTTCACCTGTACATATTTATTGGTATTTAAGAAGGGGAGGCAAAGATGGTTTTACTTCCCTTGGCGGCATCATGCTTAGTATAACAGGTAATTGTATCCATTTTTTCATAGATCTCTTATACTTAAAAGAAGGTAGTTTGTTTTACAGGGTATTTTAAATCCCCATAAACAAAATGAGAGTCTATATGAACTTGTTCCAGTTTTCTGATTAGGTTCAATATTGCAGGTACAGAGGCACTTTTTGCAGATCTAGCCCATTTTCCAGTTTCAGCTGTACAAATTGCTTTTACGGTTGTAGTGTTTCCATGCCTTCTTTTAGCCTATTCTGGACAAGCTGCTTACCTTATGCAAAACCAGGATCATGTGAGAGATGTATTTTACCGTTCCATTCCAGGTATTTTCTGAACTATTCTTCTCAAACCTTTTGTTCTCATTCAAACCTACAACATAATTTTCTTGGATTTTTTGTATCACTATACCGGCATGATAGCTTTAATGGGTAATTTTTGTTTGCTTTCCTAAATACTTCAAAAGAAGTATCTGATACCCTTTCATGTCTTTCTAAAAAGTAAAAGATAATTGTTTGGCGAAAGATTACATGTTTGGAATGAATATGGGGCTAAAATAAGCATTAAGAACCAACAAACCTTTTGTCTTGAATGAAGTAATGGCTGGGAAGGGATCCTTTGTTTAATCCTATTGCCTCTCCAAATTGGACAGTTGCTATCTTTCCCTGGATTGAAGTCCACCAGCATAATAAAGTAAGAAAAAATCATTGCTAAAAATGTCCACAGGTTACTGATTCACCAGTCAAAGCTAACACAAATCAAGTAAGCTACTATCTGCTTATTCAAATGAAGAATAGTGGTACAAAGAGGCTTGTTACAAAAAAACGAAAGCCTACTTACTTTGGTCCGAATGAAAATGATATCGATGTCTGTTTGCCGAGAATCCAAAAATCTGTCATTACTGGAAATTCTCAGGGGAGATTTAGTAGCAGCACACTTAGAGTATGATTCCCTAGACATTTTCTCTTCCTAATGTCATAGACTATCCTAGGCCTTATTACATGCAGGTCATGGGGCTGAGAGATGTTAAGTTACACCTTCTTCTTCTTCTTTGCAGACAGCATATATTGGCCAATGTTTATCGTTGCAACTGCTGCTGCTGTAGTTGCAAGTCAGGCTAGCATATCTGCTACTTTTTCGATAATAAAGCAGGCCCTTGCACTTGGTTGTTTCCCGAGAGTCAAAGTTTTACATACGTCAAAGAAGTTCCTTGGCCAGATTTACGTCCCAGATATCAATTGGATTCTTATGATTCTTTGCATTTGCGTGACTGCTGGGTTCAAAAACCAAAGTCAAATTGGAAATGCCTACGGTAAGTTGATCCTTTTGATTTGTGCATTCAAGTCCTCTTTTTCGAACTTCCATGGATCTTACACTTGTTTATATACATTGCGCTGAATTATAAATAACCTGCAACAGGGACAGCTGTTGTGATTGTCATGCTTGTCACCACCTTGCTCATGGTACTTATCATGATACTTGTCTGGCGTTGCCATTGGATTCTTGTTGTGATCTTCACAGTTTTATCACTAGTTGTGGAATGCACCTACTTTTCAGCTGTTCTCTTTAAGGTTGATCAAGGAGGGTGGGTTCCCTTGGTTATTGCAGGAGTTTTTCTTCTCATAATGTATGTTTGGCATTATGGTACGGTAAAAAGGTACGAATTTGAGATGAGCAGTAAGGTTTCTATGGCGTGGATTATTGGACTTGGCCCTAGTTTAGGACTGGTGAGAGTCCCTGGGATCGGGCTCGTGTACACCGAGCTAGCTAGTGGTGTTCCTCACATCTTTTCCCACTTCATCACAAACCTACCTGCAATCCATTCAGTTGTTGTTTTTGTCTGTATGAAGTATCTCCCTGTATATACAGTCCCTGAAGGTGAGAGATTCCTCGTCAAGCGGATCGGACCAAAGAACTTCCACATGTTCCGCTGTGTTGTGAGATACGGCTACAAAGATCTCCATAAGAAAGATGAGGAATTTGAGAAGAAACTCTTTGATAATCTCTTCTTGTTTGTCAGACTTGAGTCAATGATGGAAGGCTGCTCAGACTCTGATGAGTATAGTCTCTATGGTCAACAAACTGAGCGTTCAAGGGAGGCATTACTCAAACAGAACAATGGAAACACAACCAGTTCTGTCATAGATCTTACGATTTCGTCGATCGACTCCATCGTGCCGGAGAAATCTCCATTGAATGGCAACTCAACAATCCTGTCATCTGGTCAGGCAAGCAGCCATACAGAGGTAGATGAGATTGAGTTTTTGAACAGCTGTAGGGATGCTGGGGTGGTACACATAATGGGGAACACAGTTATTAGAGCAAGGAGGGATTCAAGGTTCTATAAAAAGATAGCTGTTGATTACATATATGCATTCCTTAGGAAAATCTGTAGAGAGAACAGTGTGATTTTTCATGTTCCTCATGAGAGTCTCTTGAACGTTGGACAAATATTCTATGTATAATTTCTTTTCTTTGTCCTTATTAAGGTCTTTTGTTAATTAATTCCTCTATATATATATATATATATATATATATATATATTAATCAT
>JAOQMQ010000003.1:26414056-26435679 GCA_027563845.1 Erythroxylum subrotundum
TATATATCATTTTATTGAAATATGATGAATGATAAGTAGATTTACTAGAAATAATAATTATGTTATTAATTTTAAAATTTCTTGTACAAATAACATTTAAATGATTCCGACCAATATATTAATTGATAATTATTTTAATCAATATAAGACAATGCTATTAAATGTTATTAGTAACAATTTTAAATATGTATTTATATATATATATTAAATTCTATACATTATAGAAATTATATGTAATAAAAAATAATATGATAAATATATATGAAACTATAATATCCAATGTTTTAAAAATTAAACCTGTTCGATTAATTTAACATTGAAAACCTTGAATTGACTAATTTTTTAGTTTAATTTTTTATTTTTAATTTAATTTAATTTAATAATTTTTGTTATTAAAAAATTGACCAATTCATTAATTAATCGATCAGTTTTTATAAATTAATAAGCTTTTATAAATTAAAATAAATCAATTAATTTTTATTTAACAATCTTTTTTCAATTAAACTTTAAATTTTTTAATGAATGAGGACAATTTTTTAATTAATTTTCAAATTATTCAATTTTATTACTTTTAAATCTTAAATATCGATCCAGTTTTGAAAACATTGATAATATCTGTTACAGATATTAATGCAACAAAATCTAAAATATTGTCTTTAAATAATTAATATAAAATAAAATAAAATAACAATCTTATAATATTATATGTTTTTATGTCTGACAAAAAATCAGTATGTTGATAATAATGCTTGTGTGTTTCTTTTTATTTTATTTATACGCAGATATTTTATAAGATTAAGATTCGTCATACGAGGACCAGACCCGACTCCGATGACTTCTGTGGTCTATAAACAAAGGTTTGGTCTTTGGTCGTTTGATTGACGCATTTGGTTCATTCCTAGGATTTAGTACCGTTTCATGTTTTTGTCCTTTTCTTTTTCTTTTCCATTTTAGAGAATGTAGAGTCATTGTTTCCTATTTTAGTTTAACTTCCAAATCGAATTACGTTTGTTTCGTTGTGGGTATGTTAAAGAAAATTTTTTCATCTTCTTGGAGATTAGAGAAGCAGTTGCTTCAATGCATGAAATCGGACAGTGACCCTACTCGAATCTGCGAATTGAAGAACATGAATCAAAATTCCGTTAGTGACCAACTTGAGTTTGTAGGCAGGTTCATTGTTTTTTGGTTTTTTTCATGATATATCAGGTTCTGGTATTTTGATTTTTTTGGTTTTTTTTCAGTGTCATTGATTCGTTCTTTTTGATTAATTCTGCTAATGAATCCTGAATTCTAGGAGTCTGCTGGCTTACAGATTGTAGGCGAAACTTTGATCCGGTTTTGATTTTGGGACGTTGGAATTGTTCTCTGGTGAAGTAGGTGTTTTTGGGTTTCGTTAAATGTTGAAAAAGAGCGAGTTCATGAGAGAAATAGGCTTGTGAGAAAAAGTTCAAAGGAGTATTGCATTCAGAATGAATTCCACTACGGATCAAGAATTAGAAAATAGAGGCAAAATGTGGGCTTTGCAACAGCAATTTGATCACCCCTCTATGGATGAAGAAGCTGGACAGCTTAGGAGTTCACATCCTAATGAGGTTCGTGAGATAAATATTTTTATTCACTGTTCTCAGTTTAAGGAAGTGGACACCAATTTTGAGTTTGTTCTTGATGGTGTAGAACTTCCTTACATCAATGGTGTTGGAAAGCAATGATTTATTGCTTTCATGCATACTAAAATCTGTGATTACCCACAAAAAGCTGAATTTGGACTAAATGTTCTTGCCAATGCAAATGCAACGATAAGAAAGAGTAGAGTTGGTATTTATTATTTGTATACTTCAGCTGGTTTAATTGCACGATGTGATATAAGATATCAATTTAACCTCGAAAATTTGCATGGGCAAGAGAGTTGTTTCATGTCCAAAAAGATTTTTGTTGATATCGTTTTGTTATCCAGGAATATTCCAATTTTCAACTACTTCTACTCGCATTTCAAAGCCTTGGTGTGGTCTATGGAGATTTAGGGACATCTCCCCTATATGTTTTCTATAATACTTTTCCAGAAGGCATCAAATATGATGAAGATGTGATTGGAGCTCTCTCAGTGATTATATATTCCCTTACTCTTATTCCACTTTTGAAGTATGTCTTTATTGTTTGTAGAGCAAATGACAATGGGCAAGGTAATCTCAACCTATATTTTCACATCTTATTGAATGACATGATAAATTTTCTGCATCACCATCATTATCATGTCATACGAGGAAATAACATCTTTAGGGAGTATACGGTTTTCTCTTCTTTTATGCTTAATGTATAAGTGGACTGCGCAGTCATGGTTTTCTTTGGGAAAATTGGTGGAGCATCTTCTTGTTCAGATAACTCAGGAAGTGACTAAAATGTATGCAAGAGGAGAAGCTTGCATGAGGATTTTCAGGCATTCTGCTTTGTTGTGATTGCTAAAATCTTGATTCTACATGCATGTGGCTTATAAAGATACAATGCTTATGATTGACCAGCATATAAGACAAAGGGAAAATAGTTCTAACATTTTGGTATACTTTTAACCATATTTCACATCTGATACAAGCCCCAACATTCAGCCTTCAAGTTCTCAACGCAGGTGGAACTTTTGCTCTTTATTCACTGCTCTGTAGGCATGCAAAAGTAAAGACTATTCCCAACCAAGATCACAGTGATGAACAGCTCACTACTTATAGTCGTTCTCGATTTCATGAACATTCATTTGCTGCAAAGACCAAGAAATGGTTTGAGAGACAGTCACTCAGGAGGAACGCTTTGTTATTTCTTGTTCTTATTGGCTCATGCATGGTGATTGGAGATGGGATTCTGACTCCTGCTATTTCAGGTTTGATTTTTTCATTTTCAATTTTGTAATTGACTATCTTCTCTACATATCCCTTCATCTTCTTCAATTATCTATTTACAACTACTATGTTTGCAGTTCTATCAGCTGTGCAAGGAATAAAGCTAGATCATCCTCAAATTAGTAATGGTATCTCCTTCATTGGACATGGAATAGGATTTTGTATTTGCTACCTTCCAATTTCTTCTATTTTTTGGGTTTTCCACTAGCTGAAGTCTACAGCTTTGTGAATCACTAAATTGTTTGGTATGATTACAGATGTTGCAGTTGTTCTTGCTGTTGCAGTATTAGTAGTTTTTTTCTCTGTACAACGATGTGGAACAGACGCAGTTAGCTGGCTCTTTGCACCCATTGTACTCCTCTGGTTTCTGTTAATTGGAGGTATTGGTGGATTCAACCTTTGGAAATATGGTCCCAAAGCCCTCAAAGCATTTTCACCTGTGTATTTATACCGGTATTTCAAAAGGGGTCGAAAAGATGCTTGGAACTCCCTTGGTGGTATCATGCTTTGTATAACAGGTAAAACTTCAAGTGATATCAATTAGTTATATTGTCCAGTTTTTTTAAACCATCTAACAGTTCATCGTGGATAATCACAGGGACGGAAGCCCTTTTTGCTGATCTGTCCCATTTCCCTGTGCCAGCCATACAGTTAGCTTTCACCGTAGTAGTATTCCCCTCCCTCCTTTTAGCCTATTGTGGACAAGCTGCATATCTTATGATACATATGGATCACGTAAATAATGCATTTTATCGCTCTATTCCAGGTTTGTTTCACGTCAAGATCTTATGTCTCTCAATCTGTCATTAAACACCCGCAATAAATATCCATGCACCATGATCACCGACATACCCATCCACACAATATGACAATTTACTGAGAATAACTGAGATCAATTACACATCTGAGAAGTTGATAGAACCATAAGGTGGTAAGAAAGTTACAATCATACGGCAGAAGGATTATGTTTTCCTAAAATGTCCTAGTGAGTTTATGATAACTATTAATATAAAATGACAATCAGATAAGCAGTGATTGGAGGTCAGATTGATAACATGTCAACATATGGAATGTATGGAACCGCTTGGAACTAATGCAGATTCTCTTTTTATTTTCCTCTTTGCATAATTGTACTTGACTGATATAATTACTGGACTATAAAATTCTTTTCAATTTAGCTCTGAGAAGTAATATTCCACAAGATGAATGGATATTAGCTCCAAGAATACATCCATTAAACTACTGCTAAAACAGGAGTATAGTTTTAAGTCAAACCTTAGAATCTCTTGTTTTAGTAAAGTGTATTTGGTTTCTGATGCACTTTATTTGTCTTTTGAGACTGAAGAACCCCAGTGGTTTATGAGTTCTACTTCTCTCTTCTAACTTCGCTTGCTTTGTGGCCTTTCGTTGAAGTGCATTCAACTTATAGGAGTTGGCACTTTGATCAAGTTGGCACTTTGATCGTTCTCTGATCCTAAGTGATTTATTGATATAAAAATTTGGAACTATTTTAAACAAGTAAGGTACATGTGTGAATAATAGTTAGAGCTTATTGATCAGTTTGATATGAATGGTAATAATTTGGAATTTCATAGTTATCAGAAAAAGATGTGCATAATCGGAGATTCTGGAAATCAAATAAAGTTCATTTTGATCATTGTCTAATAAACTGAAAAATATACAAGAAGCCTTTTTTTCAAGTTACCTTGTTCTCATGAATGGTCATCTTATGGATGCTGATTTTTAGTATTGTGCAGATAGCATATATTGGCCTGTTCTTATTATTGCAACATGTGCTGCTATTGTTGCTAGCCAAGCAACAATTTCTGCAACTTTCACACTGATCAAGCAGGCTCTTGCTGTTGATTGCTTCCCCCGAGTTAAGATTGTGCATACATCAAAGAAATTTCAACACCAAGTCTATATTCCAGATATTAACTGGATCCTTATGATTTTATGCATTATTGTCACAGCTGGATTTAAAAATCAAAGTGAAATTGGGAATGCTTCGGGTAAGATTGCGTTTCATCATTTTCCTATAGAATTACAGAAGTTGAATAGAGGAACTTCGGATGTTACGGCCTCCAAAATGAACTTACTGCAACAGAATAATTGATGTAGGAATTGATGCTTGTAGTTTCAGTACTAATTTCATTTTCAAATCAAAGCCAAAATTGGCAGTACTTGGTGTGAGATTTTATTATGACTATGATAACATTTTGATTTCACAAGTGATTGTCAAGGGTGACCTTGTCATTTTTCAAGTCTTGTATTACGATCATAAGTTGTTCTACATCCTTGGCAACTGTCTTTGCAAAGAACTAACCAAACTGTTGGATGATTTTACTTTTGTACGGGGCTTTCCCCGAACCATATTTGTCATAGACACTCATTTAACCGATTACGTGGTTGATACGGCTTTGACATTTCCTGTTTTCTTCTTTTCTTATTCAAGCTTTCAGCCTCTCTTTTTTAGTCAGTCTTAAACACAAATCTCATATCTACTTTTCTGTTTTGTGACAAAATAGGGACTGCTGTGGTGATAGTCATGCTAGTGACCACATTCCTTATGATTTTTGTTATGATATTAACATGGCGATGTCACTGGACTCTTGTCCTAGTATTCACTGTCTTGTCCCTGATAGTGGAGGGCACTTATTTCTCGGCTGTCCTATTCAAGGTCGATCAAGGTGGTTGGGTTCCTCTTGCAATTGCATTTGGCTTTTTCATGGTAATGTATGGTTGGCATTACGGTAGAATGAAAAGGTACGAGTTTGAGATGCATAGCAGGATCTCAATGGCATGGATTGTGGGACTTGGTCCGAGTTTAGGGCTTGTTCGTGTTCCTGGTGTTGGACTCGTCTACTCAGAACTAGCTAGTGGAGTGCCAAACATTTTCACACATTTCATCACCAATCTACCTGCAATCCATTCTGTCCTCATTTTTGTCTGTGTCAAGTATCTGCCTGTCCATACAGTCCCCGAAGGTGAGAGATTCCTCGTCAGACGAATTGGACCGAAGGATTTCCATATGTTCCGTTGTGTTGTAAGATATGGGTATAAAGACCTCCATAAGAGAGACGATGAGTTTGAGAACAAGCTCTTTGAGAGCATTTTCCTGCTTGCTCGCTTAGATTCTCTGATGGACGGAGGTTCAGACTCAGATGCATCAAGCATAAATCCTGACCAGAATGAGCAGTGTTCAGAAGGTAGCAACACTTTGGAATATGATGGTAATGAGCTCTATTCCATTGTAGATGCAACCATCTCCTCCTTGGAATCAACCATGTCAATTAGTAGTTCCCCATTGCCAGCCAAGAACGCCAACTTGACATCAAATCAGGTTGAGGTTGATGAGATGGAGTTTCTGAAGAGTTGTCGAGACGCCGGAGTGTCCCACATCCTAGGAAACACGGTAGTAGTAGCGAGGAGTGACTCAAAATGGTACAAGAAGATTGCCATTGACTATATATATGCTTTTCTTAGGAAGTTGTGCAGGTCAAGTAGTGTCGTCTTAAACATTCCTCATGAGAGTCTCTTGAATGTTGGACAGATTATCCATGTTTAACAAATCTGACAATTTTCTTAGTAAATTCTGTCTGATTTTTCTTTTAATTTTTATATAATTTAAATATTAATTTTTAAAGTTAAACTCGAATCATAAATTAATTTTTGAAAATTTAAATTATTTATTTTTTTTACAAAAAATGAAATAGTCATCTAATTATAATATATTACTATCTTTTTTCATTCCTTACCTTTTTCTTTCTTTCCGTGTCAACTAATCAAGTCCCTCCTAAATCATAAAAATATCACTAAATCTTAATTAATTATTTTTTTGTCTAAGATTTTCTTAAGCTGAATTGAAATTATATTAATGTAGTTTAAACTTAACATATTATAAATGTTATCAAGATCAGCCACATCTAAACTTTGATTTTTTAAGAATAAAATATTCATAGAAACCGATCAAAATATGTTTTTAATGAGATTTTTGGACTAAATAGTTGGTTTACAATATTCTAAACCTTTTGGAAGAGAAGTCAAAAGCCTTAACGACTTGTTTGATTTAACGGCTCGAATAGATAAAGAATAAAATAGTTATTCTTAGGAATAGAATACAATAGGTATTACTTTGTTTGATTTACTGCTAAAGAATTTTTATGTCAATGTTTAGTTTGAAAATATAAATTTGGAATGACAAAGGAATAACTAACAAAAAGACCAAAATATCCTTATCCTTATCCTTATTCTTATCCTTGTCCTTGTGATGATGATGATGATGATGATGATTATTATTATTATCATCATCATCATCATCATCATCATCATGATTATGATTATGATTATGTTATTATTATTATTATATAGTCGCATTTGCAATATAAAATAACAATGTAACGATATTGAAAATAAATATAACATAGGGCTTTAAATTGCTAAAAAGTTATTTAGTTGAACAAAAATTAAATTTAAGCTCTATTTAAAATAACTACACAAAATATTTAAACTTCAACATAACCTTCATTGTGTGGCAAGAAACCTCCTCACCTACCCAAGTCTTTGAGAAGGCAGAACAGTGAAAAACACAAGCATTTGTGTAGGATGATCAAGAATTTTCCTTAAAGTAGTATCCCTTTCATCATCTGTGAGCCCCTCTATCTCACCCAATGCACTATATAACTGTTCAACTCTTTGTTGAATATACATTTCAGTCCCAATACTTTTACATAATTTATCTCCAGTCTAATTCATGGTATTATCCAACATCCTGGCAGCAACAATAAGTGAATCTGCACAGCTAGCTTGCTTCTCCCGCATCATTTTTTATTTTTTCCTCCTTTTTGAAATATTTTCAGCTTGTCTTTCAAGATTTGAAGCTTAAGGTTGGATAAAGGACTCATCTATATCATACAAACCATGCTCATATTGATCTTCACCACCTTCAATTGACCCACCTACACCTTCTTGCCTTTCCATTTCTTCAAGAATATCTGCAGCAGTTTGTGCATCCTTTCCAGTTGCACGATCTTCTCCATAGATCCCATTCAATTTATTATAGAAAGGAAAGCTCTTCCTTTGAAATTGAGCAGCATCTTTATGACTCTAACAAAAAAAAAATCAATAATTTATACAAATGACAAGAAAGTAGTTAAAAAAAATACTTAAAACAAGTTAAAAGTTCAATACTTACACTTAAGTAAGAATCTCATACATGATCTTAAGCAGTGACCATCTTCCTTTCAATATCCCATCCAAATCCACTAATATCTTTCCTTACCATATCATAAACAATGCTTCACTCTTTCTTTAAAGTCTTAATCCTAGACTCCATGTGAAGTTTGGCTTTTAAGTTTGAATTAGGAAGTTTTGTTGCTACCATTCTTTCTAATTCATTGAGATACCCAGCTTTAAATCCAATATCAGCATTGTACGTTCCCACATTATGCAAATCAACCATGCAGGAAACTAGCATAACATCCTTATCATAGTTCCACTTTCTTTTTGTTCCTTTTGAACTTTGAGAATTAATAGTTGAAGGGGAATTCATCGACATACTTATCTACGAAATTAAAGCAATATTGATAAATTAAAAAATAAACATCATAATAAATGAAACATTCATAAAATTCTTCATACCAATTAACATTAATGATCAACAACTTACAAAAAAATTCATATAGTGTTCAATAACAGCGTACAATATAAACAACAAAGAGTACAACAACTTACATAAACAATAATATAAAATCTCCTAACGCTCAAACATAATAGAACACCTAAAAAATGTCAATTCTCATTTTGCCTAGATGTTCACCATTCATTGAACATTTCACGTGCCAATTCATTTCTCCAATTTGTCCAAGCATTAGTTGGGTCAATAGCAGTTATACACTCCTCCTCAATAATTGGATTGGTGTGAAAATAATCTCCTAAATCACTCTCCATGGGATTAAAACTCATCTCCTGCCTAATAAAATTATGAAGCAAACAACAAGCTATAATAACTCGATTGTGTGTCTTTATTGGATAAAATGATGGACTCCTAAGAATAGCCCACCTAAGTAACCCAAAACACCTCTCAATTACATTGCATGCAGTCACGTGTTTCATATTAAAAAATTCCTCTGCAGTTCTTGGTTGGTAACCTTGACATCATTCATTCAAATGGTACCTTTGACCCCTAAAAAATGCAAGGAAACCCTCACAATTTGTATGACCTGCATCAACTAGGTAATAGCAACCTATATAAAAAAACACTACATAAGTTATTCAATGTACATTATCTCATATACAAAATTTCAAACAACCTTCCTATATTATATAGGAAAGCTTACTATGAGGCACTTTTAGTTCATGTCCCTAGTAATTGCATCACGAAGAACTTGACCATCAACTACTGACCCTTCCCAACTAGGAAGAACATAAATAAATTGCATATAAAGTGTGCACACACCTAACATATTTGTTGCAATGTCACCCTTACGAGTTTGAAATCTAGGGTTATCTTTAATTGACACATTAACCCTGATATGTGTCCCATTTAGAGCACCTAAGAAATTCTACAATTCAAATGAAATAAAAATTAAATAGGAACCTTAATCACATTCACTATATTTTCTTATAAAAGTAATAGGGTAATTATCTACCTTAAACCGCATCTACCGATGATCTGAAGAGTTTGTTGGTATGGGCTTAGGTTTCCTAAACAAATGATCTTGCAAATGCATCACTGCATTTAAAACATTATGAAAACACTGACTAATTGTCTCACCTGACCTTCTAAAATTTTTCTTAATAACTCGATTTTTAACATGATGAGCAATAATATGTAAGAAAATTGCTACTTGTTCATCAATAAGCATGTTTTTTGTTGACTTTTAATCCTCCTATACTTTCTAACATTTCACATAGTTTAAAAAAAGCTTGCCTATTCATCCTAACCATTGAAATACATGACTCGTCATTGTCATGCACAATGCGCCTCACATAATCTCGATTTGCATAAAAATTTATAAAATAACTTCTAACCCTTGGCCTATAACTATATAAAGAAGCCTCTGATGCCAACAAACTGAATAGCAAATTAACAACATTGCACAACTATAACCAGACAGTCAAGACAACCACAATCTTTTTTGTTCTTTCGGCATTTCTACATAAACTCAAATTGAAATGAGCCATGACTGCAAAAAATAAAATTTCTAATGTATTTACATAAATTTGTTCAAACAATGTACAATGTAAGAGAAAAACCATAACATAATTCAAAATAGTTGAAGACATAAAGTAGAGTAAGAGAGAAAAAAAGATAATATTTCCAGAGTTAAAAAGAGGGGATTATAGAACATAAAAACTAAAACTCAAACAAACAGTTTAAATGAAACCCTAACTCAAATAACCCAACACCAACTTAAGGAAGATAGAAAGAAAGGCAAAAGCATAATAAGCATAATGACCCTATTGGCTAAGGATAAGGAAGTACATTCATATCTTGATTTTAGTTACAAATCTTTGTGTTTTGATCCAAATGTGAGATAAATTGAGTACAAATGGTGTGAATATTGCATGAATATTGATTGGATTATTTTTTTGAATTTTAAATATAGGTTGAAGGAAAAGTCACGTAAAGTTGCATGAAAAGAGAAATAAAAATTTAAAAACAAGAAGAGAAAAGTGGTGACAAGTGTCACCACCTCACGAGGGTGATAAGTCACCACCTTAAAGGTGGTGTGACTAACTTAAATGTTAGTAATGCACAGTGGTGACTTAATAGTCATAGATGACAATGAATTCTGGTAGAGAGGAAGGACAACGTGTGAGGAACTTATGGTTCAAAATTCAAGTCAATCGGAGATCCAGAGAAGGAGTTATAGTCAAAAGAGTGAAGAGTGTTGAAAGCTGTCAAACAGCAGTGCACCTTCTCTGTCACAATCGTGTAACTTCCTGATATTTCCTCTCTGTCACGAACATACTTGTGCACAATGGTGCAACTGCCTGATATTTCTTCTCTGTTACGATTGTGCTTGTGCACGATCGTGCAACTCTCTGATGTTTCCTCTCTGTCACGATCGTGCACTACCTGATGATCCCTTATTCAAGCATCATTCCAGCTTCACGTGGGTGACTAAGTCACCCCCGTGCATTGCTAGTGACTTAACTAGTCACCTTGTGCAAATTCGTGGATACTTAAAATGAAACAAAGGATTTGAAGTATACTTG
Organism: Erythroxylum subrotundum; assembly: GCA_027563845.1. NCBI lineage: Eukaryota > Viridiplantae > Streptophyta > Magnoliopsida > Malpighiales > Erythroxylaceae > Erythroxylum > Erythroxylum subrotundum. The sequence goes on from JAOQMQ010000003.1 coordinate 26,425,165, forward strand.
AAGTAAATGAAGTTTTGTAACTTACATGTTTTCTTTTGACAGTTTAACATAAACATAATTGTCATTCTAAAGCATTTTAAGAAATTTTTATGACTTATTTTAATTGCTAATAATACCATTTATTCAATATTCAATTTGAAATTTACTATAATTAAGTTAAGTTCACTATATTGAGAAATAAAAGACTTGTGCCCTCTACCAGCATTTGGTTTCCTTTTACAGATGGGTCAAGTTGGGTTTACAAGAAAAGCTAAAGAAAAAAGTAATTATTGGCGACAAATGTTAGGGGACATGTTGTCCTTACCGAATCAATACAGCTGGCAGAGAAATGTTGGAGAAAACCGGCTACAGCGTGAAGAGTGAGAGCTAGAAACGAGCGTGAGTGAGACTAGACCAGAGAGTGGAGAAAAGAGACTAGTGCGGGAGAGAGAGCCACTGGGGCGTGAGTGAGACCAAACGAGATGGTGATGCTGCGTGAGTGAGAAAGAATCGTAGGAGGAGAGGACGAACTTGTTGCTGCTTAAGTGAGAAAGTATCAGGGAGGAGAGGACGAAATTGTCAAGTTGAACAATTTGCTGTATTTACCTATTCTGGACGTGTGTGGAATAGGTAAAGACAAGGGTTAGTTATCTTTATCTATTCCTTGATTTCTAGGAATTACTAACGTCAGGAATGATTATTCTACATGCATTTTGTTAACCTAACAAAGAATTCCCAATTATTAGGAGTAGATGAGTAATAAAATACCTATGAACCAAACAGGCCATAAGTGTTTTCCAAATAGACATCATTACAACATGTATGCCGCTTTCTTACCCAGTGGCGCTTACAAATCCAATATTGTGACCAATTTGCAGATGAGTTTTGGTCACATAATCGGGGTACGTCTACTGATTAGTTAGTCTTGTTGTCTACAATAATCCTCCCTTGAATGATTCAGGTAAGGACTTCACCACAATGATCTAAAGATGGTAGTAACGTATAATAGAAGAGCAGATTGAACCTCCAATTGTTTGGACTCTAAGATCACAAAAAAGTAATGTCAATATGATGCTTAATTCACCACCAACAACCAAGAAAATTCGAAGGACAACCAAATAGCATCCATAACCCCTTATTGATAATGTAATTATTTAGAATTTAAAATTTAAACTAAAATAAATTTAATTAAAATCTGTAATTTTTATTGGGTGTTTAATATTAAATAATTAAAATAATATTTTATTCAATAAATGGTAAAATCATATTATGACAAAAATAAGCACAAACAATTTTTTTATTCCTTTCGTAAATAATGAAAACAAAAAACAATCAAAAATAAAAATAAAAATTCAACTATTTTTTAAAGTTGAATTTGAAAACAAAATCATTATAAAAAAACTAAAATAAAAGTGGAATAACACATATTATTTATATAGACATTCAATGTGTAAATTCTACTAAAATGTTATAAACAATTTACTGACATTCAAAATGCTTATAGTGTATAATAGTATCAAATAATTTAGTAATTTCCTAAAGGATTTATCGTTAAAAACTAATCATTTAGGCTTAGGAATTCTCTTCAAAAAGGTTTAGGATATCCTAAATGAGAGAGATTAATTAGGCAAAACAACTCATAAGAAACATGTATATTTTGATATAGTGTTCATAAAGATTTTATTCTTAAGAACAAAAATTTTTGGATAAAGCACTAGAGATTACTTGATCTTGATATCATCAATAATATGTTAAGTTTAAATTGTAATACGTAATACAAATTTTATTACGTACTTAGGATCATACATGAAAGGGTAAAAATGAAAGAAATGTGGAATACCTGATTTTAGTTTCATTCATAGTTCTGAAGTGGTTTTTAATGCCGAAACAAGCTCCGATCATCTCGGGACAGTTGAAGAAGTTGTTCACCGATACTCGGTTTAGGTCTCTCTACAGTTTTCTTAATACGTAAGCTCTCTTAACGGGTTAGAGAAACGTATGCTTACGATTGATATGAATAACTGTAGGAGACCTTAACCTTTATATAGCTTCTATGTCGGGCTTCCCCATCACAAGGCCGATATGGATCATGTCCACATTGAAAGAGATCAATTTTTCATCCGAACTTCGACCCATTAATCTAGGCCATTTATTAAGTCACTTTATTACCTTTATTTGGATCAAATTATGTAACTTAACCGATAATTTATTAAAAAAGCCAAAATTACAATTAATAGTTGTCCACTTAATATGAAAAAGACAGAAATGTCCCTAAGGGCAAAAATGTCAAACATAAATTACAGTAATATCATTTCAATTCATGTTAAGAAAATCTTAGACTCAAAAAAATTAATGAAAATTTAGTAACATTTTTTATAAAGCTGTATTTTTCATTATTTTGACATAATATCTTTACCATTTTTAGTTGATTTTGTACTTAATTTTAGGGTATTAATTTCATGATTATCTTTTAGGTGCAAAATTAAGGATTTGGTAAAGATTTAATCAAAATCAAGGAAATTGAAGCTTCAACTTAAAATATGAACACAAATGTTGCTTACTGTTGAGATGAGATGATGCTTTATCCTAGAATCTTGAAGATAACAGGTGCAAAAATTAAGAAAGTTGACACCTACGGCAAATGGAAGGAGGATGATCTTCATATGGACCACATTATCGTGAATCATCATCCTCAACACTTAGTCTAAAGTTTCGCAATAAAATAGGGTCTAAAAAGGTCTGATAGTACGCAACCTTACCCCTATATTGTAGAGAGATTGTTTCCTTTAGACCCATATGTAGAAAGTACAAAGAGGTTGATGCTAAAAAAAGCGAATAATATTACTACAAAAACTAATAATAATAATAATAATAATACTAGGAATAATAATAAATAAATAAATAGATACTAATAATACTAAAAATTACTCGTAATAAAACAAAGAACTAGTAAAAGTATTAATAATAATAAAGATAATAATAATACTAATAATACTGATAAAACTAACACTAATAAGAAACTCAATAAAAGGATAATAAATATTAATATTAATGATATTAATAATATGATTAATAATAATAAGAACTACCCACCAATCGCAATAAAACACCTTAGCAATCAACGTAAAAACCAAAAAAGAACGTTTGACGGTTTCTTGCGTATAACGGCCAAAAACATGTCAGGATGCTCGAGGAAGCTGGCGGATACGACACGTGATGTGCCAGGAGAACCCTAGGTAAGTTTATCGGTTGTCGTGCATGTAGCCCTTCGTTACCGTCATCGCCCATGAGCTGCATGCATAACATAGACAGTAACCCTGCGGCAACTAGTTCATGAGCTAGTTCCTGTTACGTACGTTGCTCAAAGGGATAGACGAGAATCCCAACCCAGGGTACCAGACGTTTATGGCCATTTCAGCCGAGAACCAGGGATACCCAGACTCACAAGGACAAGCAACCAATCTCGACTAAGAAAGGAAATCGACGTTATCCAAACCATACAGAGGACCAAAAAAAAAGCGTAACTAACAACTCCATAATCAAAACACAAATCGCACGAATAAAAATGGAAACACAAAAGCAACTAGGACTGTTGGCACTGACCACCCCTTACCCCCAGACACAGACGGAGCCAAGCATGTTTATGGCCAATGAATAGCTCAGAAATTCGAAAGCTAGAGGTAAAAGCGTATGTTTACATACCTGGTGATGCGTATTCCCCGTCGAAGGCCAAGGCGGTGCAGCTTGTCCTAATCACCCACAATGTAGAAAATGTAAAAAGATGTAGAAAACTCTACCTGGTGGCCTATGCCACGTTTGCGGAGCTGCGTCCCTACGTTGACGACTCTCGTCTGAACTCCAATATCTCCTCCGGAAGTTTTAACAGCTTGCGAGGAACTAGCGTCGTTGGCATCTGGTCTCACCGGTGGAAAAATCCTTGTCTGCCTTCCAAGCGCTGTTCCAGGCCACCACCCTATCTATCTCTTATACCAAGAGAAGTCATTAGGTATGCTAGCTTTAGCATTTTTAAGATGATCAAGTTGTACTAGAACATCAAGCAACTTCAACATTGACCAGAGATGAGTAATTGTAGGGCCATTAATGCGTCTCTCAGGTCTAGAAAATCGTTGCATATCAGCTGCCAATGATTCTTAATAATCCCAAACATCTGCACAAAATGAGAAGATATATGTTTAAGATTGTGAATTTGATAAGTTCTTTGTATTTAAATTTATGGGATTTGTTTCTCATTTTAGCATAGGGCTTTACGTTCCTCCTTTCCTGTAAATAGGAGAACTTTATTCATTAGTTGAGGGATCTTTTTAGCTTTACGTAGTTTTCATCTACTCTTCATTTTATTGTTTTTGATTCAAGTTATGAATGGCTAAAATCTTTGTTCTAGTCAAGATTATCAAAGTTTGATCCAATAAAATTGTGAGAATTGTCCTTCAATTGAATGTTTGAATATTTCTAGTATTCTTGAGATTTTATTTGGTTTAAATATTGATGCATTCAAAGAAATTAAATTGTTGGAATTGCATTTGTAGAAATATTGAATTCACCTTAAATAATCCAATTTCAGTATTATTGGGTGAAAATGACGGCTTTTTTAATCTTTAAAGCTATTTACAATCTAAATCCTAAAAGCTAATTTGAGACTAATTTATAAACAAAATTTATTTGTGGATCAATTCCCATTAAAATTATTAGAACTTATTAATGCTCGTGACCATTTCATTTGAGAAGGAAATTTATATTTCCATTCAATGATCAATTAAATGGAATTAAAATCGAGATATATCTTGGCTGGAAATTTTCTTATCAATTCCTTCATATTATAATTTTTGTTGTTGTCTTAGTTTCGATTATTAAGTCATTCAATTACAATAACCCCTTTTTATTTATTATTCTAGAATTCATATTATATAATCAGTCTCTGTGGATTTCAACCCTACTCATTATTTCTACAAAATTTAAGTTTTCAAGAGTAGGAAATTATTTTTGTTGGTTTTGACACCTAACAATTTATTATGATTTATAAATCATTTGGTTTTTATTTTTCTAATATGGTAATTAATACTCATTTGTATGTTAGAATTCGCACGCCTCTAGATATTTTCATTGTTTTCATCTCATGAAACTCAAGAACATAGACCTTTGTTATCAATAAAATAAAGTCAAAGTTGAATCCCCACATTAAACTAGAGATTTTTAGATGAGATTATATTCCAAATCCTTGAATTAGTCACAAAATTTTATTTTTGCAGTTGTAATATAATCCAATTATAAAGTATAATATTCCAATTTAAAAGTTGTATGTGAAATTCAAGAAGATCAATAAAGGTGGATATATACCTTTACTCAATTTTGGAGAATGAAGATAAAAAAAACAAGTTTATGTAAATTAGCTTTGACATTTGAGAAAGGAAAACTATTTCTTGTCCAAGAATAAAACAAATATGAAAAGAGAAAGACCTGTATTGATTTGTTTAACTTTTTAATTAGACTCATACAAATTGACTATTTTATTTTTTTAATAATTTAAATTTCAAAATCAATTTATGAATCGAGTTCAACTTTTAAAATTATGTTTGTATTTAAATTATATAAAAAATTTAAAGAAAATTCGATCTCTAAAATTATATTAAATTAATTATTACATATATGACAAACAATTATTTGACTATATTTATATACTCATATTCATTGTGTTTTTTTTGTTATTTAATAGTTTTATAATTTTAGTGTTACTTATTTTGCTTCAAATGTGTTTATAAATAATAAATTATTTTCATAAATAAAAAGAAGAAAATTTTGGGTGCAATCGAGGCATAAAACGAGGATTTGAATCAACTTTAGAAATTCACGACTATATATAGTAATTGTGTAAGTTATTGTACACTATATCTACTCACGTGAAGATACACGACCTTGTATGTCAAGTCACTGTACCTGTGTAAAGTAACAAATTGAGATGATTTTCAAATATACGATCACCTAAACAACCATATATATCCCCAAAAAACTTAGCTTTTACTATAAAAGAATATTATTAAAGACTACACGGAAGAAAGCATTTTAGAGTTATATTAGACACCAGAGAAGAGGTAATTAAAAACAAAGGAAGGAAAGCACGAAGATTATGTCATAAGATCCGATAGAGAGCAACCTTCGATTCTAATTGTAAGAAGATTTCATTAAAGACAAAACTAATTGGTAGGTGAATTAGTTCACTAGGTTTATATGTTAGTCTTCTTTTCCCTCTTTCTTCAATGTGAGATACTCATATGTGAGTATTCTCAACACTTCCTCTCAAATGTGAGTCTCTTTTTACTTGGACAATCTGGATAGGTACATAAACAATCCTCATCAAGGTTGGACTTCTGATTAAGGTCGAATAGGCCCCCTCATAGGGCAAAAAAATACTATTGGGCCACTTGCATGCATAATTCAAAGCTTTTCCAGTTGCTTAAATGATGGGCCCCCTTTTGGGGCAATCAGTAAGTCAAGATCTTCATTGGCTCTGATATTAGGTTAAATTTGCAATGGGTCTATAGGCCCACATGAGAAGGAAAGTTAGATCACACATAAACCCTAGTGAGGCTTCAAGCCAAAACCAATTGGTTGTAGGTAGAGTAACCCGCTAGGCTTATATGTTAGTATTCTTTCTCCTCTTTCTTCGATGTGGGACACTAAAAAATGAGTATTCTCAACATATATTCTTGAACTAATACGTCTAAAATATTAGTTTAATATTTGATTTTATATGATTAAGATTGAGAAATTTTTTCGTTTGAATAGATATATCATAGTTAGAAGGAGTTGCATGCAAAACTAGAGGTAGGTTGACATAAAACCTTTAAATTATAGTCAAACCTGATAGTAAAATTTACAAATCGAGCAATGCAATCTTATGGGTTTTAACTTGAAAGAGATTTCAGTTAATCAATCGAAGATTTTTTTTTAATAGTCTTGAAAAAGATATTAACATAAGATAAAAATTTCTATGGTCCAATAATCAATAATTTAATTGCATGACAAAGGTTAGTGTTTAAGATAACTTAGGAGATTCCTCACCTATGCACTATTTATTTGATATCGACTAATCATATTATTTTCTTTATCCTCATTCATTATTGTGTTAACTTTAATCTGATTAGTTTAGTTTAATTTTTAATTAAATTCATAACCTAATTCGACTATTATATATAAAAAAAGGGGTTAATACTAGTACTTACAGTCTTCGTGGGATCAAAGCGTATTGGTCAGTGCTAGCTACTGCTACACCGTGTACTTGCAGTTAAAACTTATAAATTTTATAAGCATAAGAGAATAAATCAATCAATATAAAATAGTATACTTTTAAATTTTATCAAAATTATAAATGTTTATAATTATTTATATAATTTAAATTAGTTATGAAATATTATTATTTTAGATAAATTATTATAAGAGTATGAACTTATGAAATAGTATACTATTTATATTATATAAATTACTAAAATTAAAAAGTATGAATTTATGAAATAAGCTTAAATTTAAATTTTTAATGAGTTTATCAATTTGAAAATGAAGTTTACTTTATAACTTTGATTTAGAAATTAATTTAAAATTTAAAAAAATATACAAAATCCTACTATGTACAAATTTACCCTTTAACATGCATATACAGAATCACACCAATAAATGTCTGCACTAAAAGAATACAAAACTTTGTGAATTTACCAAGAAAATTGTTAAACATGGATAATTTGTCCAACATTCAAGAGACTTTCATGAGGAATGTTTAAGAGGACACTACTTGACCTGCACAACTTCCTAAGAAGAGCATATAAATAGACAATGGCAATCTTCTTGTACCATCTTGAGTCACTCCTCGCTCCTACTACTATGTTTCCTAGTATGTGGGACACTCCGACGTCTCTACAACTCTTCAGAAACTCCATCTCATCAACCTCAGCCTGGTTTGATGTCAAGTTGGTGTTCTTGGCTAGCAATGGGGAACTACTAGTTGACATGGTTGATTCCAAGGAGGAGATGGTTGCATCTACAATGGAATAGAGCTCAACAACTTCATATTCCAAAGTGCTGGTACCTCCTCGACAGTGCTTATTTTGGTCAGGATTGATGCTTGATGCATATGAGTCTGAACCTCCATCCATCAGAGAATCTATGGGAACAAGCAGGAAAATGCTCTCACTTAGATAAAAGAGAAGAGCCTTTGGTTGTTTAAGTAACGGTGATCATGATAATACAAGTTACAAGTCAGATACAATGAATAAAATATAAACTTAATCAAATCAATTATCTTAACTAACAAATATTATCTAATATGCCCCACACAAGCTGAAGGATAAGAAGAAGAAAGCCGAAGCTTGGAAGCAAAATGATAAAACAGTTGCTTGAAGAGAGGCTTAGTTCAAATATCAGCAAGTTGATCAGATGAGAACAAAATTCCAACACTAACTTCTTTTCTAGCAATGAGATCACGGACAAAGAGAAAGTCAATTTCCACACGTCTAATGCGAGCATGAAACACAGGATTGGAGGATAAGAAAACCACACCAACATTGTCACGCCAAATATGAGGAGGAGCAGTAAGAGTCGCATGTAATTCTCGAGGAAGCTTCGTAAGCCACTTAGCCTCAACACAAGCATTCGTAACTGCCTTGAATTCAGATTCGGTAGAGGACCGAGCCACCGTACGTTGCTTGGCAAACTTCTAAGCTAACAAACTATTGCCAAGAAAAATTAAAAATCCTTCAGTTGATCGACGATCATCAGGACGCCCACCCAATCCGTATTACTGAAAACAGTTAATTTATCTATAGCTTCACGAGAAATCAATGATGACATTGTTATTATACCCTGTAAGTATCTGAGTCAGAGAGCTTGAAAATGAGTTGAAGTGGGCTGATGAAGAAATTGGCATAACTTATTTACAACAAAAGAAATGTCTAGATGGGTGAGAGTGATGTATTGTAAGCTGCCACAAATTTTACGATACATAGTAGCATCATCCTGCAAAAGAGGAGTGCCTTATGATTTGGACAAAATAGAACCAACAACCATTGGTGTAGAACTCGGTTTACAATTGATCATCCTCATGTTTTCCAAAACAGAAGAAATATAATTTTTCTGAGATAATAGTAGACCATGTGAATGAGGTAACACTTCTATGCCCAGAAAATGATGAAGATTGCCCAGGTCATGTAAGGAAAACTCTTGTGACAACTGAGAAATAATAGATGAAACAAGGTGAGCATTATTGTCGATGATGACCAAATCATCAACGTAGACTAGGAGAAAATACAAGTTGCCACCTGCATTAAAAATGAACAATGAAGAATCTGCATGAGAATCAACAAAACCAATAGTGGTTAAAAATTTGCTTAGTCTCTAATACTAGGCACGTGGTGCCTATTTGAGCTTATATAACGATTTTTGTAATTTGCAGACGTGATGAGGATGTGAAGGATCAATAAAGTGTTGCGGTTGTACCATGTATATAGTTTCATTCAGTTCACCATTCAGGAAAGCATTACTAACATCTAATTGTTTGAGAGACCAGCCCCTTGATACTGTTATACTGAGAACAGATCAGATTGTTATAGGCTTCAGTACAGGACTGAAAGTGTCAGTGAAATCTAACCCATATTCCTGAGTATAACCTCTTGTAACTAGTCGTGCTTTCAACCGTTCCATGGTCCCATCCGCCTTTCTCTTGACTTTAAAATTCCATCTATTATGGACAATGTTGGTATTTGGTGGGCAAGGCACAAGGTCCCAAGTTTGGTTTCGTTGAAGAGCTTGAAACTCATGTTCCATGGCTTCTTTCCATACAAGGTCTTTGTAGGCTTGAGAGAAAGAATTAGGTTCACAAGGTATATTGGAAGAAGAGGAAACAATGGTCAAATAAAGTCTTTTCTTTTGTTTAGGGTTAGGTCGAAGAAGCATGGAATGGGTACGTTTAGGTGGTGTGGGTTGTGAGGAATTGGCGGGTGTGGGATGAATGGATAAATCTAGTTTTGAATTTAAATTCAAATTAGAATTTAATTCCAAAGGAAGTTGAATAACAGCTGTTTCGGAAAGTGGCTGGACAAAATTGTGAGTGTTGACCAAATCATTTGACGAAAGACAAGGTGGACCGAGATTAGAGGATTATGGAAAGTTGGGAATAGGATCACAGGAAATCTAATTTAATGGTGCATGACGTTGGTCATATGAAAACTGATATGGTTGGACAAGATTTGGGTGGGATAGGAATCATGTGTAGCAGTAGAAGTGCGTGGAGATTGGTTTGGATTATGCAGAATTTGGTCATGGTTAGGCAACATATTTGACGTTGTTGGTGCCATATCCTATTGAGAATTTGAAGGAATAGATAAAGGGAATTCAGATATCATACCTTGAGAATCTTGAGTTGGGAGAACACGTGAGCAATCATGATGAAAATGTTGGAATTATGCCCATGACCCAATCGTTATGTAATAGATTGAACACTTTAGTTTTGTAATTATTAATTTTGATTAATAA
>JAOQMQ010000003.1:26441877-26452877 GCA_027563845.1 Erythroxylum subrotundum
ATTTCATCATCTCAAGTCAAACGATTAGTACTAGTAAATGGTATAGAACTCACATCCCAAGTCAAACAATTAGTAATGGTAAATGGAAGATCTCAAGTCAAGTGGCATAGGAATACTATAGAAACTCTTAGATGGTAGAAACATGGAATCAAAACAAACCAAATAAGTAAGAGTAAATTGTCAAAGATATAACGTAGTTCTTTTTATATAGGTCATGACACTGCTTGTAAATCCTAGTAAATGATCTAGAAGCATTTTCACATACTCCTCTTTTTGACAATTATTTTCACATATTCAATAAAACGGGTTACCAGATACTAATATAATCAATATTCTGAAGACAAGAACTAGCCAACACTTAAGATACTGGAAAGGAGGGAAAATGTAGAAATTAACGTGTTCTGAATTATACAAGAATGCTAGAGATAGAGACACAGTGAACAATGAAATAAGAAAAGAAGTTACAAAACATAAGCATGCGATTGCGGGTTTTAAGAGAGTCTTCAAAAACTGATCTTTGAAGATGAATTCTATCAAACACTTGATACGCACGTCCACTTCTATATAACATCATTAATTTAACTCAAAGCTTTGTACTAGTTTATACTAACCTAACTAAAGTTCACAATTGTAATAAACCAAGTCTTTCTTCCTCCTAAAACCCGCCTAAACCCCACTTCAGAAAATGGTACAGAAGGTAAAATCTTCACCAAAACTTGCGCATAGAGGAAACAGTTAAACTGTCTGAGCAAATCTTCTAGAAACCTATGTCAGAATGTCCACTTTGCAATCTAAAGTCGCTCGCTTATACGTTCTTCAAAGTTCTGACTGGTCTCACTCTCAGCAGCTATAATCATCCCAGTAAGTTACCTCCTTCTTCTTCTTATTCTATCCACTTCTGCTATTCATTTCATGCAAAAGCATTGAACCAACCTATCTATAGAAGTCGAACCCAGAAACTACGATGAATTCAGTAGTCACATTGAGGTGGAAAGCAGCAATGAATCCGAGCCCCCATTATCAGACAACATCTTCATGTCCGGCCCCGGAATGGGTACTTCGACTTTTTAATCGCTTATTGAAAAGTTGGCGATTTCGGGCGTTTTCAAGTCGTTGGAGAAGGTTTTGCACCGTATGAGGCTCAGGAAAGAGCATTCTTGGAGAAAGCTTTCTTGCTATGTTTACATTTGCCCAAAAATGCCATTAACCAATGAATTAAAAATCAGACCTAAATTTAATATCGTAAATAAGAAATTAAAAATTAAAAAGATTTAATTGATAATAGATCCGATCCTTACGAAATTGGTTAAAGATTAAATAAAATTAAATAATTTAAAATATATATTAAAATATATTCTTATTTATTAAACTGAAAAAATTAATTAATTCAAAATTCTCGTAATCGAATTGATTAAAAATTTTAATCAACAAAAATAATTAAATATGATAGTAAATGAGAGCTAGAAAGGGTGTGTTTATAGTTAAAAATTAATCCTTTTAGTTTAGGACTTCTCTTGAATCATAAAATAAGAGAGATTAAATATATTCAAATTTATATGTTAAGCTAATTAAAAGTAAGAATTATATTCTTAAATCATAAGTAGTAATGGCAAGAGTTACCCTCTTTGGCCAGATTAGATCTGGCCTGACCTAAATTTAAAAGATCTAATTTAAATTGACTAAATTTTTGATTGAGTTCAGCTTTACTTTTTTGAAAAATTTAAGTTTTGAATTGGACTGAGATTCGAATTGGATGGCTTGAAACTCACAATTTTTAATAGACTCAAAAATTAAAAAAACGTTACTTTTAATTTAAAAATTAAAAATATATATTTAATCAAGTTTGATGTAAGTCTGATAAGATTTCGGGTTGCTCAAGTCCGATCAAGCTCTAACTCAAACCTAGAATGTCGGGTTCGATTAAGTTTTAGGTCAGTTTTGAGATTTATCATTTATAATGATAATGATAATAGATCAATACAAACACTAGAGTATAAGAATTAATTGCCCTATTTATATCATGTTATGCATATAAAATATAATCTTAATGTTAGGATTTATTAAATTAAGAATAATCATAATCTGTTAGCACAAATATAAAATGATGAAAATCAATGCTAATAATAACATAACGGTAAGGTTTTGTTAATATTTAGGTTATAATAACCAAGTAATAAATTTAAATTTAAATTTAAATTTGGCATTCCCTATTAATATAATAGCTAGAATTTATATCCTAATCTTATATGTCACAAAAGCTTTTCAATTAAAATATGTCATATTTCAAAATCTTAAAATAGTTAAAATAAATGATTTATAAAATTTTGATAAAATATATTTTGAAATTTACGATCTGTATAAAATTAAAAATATAAAAAACAACAAATAAAAGTCTAAGAAAATATAATATTAGTTGACATAGAATATAAAAAAATCATCTTATATGACAAACTAAGTCTTTTTCTTTGTGTTTCAAATTATATATATATATATATATATAAAGATACTTTTTGAAAAAAAAAAACCATTGATATATATAGATGCAAATACATTAGAATTGTGTTAAACTATTTTTATTAAGTATATAATCATTACAACATAATTTTTAACGATAAAAAAGAATTTCTTTTCAAAAAAAACGATAAAAAAGAATGTAAATTATAAAAATAATTATTTATATAAATAAATAATGTGTTACAATGTTGCATTTTTGCGAAAACTGATGTTTAACTAATCTTTTAAAATATATATAAATCATGTATCAAAATATTATTTTTATCGATCTAACTAATAAATAAACATCCACGTAAAATTTAATAAACACATCACATCAATAAAAATAACATTTTAACCTATTTTATACAAGTAATTCCTAAATTAAATTAAAAATTCACACATTAAAAAAATTAAAAACTATTTAATTTATTATCCCAAAATTTAAACTATTTAATTTTTTGGCCACGGCCCGGCCAAAATGTTAAAAATGACATCGTTTTTGAATTTTTTAAAAAAATAACCGGATGGGCCAGGTCGGGCCGCCTGTGGCCCATACGATCGGAACCACCAGCCCGGTCCATTGACATGCATTTAGAATGCAAGAAAAATCGTCTTTATAATATCATGATGAGGATGAAACTTAAGAAAAATAAATCATGCAAGTTTCACATTCACTATTAACAAAAATAATGCATATACATCATCCAATTTCATCTCAAAGTTTTACACAGCACACAATTATAGTTTTCGTCTCATATTATGGAACCTCTTAATAACCATGCCTCTGCATGTAGAATATATAAACACTTTTACATAATATATATATATATAGAGAGAGAGAGAGGGTCATAAAACATACTCATCATGTATAATAAGAGAATTGGGAGGTGTACTGCTACTTTGGAACAATATGTGGCTGTTGCTTGGTTTGGCAAGCTGCAGACATAGCACGCAATCGTCTAGCAATTTGTGTGAAAGACGGTCGAGCCGCAGGATCAGGGGCCCAACATTGCTCCATTAGCAATCTCCACTCAGGATCACAAGAGCTTGGCACACGAGGCCTTAGTGTGTTGCTCACTATGCCTCCTGAAAGCCAGAAGAGAAGTCGGTAAGTAAACTTCAGTTGGAGAAAATCTAACTAAGCCCGACCACAAAGAATCCTCAGTCGGTAAAACACTTGCAGGCAAGCAAGCACATAGATTTCCACATTTATGTGTTGAAATTAACAGCTAATAGTGGTCGTTTATTCAGTTTCCTGGAGAACTGAAGCTGACGATACACACCTATGATTGCTCCATAATGCATATTAGCATAAGGCTCGTCACCGGTCAGAATCTCCCACAGGACAATGCCAAAAGAGAACACGTCAACCTGCAAAAATTAAACGTGTTAACAGACGTATTCTTAAGAATCTGCAAGCTTCAGTGCCAACAGATTGATGTACCACAGTGATCAATCCAAGTGAAAAAAAGCTGCACCCCTTCCCCTTTTGTTGGCACAGAAAGCAACTGGCTAGGCAATTACAGCCAAGAAGTATATCTTTTTGACCTTCCTAGAATATATTGTACAAAGAACAAATAGTACTTACCTTTTCAGAAACCTTCTTTTTGACCTTCCTAGAATATATTGTACAGAAGAACAAATAGTACTTACCTTTTCAGAAACCTTACTGCTACTACCATTCAACAACTCTGGAGCCATCCATGGAAGAGTCCCCCTTACACCTCCAGTAACCAAGGTATTTCGTTTAATCTTTGACAAACCAAAATCACCAACCTGCAAAATAGAAGTGGTTAACTCTCCTGTCAAAATTTCTTGGACTCTGGACTTGTTAGCTACTCTTTAAGCAAGAACATGGACAACAGATCATCATAAAAGTAACAATCACCATACGATGAGAACCACCAAAGCAACAATAGCACTGATAAATACCTTGCAAATAGGTCTCACAGGATCCTTCAAGTTAACAAGCAAATTGTCACATTTCAAATCAAAATGCACAATGTTCTTTGAGTGTAAATACTCCATTCCAAAAGCCGCATCCATCGCAATAATGAGTCGTTTGCGACGGTCAAGATGCCTTGAAATTTACAGTTGAGAAGACAACAATAACAAAATAAGCAGAGGTCTCTTAGGACTTAACAATATACATGCATATATAAGGAAATACCTGTCTTTGCTAAGCAAAACACGTCTAAGAGAGCCATTCACCATGAACTCTGTCACAGTGGCCAGTGTTCCTCCAGGTCCATCCCGCACCACTCCATAAAATGCTACAACATTGGGGTGGTGAAGTTTTGAGAGAATTTCAGCCTCACGACGGAACTCGACAGTCTGAAAAATATAGTAATACGAAATGAGTAACTCAAAAAAGAACTGTCACTCTCTCAGCCAACATCAAATGCCAATGCTCTTATCATACAGTGTTAATTAATAAATCTATTTTCCATCAGAAAGTACAAGAGCATTCTTAGAGTTGAAGAAAACTAAAAAAATTTATAAGCACCAGAACTAAGGTCCATACAGAGAAAATTTGAGGTATTCAATCCTTCTAAAATAGATGGTACTTAAGCCAGTTAGTCCAAAATGAAACTTATTTATTTAAGCCAGTTGGTCCAAAATGAAACTTATTTACAGAAATTAAGTTAAAACAATTTTTTTTGACCATTACTGTGATTATTTAATCATATGAAGAATCAACAGAAGAAAACTAGCTCACCAATCTTTCTTGCTCTGACGAACGACCAGTGAAACAGCTCTTCTTTATTCGCTTAATAGCAACATCAGTTCCCCTCCACTTTCCATGGTAAACAGTTCCAAACGTGCCAGAACCCAGTTCTCTTAGCTCTTCCAGATCTTCATTTTTTATTATCTAGAATAATATAAAAGGGTTCCCATGAAATGAAAATAACCGGCAATATAAAACAGGTTTGGCAAATCAAAGAGGATGGGGGTAGGGGTATAAGACAACAAAAGGTTGACAAGAACCGCTGTCCACTAAGCACTGAAATAAAGTGATATTTCTGAATAAATGAAGAAGTGTGTTCTGACAAACAATCTGATTTTCAGAGGGGAACAAATTGAAGGAAGTGTCACTGAATGGTCCTTTTTTTAACACCAGAAAACACCCAAAAAAATGTGAAGATTTTATCTCGAGCACTAGTTCTTTTCCGTAACTTTAAATATTTCATTTTGTAGTCTAATGCCTTAAAATGGATCAATGGTGACATTAGTTATATGGTAGATGCTGTTGACACATTATTTTGCATAGAACTTCACTTTCTCCAGCTGTTAGGTCTATACAATACATCTATACTTCACTCCGGGTCCTTTCATACTCTTCATTGTCCAAATAACTATAGTAAAAAATATTCTAATTTAAAACTTAGCTGCTCCTCTTAGATGCTAAGAATTAAAATTCTCAGGTTAATACATTGGGCAACAACAAAATTTCTGCAACAAAGAAAAGCAACTTACCTGCAAGGTACTCATATCAAAGTCTACAAAAGGAAGATCAACAAGAGGTGCGTCAGTCGTCTGAAAATCTAACTTTCCATCATGCTGATAAAAGAGGAGAATTGCAGAGTTATTCATTTGCAATATGGTTAAGAACTGATGGATTTTAAACACACACAGAGCAGAAGAGAAGTACCTCATATTCTGACTCTGGAACTCCAGAGGTTATTCCTCTCAACTGTGCACTGTCCTTGCCCTTGTGCATAGAAGGACCATAGTTTGTATGTGAAGGAAGCGAACCCACAGTATCGGATTCAATGGCATCAGAGATTTCTTGCTGCATGTCCTCGTCAAAATTGATATGTGACTCAACTTGAGGCATGGGAACTCCATCAGACTGCAGAGGTGGATAGCTATAATCAGTAGTTACCCCTCCTTCAACAGTTGTAAGAGAGGATGAGAAACCTGGATGGTCCTGGTCAATAAGGGAAACATCTTTCCTGACAAACTGATCTTGTGCTAAGTTTCGAAAATAAGACCAACGTTTGGGATCATGATTCTTCGTGTTCAAGCTCAAACCAGCTCCATCAACATGCATTGGGTTTATGCCAGTGAAGTTTTTTTCATGGTTTCTAACTTTAGAAAATATATCAGACAGTATATCACAAGGAAACCTATCATTAATATCCACTGATATGTCACCTTGCTGTGATGGAAAAAAGTCTGTGCCAGATTCCCCTTGAGAAACAGCCCTGTCTGAGTTCTCTACTGACGGCAAAGGTTTTACACCTAACTTAGCATTATCATCATTATCCTTGTTTGCAGTCACCTCCAATGTATTAGCCTTTGATGCTGGAATCTCAGCTGAGTTCTCTACCAACATCAAAGGTTGTACACCTAACTTAGCATTATCATCACTATCCTTGTTTGCTGCCGCATCCATTGGAATAACCTTTAAAGGCAGGAAAGCAGATTTCTCATGATGTTTATCAACCATTCCTGGACTTGCTATTGGATTTACCAATACAACCGTTTCTTTATCCTTTCCTTGGGCAACTTCATAGTCATCTGGAGAATTGACTATCACTTGTCCCATTTGCAATTTCTGCCCATTTGATCCAAGGCCTTCTGATGCATTAAATGTCAATCTAGTGATATTATCAGCAGACTCTTTGTACTTTTCAGACTGTGCTCTTCCTTCTTCCACGAGAAGAGCATCGGCATAACGGATTTTTGCAGATGTGAGAGGCTGCTCGGTCTGGGGGGTTACACTCCCTTCACGCAATCTATCAACAGATTCTGTGACTTCCTGAGAATGACTAGGATGTGCTTGGGTTATTAGAACTTGAGGATTGAAGGAATCGTCAGATTTTGACAACCGATTTAATTCTGCTTGCTCCCTGGGAATTCTCTCAGAATGGAAGACACGTTGAACCAATGGTGGTTCAAGATAGCTAAAGTCTGTTGGATCAGCCTCAGAGTCACCGTATCCAGGGGTAGCTGCGCCTGCAGAAGCACATTTATTAACATCATTTTTCTTCCCATCATTTACAGCTTCTGCAAGCATTGAATTCTGTGCAATTTCCGGCAGACTTTTGTTACTTTTTGAAGGCAAATTTCGTACTCCTATGTCTGGAGATGCATTGACAACCACAGCTTCTTGTCTAGATTCATAGGCTGGAGTTTGACTTCCTTTTGGAAGCAAGGAACTAGAGTTCTCATTTTCAAATGTTCGACTTTCCAGAGTTTCTTGAATTTTAGGGAAGGATCCATCTCGTTTCATTTTCAATTCCTTTAATGGTGCTTCCTTATCAAGAGCTTGACTTCTCTTTGGTTCATTTAATTTCTGGTTAGAGTTATCTCTTTTCAGCTTTGCGTCTTTTGAGCTTACTTCTACATTTTGAACATGAAAGCCGCCATAAGTTGAGTCTTCACGCAAAGACCCCTGTTGAACTGGATATCCCTGGAAGGGCATTGGCACTAAACTTTCACCAGCTGTCAGATGGTTGGAGGGCTGTGAGCCATAACCATGTTGGAGTGCAACAGAAAAAGGGTTGGTAACTGTTCCATCCATCTTTGGGAAGCTACTCACAGGTTGCATGGAGGATACAGGTTGCTGGCTACCATGCATCTGCTGGGTCTGATAAGGCTGTGACATAGAATCATAGGCACTTGAAGAGCTTACTTGCAGTGGTTGGGAGGATTGTCTTGTTGATAGAGGCACATTAAGAGCTGTGCTACCACTAGGTAAGTCAACCCTAACCCTGCCCATCTCCCTATCAACATTGAGACTAAGCAACTCATCCAAATTGTTCCTAGAAGTACTTGCTAAATTAATTGAGCTCTTCCTTGAACCCAAATCCATACCATTCACAGCAACTACATACTGGAACTCAGAATCACCCTCTGTGTTCTCTAAGCCAAACTGTGGATCCTCCAAATCATTAACAGAGAATAAGAACATTCTAGGCTTCTGTGACCCTCCATCTCCTATTATAGCGCATTCATCCATCATGTTCTGTAGATCCTCATCACCGGATACAGAAACCAGTGCATCAAGATCCTCACCAGGGAGTTGGTACTTTATAACATGCACTTGATCATATATCATTGATACCTTCTGCTGAAGCTCTTGCCAAGAAATATTCTTGCTTAACCCGATAACTCGCGTTTCACCACCAACATATCTAAGCTTTCCATCACTTGGCCGGGGAAGAATTGTACCGCCAAAGCTGCAGAGGAACTTCAACTTCATTGATAAACTACCGGAAGCTCCTGAAGAGGGAAATTCACGAATTCCTCGAGTGCTGTCATTTCTCGATGATGTTCGTGGGACAGATTGCATAGAATTGTAGTAGTTTTGGTTTTCATGCATGGTAAAGCCTTGCCTTTCAAATTCTTGGTTATGACCTTTTTCTAGGGCACCAAGCATAGAGATTTCAGAACCACTTTCTGAACCTGTGTGACGTATTCCTATTATACCCTTCAGATCGGTATACCCAGGTGCACTGTTAGGATCATTATGAGAATTAGGGAAGAAGTGTTGTCTTGGATTCATAAATTCAAGTGCAAACTCTTCACCAGTCTGAATTGAGTAATTAAGTACAGGTCTAGCTCCAACAGACATGTTGTAATCAGGAGGTCGTACATTACTATTTATATTAGCTGATGGATCATGCAAAAATCTTTGATTGGCCGAACCTAAACCCTCATTTACAGTTTCCACATTATTGTATCGAGCTTGTTTGAGGGTCTTCTGTTGATTCATTGTACCTTTTCCAACTTTTCTCTCCATAGCGTTCAACTACAACAGCAAGGTAAGATGCAATGAATCCCATATCAGCAGAGAGACACTACGATCTCAGAGCACAAATTTTGCTTGTCAGACATCGTATTTCCAGGGATATAACTTACTGATTCCTTAAAGAGCAAAAGAAAGAAAGACATAAAAACCGTTAAGAATCATGAAGTCAAGTATAAAAGGGCTCTCTTATTGACTGAAGTAATATCTAGGACAAGAAAACATACATTCCAGAAAAAATATCAAGCATCAGATTCAATTTCTACTCACAAATAACCAAAGAAAAAATGAATACTTCATCATAATTATCTTGTCTATGCCATTCACAAGCAAAAACTAGTTTGTATTATATATTAGATAAACTCAAAAAAAGCAAACTAATGAAATCTTTACTCCAAAGAATCGACTAGAAATTGCAGTAACTTAATCAAGTTCACGTGCATTAGAAGATCTTACCGTGGAAGGAGCAACGAAATTACATCAGCAACATAATCAGATGGGCACCCAATTCAGAAAACCCACTTCAAATCAAACTGAACCCAAGACTCGAAGACCTTTTTTTTCAATTGAGCCCCCCGTAAAGCTAGAAAAGTATCATAAAAACATACTACCAAGCCCAACATGAAGAAAGCAGCAATTTTTGCAGCTGAATCAAACACAATCATTTAAGTTCTGACCAGACAGACGCCTGCTTCCATAACCCAAAAAGGAAAAAGAGAAAACGAACCTTACCCAGAATCCCAAAAAATCAAGCTTATCGCAACTCAGCTGATCAGAACAACACTTCAAGTGAACAATAATCATTCATCAATCACGACGATCGATAGAAAACTAGCTAGGAAAAACACAAGTCGAAGGACAGAAAGAAGATTTTAAACCGAAACAAGAAACAAACGAATCGATGTAAAATCAAGCATCAGTACCTGGAACTGGATATCAACAAACCTAGGCTCTGTACACTTAGGTACCAATCTAGAGTTTAATATCACTTAAATCTCAAGTCAATCTCCTTAAGTCTTTTTCTCTTCGATATTTTAATATCACATTTCAGATTTATTTACACTAAATTTTTAATAATTCGTATTTTCATTTTGGGGTTCAGAAGTAAATTTAGTGATTTTTCAGGGTCAAAATAATCATGATATTTTATTCCCATTCTTGTCCTCAAAAAAGTCTTGGCCAGCCTCAAGCGTGTCAGGTGAGCGTGCTAAACACGAACCAATTATCTGTCGTTTTCCAAGTGAGGAATGTGGGACCCTACTTGCAGCGGCACGTCATGTGGTAGGTGAGATATTTGTCAGAACTTGACTAGAGCGAGTTAAATACGGATTTAGAAAATTGGGCTCAGGGCTAATAAATTGGACCGAGTGGAGTAGGACTATATTTTGAGGAATACCAGGTGTAAAAGTGTTAATTTTTTTTACTTTTTTAATTAACACGTTACATAATTATACAGTAAAATCTCGATAAATGAATATTTGATAAATTAATAATTTTGATTAAATAATAATTTTCTCCTGTCCTGACTTGGGTCAATGTGATAAAATAATAACCTCGCCAACTGCATAAGATAATAGTTTTAAAAAAAATTCCTTGAGGCCCACTGAAAATATAAAATAATAATTCATTAAAAAGTATGAAATTTTCATATATAATTCATAAAAATAAATCACTTCCTAAATAATTTTTATTTCAAATTTTATGCTTTCCTAAAATATGTATCTATAGTCAATTGATTCTTCTTTTC
>JAOQMQ010000003.1:26466405-26488200 GCA_027563845.1 Erythroxylum subrotundum
GGACTAAGTAATAAACTACATTTTAAATATTTTTCTACAAAATATGGTAATGTTTTAGACTTACCATATAACACACAAAATAGAAATTCAATATATGTATCTAATAATTAGTTCCTTAAGTTGTAAGGATAATTCAAATTTATTTATTTATGTAACTGTTATTTTTTAACTAAATTTTGAATTGTTTCTTTTTTTTTATAACCTCTCTACTAGTTAAAGAAAAGATTGTATATTATTGGATCTTTCCAAACTCCGATTGTTAGTAAGATTTCTGGTGTTGTTGCTTGTTGTAATATTTTCTTCTAATAATTTCAACCTTTAATGGTTATTTTTTTAGAAATTAACATTGCAATGTTAAGGAGGAATTTACAATAATTTGTGATTTATAAATAATAATTAAAATTGTCTTGTTTAAATAAGAAAAATGGCAGAGATCTTAAAAAGTGTCCGGCATAGTTTTGACTAGTGGCCCTATCGTTATTTCCAAAATAATGACATTTTTGAAATAAAAAAAAGACAGGCTAGGTTGTCTTAATCTTGCCGTTACTCATCGAGTCATAGGTCGAATCACGGGCCGACTCGAATTTGACCTGTCAGGTCACAGGCCAGTATGATCAGGGCTAACCTAGCTCGACCCGTTAATATCTTTCAAAAAAAAAAAAAAAAAAGGTTCCAAACAAAATCTAATGAATCCTATAAATAAGAGACAAGCTAATTACCACACTTTGTCACTCACAGCAGACACCTCTTACAAAATTTTGGAAAAGAGTGAAAAAGAAAAAAGGAAAAACATGGGTGAACATTACGTACATCCACGTGGCATGTTCTCAGTGGTTGAGTGTTTTTTGAGAGGAGGGTACTTTTTCTCTCTAAGCCTAGGGACATCTCTCTCTCTCTCCATCTCTCTCATGCACTGCCATGTCAGAGTGCAACCCGTCCTATGACCCCGGCGAGTCCGTATTATGTATGTTTCTCTCTCTACAACTATGCGATTTCCCTCTCTAAATCTTATATAGTCCCAAGTCTCTTTCGATATATTTCATATTTAGTTGTTGTTGTTAGTTGTTGTTGTGTCGTGTTTAGGTGCCTGCCTCCTTTCTCTTTCTTTTTTGTGTCTCGTATCTCTCATTTATCTCTCTCTCTCTTCCCCTTGCTTCTATGCCCTAATCCCTCTCGCTTCTCTCCCCCTTTATATCAACACTGTGTCTATGATTACAACATCCAGGTGTTTCTGATTCACTTGAACGATTGTCGAGCTTGTTTTCCCATATGGGTACTGTTTCTTTTTCTGTTCTTGTGCTTGTCTTTGGTTTGGATTTTGTGGGTATTTTGTTTTATTTGCTATGAGCTGATTTCGCGCCTGGTATAATGAAATTGATGTCGTTTTGGAGCTGTATTTATGGTCTTATTGGTTGGTGCTAAATTGTGCAGTTTCTCAGTATTGACTTGGTAATTGGGTTTTAGAATTGGCTAGTTGATAAAGTGGGGTTCTGGGACTTTTATTGAGTGAATGCATGTGATTTGCTAAGTTCATCGGTCTGATTGTTTAGCTTTTTCCCAGAGTTTGATGTATCTTAACTATTGGTTTGATCAAGACTTCAGTTTGATTAATTCGTGTGAGCGGGCTGATGCTATGATTTTCTTTTATCCTAATGTTGTCTTATGGTTTCTTGTTTGTGCTGATACCAAATGAGTACTTAAATATGTTCCAGATGAATGCAAACATCATATTGTCAAGCCAATATATTGTTTTATACTCTTTGATCCTGATTAATGTTCTTGTTTAACAGCCACTTTGAGATTCTGCTGCCCTGGATTGATTGAAGCCTTGTTGCATCTTCAGATGCATGGCGGGCATTCTTTGCAGCAATGTGAGTAAAAAGAACTGGATTGTTAGTGAAGGATAACAGTTCTGACAACGAGTAAAATGATAAACAGAAATTGGGTGTTGAAGCGCAAGCGAAAAAAGCTTCTCTATGGACGAGCTTTGTCTAATAGTAGCAGGGAAGAGAATACAGCTTCCTTGGAATCTCCAAGAAGTGCTTCTACTGCGAAACGCAGGCCAAAGACTGAATTAGTTTCTGATGTATCTTCGTCCAAGAGGAAAGGGAATGATGGCGTAAGTTACTATCTTTTGCTCTTTATTAGTAGTTTGTAGACTTCATTCTAGCTACTTGGGATACTAAAGTTCGTTGTTGGTAAGGACAATGAACATTCATCATTTGCTTCGCTCATGATATCTTATGATGCAAATTTGCATGCTATATTGTTGTCTTTACAAATTTGTCATCAGTCTTGGTAAAGTCTGGCTAAATCAGTTGAACTTCTGCTATAAGAGATCTAGTCCTTGAATGTAATGCTCTTGAAATCTAAATGCATGTTTGCTTCGAACTTCTTCAATCCGGTTGTTTCTGTTGCTACATTTCTAGACGAGGCAACAGTTCAATTATTGTATTTCTAAGGCAGTAAGTACACACAGAGTAAATAATAAGGATAGAAATTGCTGCAGAATGCTACTCATTTAGAGAACTATGGTAGTAGAGTCCAGATAAATATTTATAGTATAATCCTTTGTAGCATCTTTATTTTTTCCTTGTCGCTATTTACTTTCAATCCTTATGGACTTTTATCTCCTTTGCATTCCAGTATTACTATGAATGTGTTATCTGCGATCTTGGTGGTAACCTGTTATGCTGTGATAACTGTCCCCGAGTTTATCATCTTCAGTGTCTTGATCCGCCTCTTAAGGTATGTGCTAAATAATATATTTTTTTGCAGCTAACTTGCTGATGCTTATTTTTCCTCCTATCATATTAATTGCACTTGAATTATTTAAATCTTGTTATTCATTTCCTGAAGCGCATTCCGATGGGTAAGTGGCAATGTCCTAAGTGCTCTCAAAAAAGTGACCCTCTCAATTCAATTAGCCATCTGGAGACTATTTCAAAGCGGGCAAGAACTAAAACTCTTACATCAAACTTGAAGACTGGAGTTAAGTCATCCAGTGCTGATAAAGTATCGCGGCTTCTTGGAAGCTCAATTCTTTCCAAACGAAGGTCCTCCAGCAAAGGGAAATCTGTTGTTAACGTTGAACTCAAATCCTTGGAAAAAGAACCAGATTCCACTGTACTTGTATCTAATGGCCCCAATCCAAGTGATCCATCACTTGGTTGCCCTGTAGAGGGTACTTCATCATGTATAAACATTGACGATGAAAGGAAGCCCAGTGCATCACCACCCAAGTCATCTGGTGAGAAAATGTTAGTTTCTTCTAGTAAAGAATTCCTGTCGCATTGTAAACTTACAAAAGGCAAGCCAAATAGTGAGGATTCTGATGTAAAGCATGAGTACTCTCTTAATAATGGTTCTCCAAGAAAATCAATTGTCCTTGCAATTGGTGCTACAGTTGAGAAAGATAAAAAAAGAAAACATGAAGGAGGCAACAATGGGAACAACATAAAGAAGCATAGATCTGACAAAGGAAAACGAACTTGTAAAAACCGTGGATTGAAAGCAAGCACCGAAAGTCCTGGATCAAATAAGTTGCACTTGAAGCCGAAAACACTTGGTGGAGATTATGCATCTATATTGAAGGAAGATGTTGGAAGCAAGGGTATCAGCATGGGGGGGAAAGATGAGGTATTGACTCAGTAATTTCATTGCTTTGCTTTGGCTTTTCATAATTGAACTTCAGCAGGTTTCTCTTTGGTTTCTCTATGTCATTTCTTTTTACCTAGTTCTTTGCTTAGTCAATATAGACCTGATATTTACTTGGATTTGTATCATGTTTGTTACATAGTTTCATTGCACTGTATTATTTGTCATATAATGGATTCCACAGTCACATTTAGACACACAAACAGAGGTTTTTGTTAATTTAATTTTTTGCATCCAGGATAACCTCAGCAAAAAAAATATTTGTCTGCAGCTGAATTTCTTACTTGATTACTAGTAGTAATGTTAGTACCGTTATGCTTGTTTATATTGCCATTATGTGGCATGGCTATAATTGTGACCAAAACTCTTATTATGACTCCTTGGCTGTGACTTTAATATGAATGAACTATTTCAGAAATTTTCTGACGAAGTTGCACACCCATCAAATGAGTTGAATAAATCTGGGGAACATGTATTTGAAGCACAAACAGGCGAGGACATTATCAATGAACTTCAACAGGTGAAATAGCTGATCTGAAAATTGAGGCATTTTTCTATAGATCTTGGGAAAAAGACAATTGCATTCCAGTTAAATTTGCAGTGATCCTGATTAATATCCCAGTATCATTTTTGTGGTTATCTCTCAGGTTGATCGAGTACTGGGATGTCGAATTTGGGGTGACAATGCAAAATTGTCACATGATGGTTCTTTAAGTGCTGCAGATGGCATTCCTTCTGACAAATTGTTTAATTCTGAAATGCAAACTAGACTTTCAGAGGAAAGTTCAAGCTGTGATGTTCGTTCAGGTTCAAGAGTTGCTGAAAATGTTGGAGAAGGTTGTCCTAGCAGTACGGAAACTTTGGATAAGGAAGAGAGCATGAAGAATGTCAGAGTGGATAAATTGCATGTATACAGAAGATCTGGAAACAAAGATTGCAAAGTAGGAAATTTCAAGGACTTAGGGAAGGATGCAAAGTATTCTGAGTCTGCCGTAATTGATAAAGATCGAGATGAATCTGTAGTGACTGCAGAGGAATTGGTAAAACAACAAGAACATATGGAAACGGAGGACAGAGCTGATGCTGGTTTGGTAAAACAAGACAGTACTGAAGATTCTAAATCCGAAGACACAAAAGAAGCAAGTAGTGAAAAGAATATGACTAGCAATGTTCAAGACAAAGCTACCGAAACTTCGGTTGCTTTGTCAACTTGTGCTAATCCAGCAGTATCATTCGAGTTCTTAGTTAAGTGGGTTGGAAAATCTCATGTGCATAATAGTTGGGTTCCTGAATCCCAGCTGAAAGCTCTTGCTAAGAGAAAACTAGAAAACTACAAGGCTAAATATGGAACTTCTGTAATCAATATATGTGAGGATAGGTGGAAACAACCTCAGCGAGTTATTGCTCTGCATGCTACTGATGACTGTACACATGAAGCTTTTGTCAAATGGACTGGTCTCCCATATGATGAGTGCACTTGGGAAAAACTGGATGAACCTGTTCTTAAAAAATCGTCATATCTAATTGATCTTTTCCACAAGCTTGAATGCCAAACCCAGGAGAAAGACTCTCTGATGGATGATCCTTTGAAAGGGAGGGTAGGTGATCAGCAAAATGAGATTTTTACTCTCACAGAGCAACCTAATGAACTCAAAGGAGGTTCTTTGTTTCCCCATCAGCTTGAAGCATTGAATTGGTTGCGTAAGTGCTGGCATAGATCAAAGAATGTGATACTTGCTGATGAGATGGGTCTTGGGAAGACGGTATCTGCATGTGCTTTTCTTTCTTCATTGTACTTCGAGTTCAAAGCTTGCAAGCCTTGTTTAGTCTTAGTTCCACTTTCCACTATGCCTAACTGGCTTGCTGAATTTGCACTGTGGGCTCCTGATGTGAATGTTGTGGAGTATCATGGGTGTGCTAAAGCAAGAGGCATTATTCGCCAGTATGAATGGCATGCGAGTCATCCAAATGGACCAAATAAGAAAACATTGTCTTTCAAATTTAATGTGCTTTTAACCACTTATGAAATGGTTCTTGCTGATTCCTCTTACTTGCGTGGAGTTCCTTGGGAAGTTCTTGTGGTTGATGAGGGTCACCGTCTGAAGAATTCTGAAAGTAAGCTATTCAGCTTGCTCAATACATTTTCTTTCCAGCATCGTGTTCTGTTGACCGGTACCCCTCTTCAGAATAATATTGGTGAGATGTACAATTTGCTGAACTTTTTGCAGCCAACTTCATTCCCTTCTCTATCTTCTTTTGAGGAGAAATTTAATGATCTTACAACTACTGAGAAAGTAGAGGAATTGAAGAAACTCGTTGCTCCACATATGCTTCGAAGGCTCAAAAAGGATGCCATGCAAAATATTCCTCCCAAGACAGAAAGAATGGTTCCTGTTGAATTGTCTTCTATCCAAGCTGAATACTACCGGGCAATGCTTACTAAAAATTATCAGCTATTAAGGAATATTGGAAAAGGGGTTCCACAGCAATCAATGCTAAACATTGTGATGCAGCTTAGAAAGATTTGCAATCATCCTTATCTGATTCCTGGTACTGAACCTGATTCAGGTTCGGTAGAATTTTTACATGAAATGCGGATAAAAGCTTCAGCCAAACTGACGCTGCTGCATTCCATGCTAAAGATGTTATATAAGGATGGTCATAGAGTTCTTATTTTTTCACAGATGACTAAGCTTCTTGATATCCTTGAGGATTATTTGACCATAGAATTTGGGCCTAAAACATTTGAGAGAGTGGATGGTTCTGTATCAGTCACTGATCGCCAGGCAGCAATTACTCGTTTCAACCAAGATAAAAGTCGATTTGTCTTCTTGCTATCAACTCGCTCTTGTGGTCTTGGGATAAATTTAGCAACAGCTGACACAGTTATAATTTATGATTCTGATTTCAACCCACATGCTGATATCCAAGCTATGAATCGGGCACATCGAATTGGACAGTCAAATAGACTTCTGGTGTACAGGCTTGTTGTCCGTGCCAGTGTTGAGGAGCGCATCTTGCAGCTTGCAAAAAAGAAATTGATGCTTGATCAGCTGTTTGTGAACAAGTCTGGATCACAGAAGGAAGTTGAAGATATTCTACGATGGGGAACAGAAGAACTTTTCAATGATTCTTCTAGCACGAATGGTAAAGAAATTTGCGATAGTAACAATAACAAGGATGATATATTAGCAGATTTAGAGCAAAAGCAGAGGAAGAGGGGTGGTGGCCTTGGGGATGTTTACAAGGATAAATGTACAGATGGTGGCAACAAGATTTTGTGGGATGATAATGCTATCTTAAAATTGCTTGACCGGTCAAACCTGCAGTCTGGAACAACTGATGTTGCTGAAGGAGATTTTGACAATGATATGCTTGGTTCAGTGAAGGTAATGAATTGTAATCTCAATGTACACGATTGATTTCCATATTATTCTGTTCATTTAATCGTAAGAAACCTCTTTTTGCCATTGCATTGAAAGTAAGCAATTGTTGTATTCCATGCCCCCTTATCCATATCTTGCTACTGATTATGGTACACAACTGTCATTGTTTACACATCATATGTCTGTTGCATTGTTCTTTTTGTGCTGCTTGCATGTGCAAGCCTTCTACTCAGTTTTTCTCATGTGTATCCTGGGGTTGTATTTTGAGTTAATGATTTCTCTAAGACCTGAAGAAATGAAGATTTGTAATTTTGGTTAAAAATTATTGTTTTGTTTCAGCAGCCTTTGGAGTGGAATGATGAAACAATGGAGGAGCATGGTGGAGGTGAATCACCTTCTCTTGTGCCTGATGATATTTCTGGACAAAATGCTGAAAGAAAGGAGGACAATGTTCTCAGTGGTAATGAAGAAAATGAATGGGACAGGCTTTTACGTGTACGGTAAGCAATTGTAACACATTCTTGAAATTACTCTCAACCATTCCATGTTTTAAGCTGCGAGTAAGAATTTTATATGTTATTTTTCACATTTCTGCAACAACAGATGATTTTGGTTGGCTTGTGATGTGTTTCTTGCTGCAACTCTTGACTTTGATGGCCTCCATTATAGATTAGTTGCATGGGGTTTAAGGTTGGAACAAGGATGCAATTTAGGAAGTCCAAATTGTATTTTATTCACTTGTTCTAAACATAAAGGTTTTTGCACGTATCCTTAAAGTCTAAAACTTTGGTTGGATGAGACTAGCTGCTAGATGCAATTAATTGATAACTGATTCTGCTTTTGCCTAGATTTATGCTATGTAATTTTAAATTTTATCTTACGTGATCTTCCGGGCTTTAGATGGGAGAAATATCAAAATGAGGAGGAAGCTACTCTTGGCCGGGGGAAGCGCCTGAGAAAAGCTGTTTCGTATAGAGAAGCATATACACCATACCCAAGTGAAACATTGAGTGAGGTACTTCTATCTTCTAAGAGCGATTTTTGTCACCGGGTTAAGGTGGAGTCTGCTTCTAATCAATTATATTGCTATTGGATATTATTTTTCATTACCTCACATGTTGAGTATTCCCATCTTTACTTAAATTACATCTTGGATCATTCACTTCCGTGATTCCATTCTACTTCTCACTTGGTTGCTTTTATCGTAAAAAACTCTTCCATAGTTTGGGTTAAGTATCAGAACAAAACTTGTGATTTATTCTCTTTGAATGTGTCTGGGTTTGTCAAATCCATACTTCTCTCTCTATCTTATCTATTAAACTTTTGGCAATGAAACTTTGAGCTGTTGCTACTCGCTTTCCTTCTTGTATGAACTTACAACGGGAAGGTTATGATTCAACTTCATTGAGAAGATGGAATTTTTAGTTCTGCTGCCTATATATTTATTCAATATTCTTGTGGCACTGACGGTAATATGACAAGTATCTCATGATTCACTTGGTTCTAATCACTTCAATTTTTGCCTTGCCCAGTCAATTAGACTATCCACTTCAACTTTCTCCCTCTCATATGCATGCTTCACATATTACTTTGCAGCTTTATAACACTGTAGTAGTCCTATCTTAATGTCTTAAAAGTTAGAGCATTTAACTGCTTGGTTGATGTCATTTATGGGTTTTCAATTGATAATCTGCTGACAGAGTGGTGGTGAAGATGACAAGGAACCTGAACCAGAGCCAGAGCGGGAATATACTCCAGCTGGACGAGCATTTAAAGCGAAGTAGTAAGTCACATTCTTTTCCAATAATTTACAATGTGATAAATCTTCTGAGATGCCACATAAGCAGTTTTTGGAGTATATATTACCTGTAACCATTAAAATGCAGTGATTAATACAAAACGAAGGTTGTTTGGGTATAAAATTCTAGGATGATATGAGTGGTGAAGTGTTGCAAAGTAGGACAATGGATGCAGCTTCTTTCTTTCTCTTTGTAACCATTAGGTCATCTGACAGCATGAAATAATAATTTGTCAGGTCTGTCTACATTGGATTTTGAAATATGTACTCTGTTTTTCTTAAGTGTAAATAGTTATTATGAGGTTGAGACTTCGGTAGTTTAAGACCTTCACAAAAGCCTAAATGTAGAAAAAAATGTAGGGCCTTCAATTTCTTGAATCATGGAGGGAAGAAGTTGCAATATGCTTGGCTAGAAGGGGCATTTAAACTTGTTGTTTCTAACATTTATTACTTGGATGCATCAAATTTTACTTTCTTTGGACAGTGCTAAGCTACGTGCCAGACAAAAAGAACGTCTTGCACAACGGAATTTGGTAGAGGAATCTAATCCTGGTGAGGAATTGCCTGTATCTGAAACCCTCCCTCAATGCTCTCCAGAGGATGATAAACATGGGGATCAAACAACGGAATCATCTGCGCAGATTAGTAGGAAGTCTTTGGTAATCTACTTGGATGATAACAAGTTCACTCAAGCACCTGATGCAAAGAGCAAGACGGACTCTAGTTTAAGGCTGGGCCGCCTGTCAAAGCACAAATTAAACAGTCATTTGGATCTTGCCATAAATTCACTTGGCCATCCTTCTCCCCACATAAACTTTCCTGGCCATCAAACTCAGGGTTCAGGCTACACAAACTCCTTGCCTGCAAGCAATTTGTTACCAGTACTGGGATTGTGTGCTCCTAATGCTAATCACTTGCAGCATTCATACAGAAATTTCGCAAGACCTAGTGGCAGACAAATAAAACCAGGAATGGGACAGGAGTTTCCATTTAGCTTACCTCCTTGCCCTGGAACTTCAACTGCGATGGATTTAAGGCGACAGGAAATTAACCTGGACAAACAGAGACTGCAAGATGCATCAATAGAAGTCCTGCAGCAGCGTCTTAAAAATAGCTTGTCAGATGCTTTGCTTCCATTTAGTCCAGTATGTTCACATTCCTCTCCCTCTGCAATATACAAATACTCAGATGGACACTGCCTGTGGTCTAAACAGAATATTTTTGCCATGCATATATATCTTTTTTATTTCATGCTTGATTGATGTCTTTTGTTCATTTATATGCTCCCTGTCTCCTTTTTGTATTAAATGATGCAGTGTCCTCCATTAGCTCAACAGAGGAAGTGTTCTGACCGTTTGGAAGGTTCCGGTTCTTCTTTAGCTGATTTCCAGGAAAAGATGTTACTGCCAAGTCTGCCCTTTGAGGAAAAGATGTTGCCTAGATTCTCAGTTCCCACTGATAGCATGCCTACTTCACAACATGATTTTCTATCTAGCTTATCTCTGGGAAGCAGAGCAGAAGCTGCAAACGACGCTGTTCGGGACCTTCCAGCAATGCCACTGTTACCCAACTTGAAATTTTCTGCTCAAGATATGACAAAATATAATATGTTGGAAAGAGAGGTAACACCAACCTTGGGGTTGGGTCATATGCCATCCACTTTTCCATCATTTCCTGAAAACCACAGGAAGGTGTTGGAGAACATAATGATGAGGACAGGATCTGGCTCAAGTCACTTGCATAGAAAGAAAACAAAAATGGATGGCTGGTCTGAAGATGAACTTGATTTTCTTTGGATTGGTGTCCGTAGACATGGTCGCGGTAGTTGGGATGCTATGCTCAGAGATCCCAGGTTAAAATTCTCGAAGTATAAAACCGTGGAGGATTTGGCAGCTAGGTGGGAAGAGGAACAACTCAAGATCTTGGATGGCCCCAGTTTCTCATTGCCAAAGCCGGTGAAGCCAGGAAAAACTTCTAAAGCATCCTTGTTCCCAAATATTCCTGAGGGAATGATGTCACGGGCATTGCATGGAAGTAGACTTGTTGCATCACCTAAATTGCAGCCGCATCTAACTGATATGAAATTGGGCTTTGGTGACCCGTCTTCAAGCCTACCTCACTTTGATCCACAAGATAAACTTGATTTGCCGTATGAACACTTTGGACCATTTCCATCTTGGAACCCTGATAAGTTTCGGGAAATTTTGGTTGGAGATTCTTCTGCTGGACCTTCAAATATATCAGCAGAAAAGCCATTTCTTCTCAATACTCTTGGAGCAAGCAACTTGGGGTCACAGAGTTTGAATTGCTCAAGCAGCTTAGATTTACAACGGAGAGAGGAGGAACTCGGCACCATGAAGTATGGGAAATTGCCTAGTCTTCTGGATCAATCGTTGCATATGCTGCGCAGTTCCCAACACACTCTGGGCAGCAGTGGATCCAACGGTCCAGCGCTGTTTGTGGACCTGGATAAAGGGTTAAATTTTCCTCATTTAAAGGGGAAAGAAGTAGCTGGAAACAGTTCTAGGAACAATCTACCCCATTGGCTTAGGGAGGCTGTAAATGCTCCTTGCAAACCACCGGAACCTGAACTGCCACCCACTGTATCGGCCATAGCTCACTCAGTTCGCATACTATATGGAGAAGACAAACCAACTATTCCACCATTTGTTATACCAGCCCCCCCTCCTAGCCAACCAAAAGATCCTAGGCATATTCTGAAGAAAAAAAAGCGAAGGTCACAAGTATTTAAGGTCCCGTCTGATGTTTTGAGGAATAGCCAGAACTTTACGAGTGTTTGCACCGATGTTGGTTCAACCTCTGCCCCACCAGAAATGCCTTTACAAACACAACAGCTGCTGATTCCTGGATCCTCGGGGCTTGTGGAGAACCAATATGACCTGAACCCACCTCCTCACAGTACCAGCATGGTTAATTCATTCACACCAGCTGCTTGTTTAAGCCCACCTAAGAAAACAACCATGGGATTATCTCCATCTCCTGAGGTGCTTCAATTAGTAGCATCTTGTGTTGCTCCAGGTCCAACCTTTCCATCTGGTTCCGGCACAACAAGCTCAAGTTTGCTAGATAGTAAGTTACCATTGCTAAAGTCTACGGATCAAATTGGATTTTCAGATTCACACGGAAGTTTGGAGAAATCCAAGGATGCACCGAGCTTGCCACTCGATGTACAAAGCGTGCATCCAGTGGAGGAACATGATCAACCTGATGATAGTGGTGATTCAAGCAAGACTCACTCGGATCCTTTTCGAACCGAGCAGCTTGGTGTAGAAGAGATATCATCAGAAGGAACAGTGTCGGATCATCCTGCAAGTGACCCATGAGCCATAGCTAAGGCATTGTAGTTGAACTTAGCACATTGAAATTCTTTGTGTTATTTGAGCCCAGGCGCTTGAGTTATTGCTCGAATTTTTTGTAGGCATCATATACTGAGTGATAAGTAGAATATATGGGATAGCTTAGGACATCTGGTGTAAAGTAATTGTAAGAGAAAATGAATATATATTGTTTCCCCTGCTTGGCATTCTCTTCTTTAGTTGCCTTGCATTCAATCGAAAGGAAAAATCCCTCCTTACTATTTTTCAATCAAAGTAATGAAATCTTGTAATCTCATGGATCACAGTTTCACATTAAACTTGAGGAGCTTGTGTTTATCTTCTCCAACCCGTCAATTTTTTTACTTACCTTGTTTCAATTTCCTGGTTTTACAACAAAAAAATTTAGTTCCTCCTATATATTATCATTTGAATGCCTATCAGAAATTGTGAATAGGGTGATATTACTGTACAAGTGCATTTGGGGTGTTGCCAGTAATGGTTTTACAGATCAGGCATGAGCACAAATAGTGTTACAAAACCATCAGTTGCTAAACTTTATCTGGTTTTCTCCGAATCACTTCATAAGCAAAAACTGAACAGTTGAAGTATAATCAGTTCTTTCTCATTAGTTGTGAAGAAAGATTGGATCTTTCCACAATCTTATCTAATGTATTTTCACTAGAATACATTAACTAAAAGAACAAATAAGTCTGAACACAAATCAGTTCTCTGGTTGCCCACAAATCCTGAAGAGAGAGCACAAAAATAGTTGCAGTCTTCCCTAGTCTGCTCGAAGCAATTTAGTTATGATGTTTGTAGTGATGGAATTAAACCCATAAATGAACTCCCAAGTAAGTTAGCAAAGAAAGAAGTTAGACTGCTCTCTGCCATCAATTCAAGCAAGAATAAGTGTGTACAGGAGACCTTAGCCAGTCCATAAAATTCACATAAGGTGGCTAGTAATGATTATGATCAATTGGTTTTTAAGGCACTCATGAGCGTTGAATGGTTATCTAAGTAGTAAGTAACGATTAAAAGGAGTGTTAAAAGTTTCTGACACAATCTACATATCATTCATTCATGCATGTAGCTGCAATAGCTTGCTCTTTGGATCTTTAGAATGGTAAGAATGATTGAGTTGGTCTTCTGCAGGAAACACAAGCTTTGAGATTCTTGAATATGGAGATAGAATCTCTAAACTGTTTCCTAACTGGGAACAGAAAGAATGATAATGTGGTGCTTCAACTTCTGTACTAACCAAAAAAAAAAAAAAATCTTATGCAGAGGCTCAAGCCATTCTTGCAAGCCTCAAGTTAGAAGCTTCTGCATTTTCCTTTCCTTTATTCTCATGCTGCTTTAGCTTCTGTAGTTCTTCTTATCCCACCTAGTCGTTCTCTCTGGACTCTTATTTCTGCTGACTTCGAATGGTCATTTTACCGAGAAAAGGAAAAGAAAAAGAAGCAAAAAGTAGTGCTAGTGTATAAAGCAAAAAGTGGTATCAGGGCCACCAGGATCGACTTGGGTTTGCTCAACGTTACAAATTCGAATCTCCGAATAATACCAAATCCTAAATATACCCCCTACTTCAAAGCCCACATTATCAGACTGAGATTGGACTTATGCAAGCGGCCGTATTTCGTTGTCATGTGACCAAATCCTAAATATACTCTCTGCTCTAAAGCCCACATTATCAAATTGGGATTGGACTTACGCAAGCGGCCGCATCCCGTTATCATGTGACCAAATTCTAAATATACTCCCCGCTTCAAAGCCCATATTATTAGACTGGGATTGGACTTACGCAAGAGGCCGCATCCTGTTATCATTCGGGGATTCGAACTCGCGACGTTGGACAAACCCAGGTCGAACCTGGTGGCTCTGATACCACTGAGCTCCCCCAATAAGGCCTTACAAAGGGAGCTAAAACTAAATCCTAAATATGACAATTGATTAAGAGGAGGAAATGATTACTATTAATATTGATAGTGATTGTTTTGTTATTAAAAATAAAAATTTGTTAAAAAATTATTTTACATCAAATTTTAATATATTTTAATTAATTATATTTAATTGCTAAAAAATATAATTAATTAATTATATTGTTAGAAAAATAATTAATTTAATAATTAATCAGTTTATTTTTGTAAAACAAATCAATTATTTTTATTTAACAATATCTTTTTTAATTAATCTTTAAATTCTTCGATAAGCAAGGATAATATAATTTTATTTAATATTTAGTTAGTTTTATGACGATCTAATACTAGTTGAACCTTTTAAACCTTAAACCTCTTGTCTTACTAATTTAACTTTCAGTCCAATTTTTAAAATTTCGGAAATCCTTATTAATGTGATATATATATTCTTTTATTTTATTTTATTTATATTTATTTTCATTAAATATAAATTAAATTGAACTAACAGCCCAATTAAATTAATTATAATATATACAATAAAAATTTTCTTCCGTTAAGGGATTATTCAGTAGTACAAGCTAAATTTTAAAATTTTATTTTAGAGGAAATTTTATCATGCTGACGACATCGTTTTGAATTGTTAATTATGGTTTATTCAGTTTCATTAAATGGGTGGATACAGCATCGGACTATCTCAGCTCTAGCGATTAGGGCTTAGGGTTTTGCTTCCAATTGGATCTTTGATTTGGGCTCTCACGGAGTTACCGCGAGTATCTTCGCGAGTACAGCAGTCATTTCTCTTGCCGTGATCACCAACTCGCAAAGTCACAATCTTGTCTACTCGCCTGCTCTGTTTATGGCGCTTACGATCTGTCCTTGTACTTGCAGTCTTCTTTCTGAGTCTATTTTACTTACGACTACAGCTTCTGTCTTTCAATAGAATTCTCTGTTTTTTGAAGTTTTGCTCAGTTTAATTTGTGTTTGTGCCATTTTTTCCCGGGTGTGGACTGTCATACATTTATGTTCTCCTTCTTTCTGTGCATGATTATAAGTCTGAAAAGTTGATTGCATGAGAAATTTTCATTTTGTTATGATGTTTTGCAAGTAGTAAGTCTCACTGTTGGTTAATGGAAGTTGTGAAACTTCATAAATTAGCTATGATCAAAACTATTATATATTAAAATTTTCAATTGGAGATATAAAATTATAGTTGAATGGCCTTTAGAACAAAATCTGTAAGTGAGATATTCTCTTCGAGAGGTTCTGATGAGTAGAGAATATCTCTGACAAGAATAACATTTCTTGGTCGATAAAAAAGTTTTAAGTAGAATGGAGGTGTTTTTGTTGTTGCCTGAATCCCTTGGGCCATTTCACTTTGGCATTAGTTATACAGAAAGGTTGGCTTCTTGTGATTTCTGATCTCAGGCTTGCTTATGAAAGTCAAATTTAGTAAGACAGAAAGTTTTTGAATGCTTATCTTTAACTTGCTTATAATGCTGCTGTTTGTGATGCTGTATCGTCTTGTCACCCTTGATAAGTAGCATTTTACAGTCTTGAGTTTTCTGCTTTTATGGTTTTCTTGATGGATCTTGATGGGAAATTTTGTACCTTTTTCTTGTGCAGAAGTAGTGACTGTGTTTAGGAAGCATCTGTCTTCCATGATGATTGACCTAGAACAGCCCTCAGGAGAATGGCATAAGGAAGATAGTAGGCTTGATGTATTTGTTAATATGACAGATGGTGATCACGGGCAGAATAGAGATGCGTTAATTGTGGAATCTTCTAGGACTAGTGGGCATGATAAGGAAAATGCTGGACCTGTTGTTTGTGGAAGGGTATCAGGTGATAGAAATAAAGAGCATACAGGAGATATGTTTAACTCAAGTTCGGTGAAATGTTTAGATCCTTGTGATGGAATGGAATTTGAATCAAAGGAAGAGGCTTTTATGTTCTACAAAGAGTATGCCAAGTCTGTGGGATTTGCAGCCATAATCAAAGCCAGCCGTCGATCAAGGATATCAGGAAAATTTATTGATGCCAAATTTGTTTGCACCAGATATGGAAGCAAGCCAGAAGCTAGTTCGACTGACTTGCCACAGCCTGTTTTAAATGTTGATAGTACAACAAGCATTGCTGTCAAGAGAAAACGAGGTAGAACAGGTCATTCTTGGTTAAAAACAGATTGCAAAGCTTGTATGCATATTAAAAGAAGGCAGCAAGACGGAAGATGGGTGGTACAAAGTTTAGTTAAGGAGCATAATCATGAAAATTTTCCAGATCAGGCATATCACTTTCCTACTGATAGGGCCTCCGATCTATGTAACAATGCTGGTTCCTTACATGGTATCAGTGCAAGAACAAAAGAAGTGGCTGTTTCAATGTCTAAGCAATCAGGAGGGCGAAAGAAGAATGAGAGCCAGAAAGCAGGTGTAACAAATCAAACAAGGCATTTGGCTTTAGATGATGGGGATGCTGAACTTATGTTCGATCATTTTATGTCTATGCAGGATGACAACCCAAACTTCTTTTATGCAATAGATTTGAATGAAGAACAACGTTTGAAAAATGTTTTCTGGATTGATGCCAAAGGTAAGCTAGACTTCAGCTACTTTGGTGATGTTGTGTTCTTTGACACCATGTATATCAAGAATGAATACAAGCTGCCATTTGCTCCCTTTGTTGGTGTAAACCATCATTTTCAGTTTATATTGCTTGGAAGTGCTTTAATTGCTGATCAGATGAAATCAACATATGCTTGGGTGATGCAAGTGTGGCTAAGGGCTATGAATGGTCATGCTCCAAGAGTGATACTTACTGATGATGACGGGACCCTGAAAGAAGCCATTGCAGAGGTCTTTCCAAATTCACGCCATTGTTATTGCTTGTGGCACATATTGGCCAAGATTCCTGAAAAGCTCTGTTATGTGCTGAGGCAGCATGATAATTTTATGAATAAATTTAACAAGTGTATATTTGAGTCTAGGACAAATGAAAAGTTTGAAAAGAGGTGGTGGAAAATAGTTGATAGTTTCAATCTCAGGAATGACGAATGGTTTCAGTCTTTGTATGAAGATCGTCATAAATGGATACCAACATATATGTCAGATAACTTTTTGGCTGGAATGTCTACAACTCAACGGTCAGAAAGCATTCATTCGTTTTTGGACAAATATATTCAAAGAAGAACCTCACTGAAGGAGTTCTTAGAACAATACAAGGCTATTCTTAGAGAGAAATTTGAAGAGGAAGCAAAAGCCGATTTTGAAACTTGTTATAAACAACCAGGACTGAAATCTCCATCACCCTTTGGAAAACAAATGGCGACATTGTATACACATGCAATATTTAAGAAATTCCAGGTTGAAGTTTTGGGTGTTGTTGCTTGTCACCCTAGAAAAGAAAGTGAAGATGGAGAGTCAAAAGTTTTCAAGGTTCAAGACTTTGAAGATAATCATGATTTTCTTGTCGTCTGGAATGAAAGAACATCATATTTCTCTTGTTCATGCCGGTTATTTGAGTTCAGTGGTTTTCTTTGCAGACATGTGTTGATTGTTATGCAAATGTCTGGGCTTCACAGCATTCCACCTCAATATATATTGAAACGCTGGACAAAGGATGCAAAGAGCAGACAAAGGACAAGTGAGAAATTGAATAGGTTTCAGTCCAGTGTTCAACGATATAATGATCTATGTCAAAGGGCCATCAGATTGGGTGATGAAGGCTCTTTATCCCAAGAGAGTTATTGTATTGCATTCAATGCACTAGAAGAAGCTTTGAGAAAATGTGAGGGTGTCAATAAATCGATTTGGAGTGCAGTAGAAACACCCTCACCCTCTTCTAATACTCCTCATGACTCTGAAGAAGCAAATCAAGCTAATGGTGCAGTCAATACAGACAAAAAAAACAGTATGTCAAACAAAAGACAGGTCAGATACATAATTGGTGATATTTTGCCTTCAGTTTGTGACAAAACTGCTCACAAGGATACACTCTGTACATTGTTTAGGTATATACAGAGCCTGAGTTCATAACCATTGGGATGCACAACAGTTGGCAACAAATGGTTCGCTATGCTCTATTTTCTTTGCTAAGTTGGATGCATTGTTAAATCTTAATGCAATGAAATGTCATCGCTTAAATATCATAGAGAGTCTCAGATCTAAAAATATCAGCCTCTTCACTCTTCCATGTGGATGCAGAAGAGCATGCAGTGGAGGGTATAATATAGTCTCCAACTGAATATATTGAAAATAGAGTTCTTGTTGTATTCAAACTATTCTGTTACTAACTGAATGATGTTGGTTGTTGCAACTTTGAAGTTTCCTGAGAAAGTTTATCGCAGGAACAATTGCACTCAAGGGCCTCAACATTTGATGGATACTTTGGCCCTCAAATTGTGCATGGAATGGTATGTGGTTTCTCCCTCAAAAGTTACTGTGAGAAGTTGAACTACTTTTGAGAATTTTATGTATTTAAATTCAGAATTTTTAAGTAAACATCCGCTTTTGGGTTCCTTGTATATATCATATAGGTGCATTTAAACTCTGTAGCTTCCAACCGCGAGGACTACTATGGCAATCAACATGGCATGCAAGAGCTGGTAAAATTATCTGAAATTGACGAGTGTATTTGGCATGGCTATTTACCATTAGTACATATAGGTCTCAATCGTGCTTTTTCCCCAACCACAGGGACAATTGAACTCCACAGCATCTAACTTGACTCAGCAAAGGGTGCAAGGGATGGTACGCCATTCTGCTAATAAAATTCATTTGCACAGTAAAAAGATGACAAGAAGGTGGTTCTGATGATTATTCTGTGGGCTGTATTTGTTCTTACTTTGCACATGGTACCAGAAGGCAAAAACCAATAGTCAGCTCGTCATTAAAGTTCTTAGTAATTTGCCAACTCCATTCTTGCAGGGCCAATTACATTGCAGACCACCGAGTATTACAAGTTGTTTCGAAATCCAAGACAATATACCAGAAATGGTATAGTAGGTTCTTGTGCAGTATCAGCCACTCCAGTTGCTGTAAACTATTGCTTATATTGTTAATATGATTCAATTTCAGGATCAATCAAATGGTGGGCCTTCACATTTGCATGGAATGACCTCAAAACATTTGCATCCGAAACACCTATCTTCTTAGCTGCTTTGGTGATATGGCAAGTCCCTAACAAAGGTAATCTCCTTTTACTTTTTTTCTCGTGTAATGAATTCAAGAATCAGGAGTTCACTGCAAGTGTATTCTTTTCTTTTACTTGACAGATTAGGATTAACTTGAACGAAAATGGATCACAAACGATTGCCGTCCTCTGTTTGTCCCCTTGTATGTGCCTCCTTTACAACTCAAAAGCAGAGAAACCTGGAAAATGCAGTGGGGCCTTTTTGGTTTGTCCTTCAAAATACTACTTGTGCTATTTTATAACTTGTAATGCAGATAGTTGAAGTTGTAATTTTGTTATTTAATAATAATACCCTATTTATGTATATCCAGGACAGTACCATACTGAATTAATTCTTTAGTTTATTACATGTTTAGCAGGTTTATTTAATATAGGTCAAATGTCTTAATCACATTCTAATATCTTTTAAAGGGTTTAAGTATTTTTGGTTATTTATAGTACAACAACACCAACAAAATTAGTATTAATTATCATTTAATTCAACTTTTTAACGAGCAAAAATAGTTTTCTTTTTTAATCTTATTTTAAAATTGTCAATTTTACTCTATTTTTACTGTCATTTTTATAACAATTTAATATTGATTGAACATTTAAACATTAAATCCCTCGTCTTACAACTTTAATTTTTAGTCTAATTTTTAAAAACATTAAAAATTGTCACATACTTATAATGCTTAGTTAGCAAACCTTTTGTGTTAAATGTAATTCAATACGTGTTGTCACTTATCTAATTATCATTTGTATAATAATTTGTTTTAAGATAAATTGACTAAGATTATTAAAATTTAATCTCAAAAAAGTAGAAGGGGATGAGATAAATGAATAAGTTTGGTTAAGATTTTTTTAATTCCGTAAAATTTTTTATTTTTTATTTTTTGGTTTTTTAATTTTACTTTTATTTATTTATTTTTATTTATTCTTTTATTTTCATTCATTTATGTGAATCATTTAATAATAACTTTTTACTTATTAGGAGTAAAATTGCGTACTATTAAACGTCTGACTAGAATTTTTGCTGAGTGTCGTTTGGCTCTTACTGTCGTGCCAACTATTTTAAATAATACTATATATATAACAAAACATAATGTATAAAAATAGTTTCAACGATGTAAGGAAAATAATATATATATATATATATAAAGAAGTTTCCATGTAAGTGAATGTATAACTTAACGGAAACGACATGTAACTTGAAAGCACATTTAGCCTCACTTGAAAGCATTCTCTCAGTCACTTACCTCGTAGATATGTCCACTGCCGCCGCCGCTGCCGCCAACAGCATACGCTCTTCCATTCCTTGCGCCGACGGGCTCCTGTGCAGAGCTAGAGCTAAAGCGACTACTCTCTCTTCGTCTCTCACCCCATCGGTAAAGCCCAAACGACAACAAAAAAACCTTCACCAAACAACTCTGTGCTTGATCCTTTCTCTTTCCTTTTGTCATTTCAGGCTTCGGTTCTCTGCTTGCAAGGTGTGCACACTAGTTCTAATTCACTTCGGTGGAGCTGTGGTCCGGAAAGAGCCATGGCTGAGTCTCAAACCCTTTCGATGCCAAAGAATGAAGCTCAATCCTCTGCTTCTGGTATGACATTTGCTTTTCTGTATCATTCCAACCCTTAAGTACACCACAGTTCAATTCCTTTTCTCTACCCGAGAATGGGGACATGGGTTCTTTTAACTTTTTCCAAAGTCTCTCGACCTTAATTTGACTGGTTTAAGTTTTTTCTTCTAAAACATTTTACTGTCGCTTTCTTTCAGGCAAGAAGCAAGCGCTTATATCTTTGTCAGACAAAAAGGACCTGTCTTTTCTTGGCACTGGACTGCAAGAGTTGGGGTAATTTTCAATTCATGTCCAAGTCGCTTTCTTTTTTTTTTCCTCAATATAATTCAGACGCACTACTTCCAAGTGAGAACGATCGCTTATCTTGTTGTCCTTGACTCATGGGATTGTTTTTATTTCCTTAACCAACTAATGTATGTCTATGTCTAATTCTTCTTATGTGGGTTTCCTTTTCTTTCTAGGTATACCATAGTTTCAACAGGAGGCACAGCGAATGCTCTGGAAGGTGCTGGAGTGGCCGTGACTAAAGTGGAACACCTTACCTCTTTTCCGGAGATGGTAAATTGGTCCTTAGTTTCCATGTCCATAGCCATCTGGCTAAACTTGCTTATACATTATATTTTTCAGGAGCTGCTGGGGTGTAGTGGTCTTTTAAATCGGTATTTGATT
Organism: Erythroxylum subrotundum; assembly: GCA_027563845.1. Lineage (NCBI taxonomy): Eukaryota > Viridiplantae > Streptophyta > Magnoliopsida > Malpighiales > Erythroxylaceae > Erythroxylum > Erythroxylum subrotundum. The sequence goes on from JAOQMQ010000003.1 coordinate 26,487,916, forward strand.
GATTAATGTTGTTTTAGCTGGTAAAATCTAGGAGTATCTTTGTTAAAAGCTATTCTTTTTATCTCGGCACTTGTTTGAATCATGGGATGCAAATCTCTTTCTCTCTTTGAAAGGGTGATTCTCCTGCTCTCTGTGATTGCTGAATGCCTAATGACCTTTGCATCCTTACTCCTTTTTAAGATACACATTTTCCAGTTATGTCATGTTTTTTGCATGTAGACTTAAAACTGGGCATCTTTGGGAGGAATGTTTATATTTCTTATTACCAGATTGGGTATGATTAAA
>JAOQMQ010000003.1:26501365-26515939 GCA_027563845.1 Erythroxylum subrotundum
GGAGAAGACGATTCTGGAGTTGCAGGCCGAAAGGAGGAAGACGCGCGCGCGAGGAGAAGAAAAGGAGGGAGGAGCTCGGTTTTAATTTAATTTTACCGACGAATTTTTTAAACAATACCGACCGAAATTTTCCGTCTCCAAACAATTCCCTCCCGACAACTTCACCGACCGAAAATCAATTATGTCTCTATTTCCATACCACTGCAATTCCGTCGGTATATTTCCGTTGCTATTAGACAATTTTCTTGTAGTGAATTTCATACCTTGTTAATTTATAATTTCGTATCCAATATAAAATTACCTTTTATAAAAACAAGTATGATAAGACGAACCTCTTTCAAATATTCAATTTTAATCATTACTATTATTTTATAATTTTTATTTTAATTATAATTATTTGGGTTATATATATATATACATATATATATATATATATATATATGAACTTTTGATATTCAATTCAATTTTTAAAATATTAATTACGTGAGTATCAACTTTTGTAATTTAGTATAAGAACTAACAACATTATTAGTTAATGAACTGTAGTAATCACTGTCATCCAATAAATAAAGTCTTATTTTAAAATATAAGTTGATTATTTATAATATTAATAACTACCAAACTCCACCAATTACTCACCGCATAACTTTTTCCTCCTCTTCTATATAGTACTGGTTGTCATAAATACAACTCTCCAAAATCAACCAAAGAGCAGCAACAAAACACTCTTCAAGTTAAACCACATCAGAGAGTGAGAATAAAAAACTCAATAAAAAAGCAAACTTCGAAATTTACGTAAAAAATTCACTAGTGTAGAGGAAAAAAGTAGAGGTCAAACCGAAAAGCAAATCTACTAAACTCAAATAAGGGTCTACAAAGTTTAATATCTCGTCTCATAATTATAAATTGTCCCACAAAATTTCAAGATTGAAACTAAAGTTGATATGTGAATTAACAAATTCTAAAACCAATTCCAAAGACAATTGAAAAAGGACAAGGATAATATATTACTTATTATCTCTATGTTTTTTTCCTCATATCTTCTCTTTTATGCCACAAAATAGGTTTTTTTCATTATATACAGTCATATACACGACCGTGTAGATAACCGCGTCTCTTCAGTGCGACCTCACTTACAAATGTACATGATCACAAAGAGCTACACGGTCATCACACATGGACACGATTGTATAATTCATGAACACAAGCGTGTGCAAGATCATGTATGTCTTCGCCTTTCACGTTCTTGTTCACATGGTTCCAAAGACTTACAAGATTGCTACACACAGCCAAGTAAGTGGAGAACATGGGTGTATGGCACTCTACACTGACGCATCTATCTAGAAAATGCTTTATTCACTCATCATCCATATTGTCTTCACATGTTCGTCATCCCCACGAATCATTTAAGTGTCAACAAGTATTGAATGTCTCAAAAATAGAGTTGGACACGCAACTTATAGATGAGTTCAAACAATCACATTACTTCAAGTTTAAAAAACAATACAAAACTAGACAGATATATACGTATTTGATTAAGAGTTCCTTCTCCACCAAGACACTTTTGTTGTATATATTTGAGATGTTGGAAAATCGGGACAGAATCAGATCCCGTCTGCAGCGCAATAATTATGAAGTTTTTTTGTATTATGATTTTTCGAAAATCAAGATTATTTAATTCTATAAAATTATTAACACATAAATCATAATAAAGTATGAACCTTAATTCGTACCTTATTTTAAAGTTTGATTATTTTCTTGTTATATCCCTCGAATGTTTCCAAAATTGGTCCATCTCAACCACTATAGCTGCATAAATGTCTGACCTCTAACGTAATCCACAGTACAGGTTAAGAGAACTTAAAAACTTTTACAAAGAGGGTTAAGCAAGAAGTGCTAGCTCCGTTAGAGTTTAAATCTATTTATAATAAGTTTTTGGCACTTTAGTAATTTAATTGAAATTAAATTCTAATTTCAGTTAAACTCTAATTTCAATTAAACTTTAATTAAAATTACAAATAAATATCAATTATGCTCAAATGAGATCCAATATCTTATATTGATCCTTATTTATTAAATATCTCATATTTATTCATAAAGTTTTTCAATCTTTACATCCAAGTTTAGCTTAATTAAAATATCTTTGCTCTCTTCAACTCATTCTTTATGTGAAACTCATTAGTTTCCCAAATATGTTGGCAATGATTATAACTTTTAATTAGAATTAGAATTAGATGAATTAAAATCATTTTAATTTATCTTTAATTCTCTAATTAAACAATTTATAATCATAAATAAAGATTGGCGTCTAGTAACACATCATGATCACCCAAGTATTTAGGAATATCAAAGTAATTTTGACTAATACATTATTTTTCGTATAATTCAATTTTTTCATCATAAAATGTCTGATTAGATATAAAACATATAATTAATGTCTAATCTATTTTGAATTCAATCATATTAGTTATCTGTCATCAACTATTGATTCAATTGATAACATTTGTAAACCATTTACAAAATATCATTATACCTTGGTCAATGATTTCCTGAATCAATACTAATCGAAAACAACATAACATTCACCCTAATTACTTTAGGATAATGAATCTTATCTTAAGCACTCAAATATCTCCATATAGTTTATGCTATATCCAGTGACTATCAAATAAGTTATTTATGATTAAAATAGGTCATAAGTAGTATCAAAACATAGTTATCCCTATACAAGATAATTTTGAAGATCTCAAGTCAAATGATTATTTATACAATTATTATAATGAAAATTTTCATAGATATAAAAGTAATGTTCCAAATGGATTTTTCATATCGGGTAAGTTTAGTGAACTTATTCTCTAATAAGCGCTCATACGTTTGTTTAAGTATCTCCATATTTTAGCCTTTAAGATCGATTACTTCCTTCATAAGGAAAAATATATCGCGTGCTAATCTTTTTACGTTATGTTAATGTTCAGTCTTAATAAAACAATAACTATGAACAATTTAGGGATAGTATATAAATACAATATGATTCTCATAATTATAATCTCATCATAATTTCACCAGCAATGTATAATTTCTCATAGATTTTATAATATACATCTAAACATGTACAAGATAAAGAATGTTTTTAAATTATTTTGTCATTAAACTACAATCAATCAATTGACTGTAGGGCATAAACCATCATGAGAGACATCCAAGCTGACCTATGCAGCTCTTCGTTAATATCTGTGTTTGTTCAGGAGATTTTTTGTGAGAAGAAATTGTCTAAAATGTTGATTCCAATTTTAGTTAACAAAATAGATTCGAAATGAATCAAATTGGAATTGAACCGAACTTCTGTAAAATATTTCTGATATTATTTTAATACAGATTAAAAGTAAAGGACACAAATATCTCATTTAATTTTAAAAAGCTTAGAAAAAGCTCTATGATCTTTAAAATTCTAAAAAGTCTCTTTTTAATTTCACTTTTTTAGAAAAATGCTTTTCTTGAACTTCAGTTAAAAAATTACGAAGGAATACATGTAGATTTAGTATCAGACATGCACTAATTAACTGTTATTTATATGATAATTCAACTCATAAGAATTTAGTTGAGTTATCATATTAGTTATATTTGATTAGTCCAAGTCTGATGTTCTTGTTGTATATGTTTGGTTGTTATTTTTTAATTAAAATTTAAGAGAGAGGAATTTTTGAAAAAGTTTAAAACGAAAACCAAAAAGCTTTTCTAAGATTTCTTATAACCTTCATTTTGATTGTAAATATAAGAAACTTTAAGAATTTACATATAGAATGAAGATTAATGTGTAACGGACTTCAACATCTGCAAGAAGTGGCCGACACTTCAGGTAGGAAAAGGACAAAGAGATGGTCAAACTATGACCAAACTGGCAAGTCATGGCTGATCTCATTGTCAATGTCTTTACATATACGGTAAATTTAAGTGAAACTCGGACATAAAAATACTAAAATTCCATATTTGTCCTAAATGTTTTGGCTTGGTCATATTATTTAACGATTAAAAATTTCAAAAAACTGTTAAATGTCTTTCTTTTTTTAATTTACTTTAATAACCTTTATAGCTAAAAACTGACCAATTTATTAATTGATTGGTCAATTTTTATAAAAAATTCAAAAATTGTTAAATGTCTTTCTTTTTTTAATTTACTTTAATAATCTTCATTGGTAAAAACTGATCAATTTATTAATTGATCGATCAATTTTTATAAACTAAAATAACTTAATTAATTTTTATTTAACATTTTTTTGTTAAATTAAACCTTAAATTTTTTATAAGTAGGGACAATCTCTTTCAATCATATTTTGAATTCCTTAATTTTATTCAAACTTTGATCAGTTTTATAACGGTTTAATACCGACTGAACCTTTTAAACCTTAAAGTTATTGTCTTATCAGTTTAACTTTCGATCCGTTTTTAAAATATTGAAATTAATTGATAAAATTAGGGTTTTATAGAAACATTAGATCCTTAATTCGATTTTTCATATATAGATTGCCACCAAAATAATGAAATTTTTATGCTTCAACATTTTCTAAAAAATATATTTTTTTAATTTCTGAAAACATTTCTTTACACAATACTTCCGGGTCAAATTTTCATAATCTACTTTTTTCTTCTCTATGGTCAAAGCTTTTGTTTTTGTTTGTGCTTCTTATTTCAACATTAAAATAAAAAGCATGAGTAAAATAGAATATTAAAATTAAATATAATGTAAACCTTTTTTTTCTTTTTCTTTCCATGATTCAGAAATTGAGTAGAATAGGAAGTTTATTTCACTTGCATACCCATATCACATAGACTTCATATCTAAGAAGGACAAAGCTAATCTACATTGACTTAAGATACAACTGATACAATCAGAATGATTCAGGTCACCTGGTAAATATCAAGTATATTGAACTCTAGAAGAAATCTTCATCATCACCAGGAAAAGACTCTCCAGTAAGCTCGTGTTGACGAAAATCTTCCATGAATAACTCATCTAACACCTCGTGAAGGTTAGGAATGGAGTCAGTCTCACTCAACGTTGGAAAATATTGACTATCGCGGCTAACAATAGTACTTTCCTTTGAAACCATGCACGACTGATCCTTAGTTTGGAGGCGTTGGTGGATTTCTTGCCAGGGTTGTTCTACTATGCGTGGCATTTGATCAGACTGCTGATGGTAATAGCCAACAGGGGCCATTACTTTTGATGAATCGCACTGATTCTGCACGCTACCGAGCTGAAAATTCAAGTTAAGAGGACCCTTTTGTCGGCTACCAAATGAGATGGCTCCATTGGGACAACCAGTGAACTGCTGCACCAAAGCTCTGAAATCGGAGGGTTTAGCTTTGAGAAGTGTTATTGGTGTCTTTTTAGAAGCTCTAGACCTTCTTCGGATTGGTTTATGTACATAACTAGCCTTGTGGTAGCTCATATGGTTAGTTGCTGCTGTAACAGAACTACTTGAGCTCAGACTATCTGCAGTTGCAGATACTCTTGTGTTCTCGAATGAAGAATATGTGGGATAATGTTCGTGAATGGTTTGTTCATAGATTTGCAGCCACTCACTTGAAATATCCACCATAATTATAGCTTGGAACTGATCTCTCTCGATCTCAGCTTGTGTACGTTGGTATGGATAGAAACAAATCTATATATATACATAGAGCTCCATCATAAATCTCTGATAATCAGAAAGAAGTTGCACACTCTTGACTATTCCTATTGAGAAAATTTAATTTGAAGACTTGCTGTTTCCTGGAAGTCGCATAAGTTTGTCAGCTTACAAAGATGACGTCATCATTTACATGGTTACACACTTTGGATAATGTATTCGAGGATGTATGCAAGATTTATCTGTTACTATAGGTCAGAGAATTGCCTACCAAATAGTAAACAAACATCTAACATGCATGACAAAAGAATATTAGGTCAAGGGTTAAATATAAAAGAGAAAACGTTATATATGGATTAATTTATTTATTTTAATTTAATCTTTAAATTTTGATATTTAATTTTGTAATTTTCAAATATTTAGAAAGGTTACTTTTTTATATTTCTATTAAAATATTACAGTAAAACCCGTATGATATAAATAATACGTTCGTCAATCAAATGTTATGAACACGACAATTCTAATTAATTCTTAAATTCAATCCGAACTAATTAAATTCAAGTCTAACTAATAATTTAAGATTTTTTCTTTAATTTTTTCATGAAGTGATATGCAAAGTCTATTCTATAACATATATAATTCAAACTTCCTAAAAATCTCTATAATTATTTTTCATCAAATATTTGGTTAGAAAATGTATCACTAACTATTATTAATTATTAATTTGACTCAAATTTAATTAGTTTAATACGAGTTTAAAAGTTAGTTTGAGTTGTTATATCTTGCAATATTCGTATCATATCAAATTTTCATTTTCTAACGAAAGTATTAAAAAAATTTATTCTAAACATAAAATTTTAAAATTAAACTACAAGTATTTTAATTTTTCAATTAAACTATAGGTAACCGATGTTTTAAAAATTGAATTAGAAGTTAAACCAATAAGACTTTTATCGATATTAGATCGTCATAAAATTGATTAAAAATTAAAAAATTTGAAATATGATTAAAGGAAACTTTTCTTACTGATCGAAAATTTTGAATTTAATTAAAAAGAAAGACTATTAAATAAAAATTAATTAGTTTATTTTAGTTTATACAACTAATTAATTTACGAAAATTAACTGATTAATTAATAAATTAATCAGTTGTTAACAACAAAGTTTATTAAAGTAAATCGAACCAAAAAAATTGAACACTAAACTAAAAAATTAGCTTGTTCAACTGACTGAGTTCGAGTTTTTAATAATCACATATAACAACTATTTTTTTACCCCGCTAGCTACTACTTAGGTAACCTGGCATCTCATCCACCAGCCATGACGATGATGACTCCTTCTTCATTAAGATTCCCTCACGATGTTCCTTGTACTGTTTATATCATATTATAAGTAATGCCATATTCCATGGGAAATTTATTTTTTTCCGCCTCGATTTGAACTTCTAATAAGATTGACTTCTTCGGTCCATCCCTCCTGCTAAGACATGTTCTGTGAAGCTTAAGGCAACTGTTAATACTTTCATTTCATTTCATTGCAAGATGAAGTAAAAAACATGTCATCGCTTCAAGTAAAACTGACTGATTCTACAATTACAACACTTTGATGTTTGTTTTCATTAGGAGGTTGAAAAATCTGTAACAAAATGTTTGTATATATGCATCGTCTTCTCACCTACCATTGTCTGAACTTGAGAAGTTAAGCTCGTAATTTCTTACCAAACAAGTAATCATTAATCATGGAAAACTACAGTTAATCCAGTTTTACGATGTTGTGAATGCAGTTGGTAAGTAGTATTTGGATTTTGGATATAGATTAACATTGTTGACTAAGAACAACTCACGTACACACACACATAGTTCTGAACCAGTAGTTTTCCATGAGTAATTAGGTTTCTACAGCGCACTATCTTCCATGAACAGTGGACCCTAGCTACAAGTTGTACGTAGCCCCTAAGCAAATATATATATATGGGTTTTTGACCAAAGACTTGCATTTAACACTTGGTGGTCATCATCAACTCCTAGGGGAAGCCTGAAATATTTCTATATGCTTCGTGTCCAACAGTCCAAGAGACTCATCAAATTTGACCATTTCCAAGGATAGAACTTGAACGTAGCTAACCAATTAGGTTGATCATTGATTTGTCTAGTGGTCAGGTATAGTTGTTTCAGTCGAAGAAACCTGCGTACCATTTGGAGTTTTTCGACTCCTCGATTCGTATTCCACTACTGTTTGTGAAGTACTTGGGAACATACACCTTCGCATCTTTTCCATGAGGTGAACATCTAGAAAGTATTCCACGCGCCTCATCGACGCTCTTTTCATACGACGACTCTTCCGATTTTGTAGACTCTGAGAGATGGCTCAGTCAGATCCATCTACACCAGACCTAGCGACGACACGCCTGGTTCATCTATATCAGGCTCAATCCTGACTTCAAAGATGGAAGATCCTAACAGATTTGTTTAATATGCTTGACAGTTGTTGTTTGTTATTGTCCCCATGTGGGTGGATTCTTAAGTAGGAGTTTAGATAAGCTTGACGTGAAAAACTCATGCCTATTCATCCTCGTAGTCACATTGAGGAATTACTAGAAGAACAGTCTAGTAAGGACAGTGATACACAGTTTGCTGTCTCTGTGTCGACAGATGAAAAGATTAAAAGTTCTAACATTCTATTAATAATTAACTTTATAACATAAAATAAAGAAAGGATATTATTATAAAAAATAAAATTAAAGTATTTTATTATTAATTTTTAAAATTTAAACTATAATTGTAAAATTCAATAAAATTAAGAATTCTTTTAGTATTAACAACTATTAAATGATAATAATTTCATAATAAAAAAAAGACATTTAAGAAGGTTTAAAAAGTGTTTTAATGACCAATTTGCATTACACAGGAGATAATATTTATTTTTCAAAAAAACATATTTTCCTTAAATAATCACTAGTTATTCTTTTCTTTTTCTTCATTCATCTAGATGAAATTAGAGTACAAATGTCCCATAATTCAATTTCAAACCAACATCTTTAAGATTCAACCCGTTCAGGAGTGGGAAATTGACCACAATAGGTATAAGCAGAGCCTTATGTGAGTCTTTATGGTGTGTATAGCCTTATGTCTGTTGTCAAACAAACTTCACTTGAATGACGAACATATAGGGACAAGAAAATAATAACTTTGACCACAGCCCCCATAAAAACTTTAGACAGTCAACAATCTCCAGAGAATCCCATTTGATAAGGAAGAGTCTGACTATAAAGTCTTTTCTTATACACAGGAAAATAAAGATGTGAAAAAAAAAACAAAATGTCATTTTTCAAATATTATAAAATCTTTAATTTTCATTAATATATGAGGATATTTTTATTTTTATTTTTATTTTTTACATCAAACATGAATCTTTTGAGTCTATAGAAAAAATGAATGTTTTAAAAACCGGACTGGAAGTTAAACCAGTAAGATAAAAGGTTTGAGATTTAAAAGAATCAACTAGTATTAAACTGTCATAAAACCAGTTAAGATTGAATAAAATTAAACAATTTGAAAAATGATTGAAGAAAATTATCTTTACCTATTAAAAAATTTAAAGTTTAATTAAAAAAGAGAGCATTAAATAAAAATTAATTAGCCTATTTTGACTTATAAAAATTTATTAATTTATAAAAATTGACTAATTAATTAATAAATTGATCGATTTTTAATAACAAAAATTATTAAACTAAATAGAACCGAAAAGATAGCCAGTGTAATGTTTTTAATGTTAAACCTGCCGAATCGGTTCAGTTTTTAAAACAATGAAAAAAATAGATTAATTGGGTTAACTAAAACAACGAATAAAAAGTTAGTAATTATATTTATGTATATATTGCTTTTCGTTCTTAGTAAAACAAGTCCAAAAGGGAAGGCACTAATATCCACCACCAGCTAATCTGATAATGATGCATCTGAAAACGAAAGGAACAGGGTGCATTGACTCTTATTGGATGTTTAAAACAGCTTCTTCTTCTTCTTTTTTTTCTCACGAGATATTTTAGAAGGGTTTTAACTATGAAAAGACACCTTTAAATTATCCATACCTAGATTAATCTCCGTTCGAATAGGGTGAAGGCAAAACTTTGACCCCAAATTTTAAACAACTACATATATAAAAGGGGTTTGAACTCGCGACCTCACTTAAGCTAAAAAAATCTCTTACCAACTCCCGTGCCTTATGGTTAAACAGGTATTCGATCTTTCCTCAGTTATAATGTGAAAGCATACATGAACCCTAGAAGACTTTCATGTGCTTGCTTTCATAGGTTTGCGTCTGACCAGGAATCACTGCTTGCAGGGAACGTCGTTGTTTGGTCAAAGACGGATGAGCATGTGAAAATTAATGATAAGTCCAACAAATCCATCTTGAATTTGTCGGGATAGATATGCAGATTGTGGACCACAATCCTTTCTCGTTTCTTCGTCTTGACTTAACTGGGTACATTTACTTGAGCTATTCCTGTTCAACACATTCTTTTTATGACTTTTCCTAATATTTGATTGAGATTAATGTGTTACAAAAATTTGAAGTAAATGATTATTTTATTAAAATAGTATTCTTTGCTCTTTGAAATATCGTATAAATGTAACAATACTAAAAATATATTTAGACAATTAACAAAAAGCTTAAAATGATATTAATATTATTTAAAACGAGAGTAACCTTTTAACGTTTTCAATTTAGTGACTAATCATTTTATACTCCCGACAAATCAAGTTAAAATGTTATTTTTACTGACGTGACTAATACACGGGCATTCATGACGAAATTAACTTTTTAATATGATTTATACAAATTTTGATAAGTCGACGAAAATTTTAAAAGATTGATACTAAATTAAGAAAAAATAAAAAAGTTAGGAACTATTTAATTTGTTACCCCTTTCAAAAGCGTTACAATACAACATAAGGACAATATAAACCTTTAAGGTTGAATTTAGACATACATACCGATAAAATAATACAGAGCATTTTCCTGTTGGCAAGAGTATAGACTTTTTCTTTCCCAGTTTTGATAGTTAAGAGCTTGTCAAGTCAGCTTTGGTTTCTGATCAGTCGCAATCTCTTGGTTACGTGAACGGTACGAGTTTCACTTTTCTTTGAGACCAAATCCTCTGTTCCTACTATGCAAGACCAACCCTGTGCCACTCAAGCAGGACAAGACCAATCCTGTGCCACTCAAGTATGGCCACAAATTTTTCTGGGTCCTGCTTGAGTGGCACAGGGTTGGTCTTGCGTAATGGGAACAGAGGATTTCACTCCCTTTTGAGATTTTTTCTAAATTCTGATGAAATAATCCTTGAAACATGAACCTGGATCGGTAAATGCCATAGAGTGTTGTGTCCTAAAATTGGGTAACGGAATGCGTATATGTTGTTATGATTTTGTTTGAAGACGTAGAAGAAAAACATTAAAAGGGAGAGAGTAACATAGATTTCATTGAAATAGAGAGAGAACCAAATTCACACACACTGAAGTTTCATATTGTTGAAGCAGTTACTTAAATACACTGGACTCTTCATTTAAATGCTGCACTTTGCCTTCTTTCTAATGTGGATAACTATTTCTGTCGTTTATTATTATTACGTATCGTCTTCTTCATTCTTCTCTGTAACAATTCCCCTCCTCTTAACATGTTTGTCCACCAAATTGATTTTCGGGTAACATTTCCGAATATCGAAGAGGTATTCCCAAGTCGCGTCCATATTTCCTCCATCAGACCATTGCACTAACGACTGAGTTACTGCCCTGTTATTCTTCTTTGCAATGCGTCTGTCTAGTATCGTTACAGGAATTCGCTCCACAGGGGTGATAAATTCTAGCAAAGCTGATGAGACTCTATTCCGATCCAATTTTGCTCTCTTTAGTTGTGACACATGAAACACGGGGTGTATCAAGAAAGTTGCTGGTAGCTCGAGTTTATAAGCCACCTTTTCCATTTTCTGCGTCACATTGTGTGGCCCATAATACAGGGGAGACAACTTCTGATTGTTCCTCCTCTGTAGAGTGTGCTGCCTGTACGGTTGAAGTTTGAGTAGCATCATTTCGCCAACTTCAAATTCACGCTCCGAACGTCTGGCATTAACATACTGTTTCATTCTATTTTGAGCTCTCTGTAAGTGGAACCTCATTACATTGATCATTGCTTCTCTGTCCTTAAGAACTCGATCCACTTCTGTCACCTTTGAGTCTCCCACTATATACGACGTGTACACTGGTGGAGGGTAGCCGTATAACACCTCAAAGGGTGTGGAATCGATAGATGGCCGATATGTGGTATTACACCACCACTCTGCTAGCGATAACCACTAGTGAACCGATCAACAACCACAAGAATCACCGATTTCCCTTTAGATACAGGTAGTCCTTCAATGAAATCAATACTGATCTCCCTCCAGCTTCCCTCCAGAATTTTAATCGGTTGCAGCAGCCTCGGGTATGCTGAATTGTCGTATTTGTTTCTTTGACAATACATGCAGTTCTAGACATACCTCTGCACATCTCTTGCTAATCCCTTCCAGAAGAACATATTATGTATCTTCTTTGTTGTCGCCACCACCCCAGCATGACCCCCCATCGCCTCATTATGGCTGATTCCGATTATTTGTTGCCTTAGCGCCTTGTTATTACCAACCACCAAACGACCTTTCCACCTCAACAGTCCATTTTTTCACTCGTACACACTAGACTTTAGTGTACCATTTCTCAATCTACTAATTATTTCCTGCATCATCCGATCCTCTTCCCAGCTCTTTTTTATCTATTCCAATAATTCACCATGTAGTTGTGTTACCGACAGCATCATTATTTTCGCACTTGTGATTCTTGAAAGGGCATCTGCAGCGTTGTTCTCCTTCTCACTCCGGTATTGTACTTTAAAATCGTAGCCAAGCAATTTTGGAAGCCATGATTGCTGGAATGGAGTTGTCAGCCTCTACACCAACAAATATTTGAGACTCCTATGGTCTGTTCTCACAACAAATGGCTTACAGCTCAAGTAGTGATGCCAGTGTTTAATTGCTTTGATTATCGCCAAAAACTCCTTCTCGTAGGTTGACAACCCACAGAGTCTTCTTGCTAACGACTTACGGAGGAACGCTATAAGGTAGCCTTCCAGCTGCAGTACTGCTCCTATTCCTTGTCCACTGGCGTCTGCTTCAATTACAAATGTCTTTGAGAAGTCGAGCAATGTTAACACCGGTGTTGAAGTAATAGCTTTTTTTAATTCCTGAAAGGCCTTCTATTCTTCATCCTGCCATTCTCAGTTCATCATACATTCCTTCTTCAATAATTCCATTAATGGCTTAGCAATCATCTCATACCTTTTAATAAACCTCCGATAATACCCTGTAATTCCTAAGAATCCTCTGAGCTCCTTAATCCCTTTGGGTTCCGGCCACTCCTCAATCGTTTTAACCTTTCGGTAATCAGTGGCGACCTCCATCTCCAAAATCATATAACCTAAATACGCAATTTGTCTCACTCCAAACACACACTTATTACCTTTTAAGAATAATTGATTCTTCCTCAGTGTCTCCATCGTTGTTGAGATATGTTGAACATGTAGCTGCAACGACGGGCTGTATATCAAGATATCGTCGAAGAAGACCAAAATAAAATGGCGTAGATACAGTTTGAACAGCTCGTTCATCAGCCTTTGAAACGTCTAGGGAGCATTCGTTAGACCGAACGACATGACGAGGAACTCGTAATGACCTTCATGCGTCCTGAATGCAGTCTTCGACACATCTTTCGGCTGCATTCGGATTTGATGATATCTGGAGCGTAGATCCAGTTTAGTGAACCACCCAGCCCCCTGCAACTCGTCTAATAATTCCTCAATCAACGGTATCATAAACTTATCTTTCACCGTGTGTTTGTTCAACTCTCTGTAATCCACGCACATCTTCCATGAATCGTCCTTCTTCTTAACTAAGACCACTGGTGACGCATACGGCCCATAACTCTGTTGGATGAAGCCTTGCCTCATGAGATCCCGAACTGATTGTTCGATTATATCTTTCTGTACTCCTGAGTATCTATACAGTCGGACATTGATGGCTTCAATTCCTTCCTTCAGCACTATCCGGTGATTGTATTGGCAGTTTGGAAGAAACTCGGTCGGTTCCTAAAAGACTTCCGCATACTCCAACAGAATAACGTTAATCTCATCGAATGCGCTCCATTGATCCGAGGTCATTCTCATTTGTTGTAACTAGAGTTCAATTGGTGATGATAGTTGCATCATAAATAATTGACCCATCGTTGCTCGGTGTAGATGTTTCTAGAATTCCTTGTTGGATACGATCTTGGATCTTCCTTCCGGGTTTCCACTTAACGTAACCAAGCGTCCCTCCCATTTGAACGTCATTGTTCGGTTCTTGAAGTTGCATAAAACCTCATTTAATCCACTCAACCACTGCACCCCTAATACGACATCGCACCCTCCTAATCTTAATACCAATGCGTCCATGGTGAACTGCACTCTTTGCATCGTCAACGTGAATCCTTTACAATACTGATGACATTTCAGTTGTAATCATCCTCCTACGGTGAGGAGAATGGGTCCCATCTCTTGAAGCTGACATCCTCCTTTCATTGTGACTGAAGTATCCACGAAATTATAGGTGCTCCCATTGTCGATCAATATATGTACCTTCCTTCTTTGGTGCACCCCAACCACCCTCATTTTAGAGCCGGCGCTGGGCAGGGGCCTGCCCAGGGCCCACTATAAGAGGGGGGCCCCTCAGCCCCTCTCTATGCCAAGTTATTGAAGTTTTTTTGGATGCATCCCATGACTCTTTGGTTCAAGAGCAACGCAATGAAGTGTTAAAAATAATGACAGCAATGCATCCCATGACTGCAATCCGCAACGGCAAAGATTGCAACTAAAAATAAGTG
>JAOQMQ010000003.1:26516039-26531170 GCA_027563845.1 Erythroxylum subrotundum
CTTATAAATAGTCTTGAAATATTTAAGTATACTTTTACCTTCTAATTTCTTTATTTTCATCAATATATGTATTTGAGATACTCCAACTCAAAAATTAGCAGCAAAAAATTTTACGATTCTGGTTACGTAAACTTATAGTCATTTATGTTTCATACAAATATGTAAACTTAAATATATTGTCAATTTATTGGGGCCTTTTTTTAATTTCGCCCCGAGCCTATAAAACTATAGGAACGGCCCTGCCTCATTTGCTTAAATTCAGTGTTCCCGGATAATCCTAGCATGGCTTGCATGGAAACCATCGTGTTGTCTTCTTCTTCTGGACTCCCCTCAAGTTCTTCCTCTTCCGCTTCAGGAGAGTTCTTTCCGTTGTCATCATCTCCAGTAATTGCATATAACTGTAATTGTCTCTTTTTACATTGATGGCCAATATTATATTTCTCGTCGCACCAGAAACAAGGTCCTTCGCCCTTTTCTCATTGAAATCTTTACTATTGAAATGCCTCTGAGGTTTAAAAGTTCTTACCAATGATGATGGTCATAGCGTCAACGTTGGTGTAGGTAGTATTCCGTCAAATGGTGACCTCCGAGTGACATTCGTCGACTATGATCCACATGAATTTGGGTTCAAACTTCTATTATCATTCATCCCTTTGATCAATGTTCCATGTTTAAACGTCATATTCCCCGTGGACCTCAATATTGCCTCCTATTTATGAGTTAGCGTATAAGCTTGATGCAAATAGTGGGACTATGTAACTTCACCATCACTCCGATCTCTGGTTTAAGTCCCTTAATGAAGAACCCCACCAAGAACTCTTTAGATAGCGTCAAGCTGTTGGAATGGTGATCGAATTGCGCACAATAGTCTAGGACTGTCCCCTATTGTTTCAACTACTTAAAATCTCCTACCGGATCGTCAAATATTTCTGCGTCGAACCTTTGCTTCAAACCTTTTGTGAACTCCTCCCATTCCACTACTTCTGCCTGGTTACGATTCCTAACATACAAGCGATACCATTCCTGAGCTCGTTCATCATGTGTAAGATTGCCACACTCACCTTTGTCTTCTCAGGGTTCTGATCCAACAAGAAAAACTGCTCGCATCGGTACAACCACAGTTTAGCATTCTCACCATCAAATGGCGGAAACTCAATCCGGCTCATTCTTATAGGTGTTACGTTCCCATCTTGCTCTTGCCTTACTAAACTACCCTGCGGTATAGGTTCGGTCGCTCCAACCTCTTCTCCCAGTTTTTGAAAATTATGCGGGAGTAAAGCTCGTAATTCTATCATTTCTTTTTCCACCTTTTCTGTTCTATTTTGAATCTCCGAAAACATCCTCTTGTTCTGATCATGTGACTCCAAGAACATCCTCTCCGTTACACTCTTCAAGTTTCTTCCACTCTTCGCAACTCAGTGCCTTTGGTGCCTTCTACCATCGTTGCTTTTTACAGGTCGACTTCTCTTATACCAAAATGTTGTGTACTAAAAATGGATAACGGAATGCGTACATGTTGTTATGATTTTCTCAGAAGATGTAGAAGGAAAACATTAAAAGGGAGAGAGAAACATAGATTCCATTGATATAAAGAGAGAACAAAATTCATACACAGTGATCTTTCATGCCGTTGAAGCCGTTAGTATCCGGCTTTAATACAAATCTATTATACTCTAGTCTTACGTCCAGCTTAAATACACTTGACCCTTTATTTAAATGCTGCGCTTTGCCTTCCTTCTAACGTCGATAACTATTTCTGTCGTTTATTATTATTACGTATGTCTTCTTCACTCTTCTCGGGAGCAGCAGCTCCACTCATCAGAGACATAATAGGAAAACAGAAACACGTGATCTTCTGTCTTCTACTTGTCAAGGTCAAAGCTTTGGCCAGAGAAACATGAAATCTTGAATAGTAAGAGATGACAAATACTGAATCTTTGATATTCATTTCTTAGATGGAAGACGAGAACAAGAAGGCGGCCAAAAATTCAAAAGATATTATACAGAAGTAGCATTTACAATCAGATGGTGTTGACAGAATCCTACACGGCTGCTGTACAAAGCCAACATCCCACAACTAAATTTATCACCATCTTCCAATTCTCTTCCTGAAAAGATGATGCCTAAATACCTTTTGTTTTCTTCTTTTCTTTTTCCTGTCAACTTATGCTTCTTTTTTTTTTTTTTGCTTTACTCTACAGTTATTTCCAGTATTGTGGTAAGCCTGGGTCGTTTATATCTTCTAAGAAGTAATGAAGAACATACAACACTTACAGATGAGAGGGCCATGCATGCACCAGCTACCCATGGTGGCAGCATAATCCCTAGTGAAGGATAAAGAACGCCAGCAGCAACAGGTATGGCAACAACATTATAAGCCATAGCGAAAATATAATTCAAACGGATGCGAGCAAAGGTTTTCCTTGAGAGATCAATGGCCGTGATTACATCCTCTAAATTATTCCTCATCAAAACGTAGTCCGCAGCTTCTATAGCAATGTCGGTTCCTGCACCAATTGCAATGCCAACGTCTGCAGCAGCTAGAGCAGGCGAATCATTGATACCATCCCCCACCATTGCAACTGTGCTTCCGTCTTTTTGAAATGAGCGGATGACATCAGCTTTCCCTGCTGGCATAACTTCGGCTTTAACATCTTGTATACCAACCTGCATACACAACGTGTACTAAATAAGTCTCCTTAGCACAAAAATTTAGACCAAATATCTTTAGGACTAGAAATTAGCCATAGTAGTCCAGAATTCAACTTCAATTTGTTTAATCGGGAAGAATCAGATCAGTCTGCCAGGTGATATACCAAATTACCAACCATTTAGAGCAAATGACTACCATTCATCATAGAGAAAGGATTGAGGCAAACGGCATAAATATGGTAGCCAGTTAAGAGATACATCATTTCATAGTGTAAGGCTTACCAGCAATGGAAGAACAGTATTCAGTCAATTGATATACAGCAAAAAGTCCACATAATCTCATACAAACCTCCTTGGCAACAGCTTGAGCAGTCCTCCAATTATCTCCTGTCACCATAACTGGTTTAACACCCATTTTGTAAAGGCCTTCTACAACTACAGAAGCTTCTCGCTTTAGTGGGTCTGCAACCCCTAAAACACCAACTAAGCTGTCATTAAATGAAACAAGAATTCCTGTTTTTGCACTTTCTTCGAGTTCAACCACAAAATTTTCTACAGAAGTTGAAATGGGAATTCCACTTTCAGTCATTAGTTTTCGATTTCCAACCTGCTCAAGACACAGTGGAAGCTATGACAACCCGGAATCATGGAAAATTTTCTTGTTAAGCTTAAAAAACCTAATAGATAAAAAACTCACCAGAACTTGTTTTCCATCTATGAAGCACTTCACGCCTCTTCCAGGAAGGGCCAAAAACTCAGAGACATCAAGAAGCCATCTAGAGGTTGTGGATTCTTTACTGTTGCTTTGGCCACCATAAGTTGGAGAAGATTCATCAAAGAAATGGAAATGGCGTGCATACTCCACTATTGCTTTTGCCAATGGATGCTCACTGCTAGCCTGAGCCATGTTAAAACAGATGGGAAATCAGTAAAATTGTTCTATTATTAACAATAACCATTATCAATGAGAGAGATACAGCACTAGAAATCCCCTAAAGTTCCCAATTTACATGGCATGGCATGCCAACATATAGAGGTTTTTCCCTTATTTCCTCTGTAGATCCAACTTATGAGAGTTTGTGACGTATAATCCTGACGTTATGAACTTGAGGAAACTTCTGTACATGTGCCATACAGCTAAACTGAATTGCCGAAACCATAAGGACTGTTTCTTTGAGTCATAAATAAAACAGATAAATAAGCTCCATATCCACCAAAGATGCATGCACAGGTCTGTATGTGCGAGCTTATATGGAAAAGAAAAAGGAAAGAAAGTACCATCATCAAACAATAAAATTCCAAAATTCATTCACAACTAATAAGCACCAGAAAATCACCTCTGCGGAAGCCACCCATCTGAGGAATTCTCCACGATCCATACCGTTGAATACTTTTGCGGTAGTGACACTGGCTTTTCCTTGGGTTAAGGTGCCTGTTTTATCAAATATGACATACTTAATCTTCTGAGCCCTTTCCAAAGCATCCCCTCCCTTTATGAGCACCCCATTGTTGGCACCAACCCCAGTTGCCACCATGACAGCAGTCGGTGTTGCCAATCCAAGAGCACATGGACAAGCAATTACCACAACAGAGATTGAAAACATGAGGGCAAAGACAAAATAATTTCCATTGTCTGGAAGCCATGTTTCTGGGTATGCCCCCACAGCTCCAGCAAGATACCTACAAGTTGAAAAATGTGATGAAAAGCAGGGTCCAGACTTGGACAGCCAAGTCAATTTATGGATCACATAGCCAGCAAAACAATCCTCCAAGGACTTACCAAGCAAATAATGTTAACAGAGCCAAAGTAACAACCGTAGGAACAAAAATGCTAGCAACCTGCAAGCCAAAAAGAATTTAACATAAGAATGGCAGCAAATGTACATGCGTTAATTTGCACAAACCAATAAGATATTCCTCATTGGAGGAGGAATATAATGGGACATGAGAAAGTAGATTTTACATATGAAGAACAAATAAAAATAAAAAAAGAATATAAGCAACACTTACAAAATCTGCAAATTTCTGGATTGGAGCTTTGGACATTTGGGCTGTTTCAACCAAACTAATTATCTGGCTCAAAACAGCATCAGCTCCTACGTTGGTGACTTGTATATGAAGTGCACCATGTAAATTTATTGTACCTCCAATAACTGATGAGTTAACCTCTTTCGAAACAGGCACAGATTCACCAGTTACCATACTCTCATTGACATAACTTGAACCCCAAACCACTAAACCATCAGCAGGAACTTTTGCACCAGGAAGAACTTTTAATGTGTCACCAGGCTGAATCAGTAATGCATCTATTTCCTTTTCTCCAATACAGATGCCATCTATAAGACCAAAAAAGTAATAACGCTTCAATGTTTTTCATTGACAAAAGTTAAACTCTATTCTATAATTTTATCAGTTATCCCATATTAAAATATCCATTAAAGGGTTCCTTCTAAATTTTAGAACAAGATCCCTTCGGGTCAACCTAAACTTACAGCAAAATGTAAAATACAGATACTAAATGGAAGCCAAGTACCTTCATCTTTGACAACTAGCAGTGCCGTTGCTGGTGCAAGCTCTACCAATTTCTTGATTGCATCTGATGTTTTTCCCTTGGCAAGGCACTCTAAATACTTCCCCAACAGCACAAATGTTATCAGCATAGAACTTGTCTCAAAGTAAGTTGGAGACCAAAAGCCGGTGGCTGCACCATATAGTAACGCACAAACCGAGTAGAAGTAAGATGCTGTTGTTCCTAATGCCACTAAAACATCCATGTTGGTTGAACCATTTCGAAGGGC
Organism: Erythroxylum subrotundum; assembly: GCA_027563845.1. Taxonomy (NCBI): domain Eukaryota; kingdom Viridiplantae; phylum Streptophyta; class Magnoliopsida; order Malpighiales; family Erythroxylaceae; genus Erythroxylum; species Erythroxylum subrotundum. The sequence continues at coordinate 26,521,490 of JAOQMQ010000003.1, forward strand.
TCTGCCAGCTGCCACGTAAAAGCGCTTTCCAATGACAAATTGAACCACACTAACCAATAACCACTTCAACCAATCCCCCATTAGGAAGGGTCCACATCGCCACAGAATTAGTGCATACAAGATCGGTATACGAGGACATACCACTCGTATGAAAAAGATAGGAATCTGCAATAAGAATGCAGTCATCAAATGGTCAGGTTACAAGGAAGAAAGGAAGTAAATATGACGTGTAACATCAAAAATTTAAGGCAGATACTCACACTGAGAAGCAAACTGGAGACAAAAAGCCTAAACATATTGGAAGACTCTTCAACATCCTTTGAGGTCATTCTAGTAAATGGGTTTATAACATGTAACTTAAACTTCCCATTGCTTCCTCCTTCAATCCCATCAACCAAGGACCTAGAACTGACAACTTCAGGATCAAAAAGAGCTTCAAGTTCTTTGGATATCATATTGAAACGAAACTGCCGTACCCCTTTCAATGTGACAAGCATTCCTTCCAAAAGCTGCACATCCATCTCATTGAACACCCCATCAACTCCTAAGATGATTTTATCCTGCTGACTGCTTTGTACGAGAGAGCCTTCGAATCCAGCATCTTCTATAGCATTCACTATATCATCTTTACTGATTATAGTCGGATCATACTCAACTTCTCCCAAGGAAGTAGCCAAGGCTACCACTGCCCTTTTCACACCAGGAAGATTTGTCAAAATTCCTTCGACAGAGTTTACACAAGCAGCACAGGTCATACCTCCTATTCTAAACTGCCCCGTGAGGCTTTTATCTTGTTTCGCCTTACTAATGACAGGTTCATTTAGGATCTCTGCTTCAAAGCCTGCATCCTCTATTGCATTCTTGATGTCATCATCCTGAATTGAGAGACATCCATAAAAGACTAAGATCATGCAAGTCAACATCAGTAAACCGTGCGAGAAAGCATCTCATGCAATTAACTGAAAATTGCATATAACTTACGAGAACTCCCAACTTATTGCCATATTCCCAGATTTAAACATACATTAATGACAGGACCAGAACAACATAACGCCTAAATATGAATAACAGAATACGAAAATTCAAATTAATATTGGATTTCCTAAAGAAAATCAAACAGCAAGATTCCAAATTCCGAATTAAAACACTAACATTCAAATTCTTCATTCAAAATCTAAAAATCAAAGGCGAGAACCAACCTTGACGAGAATGGGGTCAAAGACAACATCAGCCTTGTTCTGAAGCAAAGCTACAGAAGCTCTAAAAACCCCATGAACGCTCTTGAGAGCTGATTCAACAGAATTAGAGCATGCTGCGCAGGTCATCCCCGTAACTCTGACTTGAACTCTCCTAACGCCTTCTTCATCATCACCAACCGCAATCACATGCGAATTGTCGTCGTTTTCGCAAGAGTCAAGGAGCCTGACGTCCTCCATTTCGTCGGAAGATCTCCGGCCGGCGGAAGCCTGGATCATCTGCAGGTCTCTCATGCTCGGCGCCATTGTTAAGAGCACCGAGCACACAGAGAACAGAACCTGAAGAAACAGAAGAAGAACACAGAAAAAGGTTTCGAGGCGGAGAAAGAGAGAGAGAGAGCGAGAGGCTTGAGAGGAAGACCCGGTTGGGACAGTAACTTCTCGTACACAGGCTGCCGGTAAATATATTTAGTCTTACGTTAGGACTTTTGTCGTTTAAATGGACGAAACTGCCCCTCTGTACTTGGAGAGTTTGGTGGTTTTGTAGTTGTACTACTAGCTCCTTTTTCTTCAATTTTTTCTTTTATTTTGTTTTAACAAAATAATTACAATCTTTAAATAAACTTTTGAAATTACAATAAACCTTAGTTTATGCATTCTAAATAAATTATATAAAAAATCAAATGACAATTTCATGCACAAAGCTCCCCATTTTGTGAGGATCAGAAAGAGGTCATCAATGCACACAACCTTCTCTTTATAACTTGTACGAAGAGATAGTTTATATTATTCGAAACTGTGACCTATGGTCATAAAGAAGCAATTTTTAGTAATATTAGCAAATTGTAATTGATTAATTAAGATAGTTAATATATTCTAAATTTTATAATAATTAATGCATAACTTAGGCAAAATTGAAAATATTTGTATGATGAAAATATATACCTATCTTTATAAGTATAAGACATCAAACATTGTGTTTAAAAGGAAAAAAGAAATGACCATGATATTTTGTTGTGAATTGATTTAGAGTTAATGATATTGGTCATATTGGATTATATTCAAATTAATCAATTGTATTTAAGTTTGAGGAATTGATTTAAATTTTAAAATTTTTATTTTTATTAAAATACTATCATATAATTAAATTAATTTTAAATTGAAAATTGTCATTAAAATAAATTTACTTTCAAAATCTAATATAATAAAATGACATCAATATTTTAAAAATCAGACTGAAAGTTAAACTGGTAAAACAAAACGATTAAGATTTAAAATGTTCAATCAGTATTAGACTGTCATAAATTTGCTAAATATTTAATAAGTTTAAAGAATTTGATATTGTTTTTACTTATCGAAAAATTTAAAATTTAATTAAAATATAAATTTTTAAATAAATAATTATTTATTTATTTAAGTTTATTAAAAAAATTATTAATTGACCATTTATGAGAAATCCATGGGCTGAGTCCAATTCCACTTTCCAATCAACTCAACCGCTCCCTTTGTTTAGTGGAACCATGACTTTGTCTACACTACGTACGAACATGAATAAAAGATCCAAGGTCAAAAAGGAAACTTCTGCTTTTCGTGTGAAGGGGATTTATTTATATAATATTTATATTTTCAAAATTAGGTATCTAAGTAGTTTTTTTTAATTTGTTTTTTTTAATTGAACTTTGTGAGTACTCTGGAGCAGTACGAGGGGAAAGGATAGTGAAGTAATTTTCGAGAATTGGATTAGATAAGATTAGTTGAGGTTACGTAACATGAAGTCTTCGGTTGTCTGAACGGAAGCAGAATGGCGACCGGACCGGAGTTAGATTGAAGTGACGGGAACTTCTTGCTTTGTTGTTGGGTTAGATACGGCAGGTGAGAGAAGCTGATGAAATGTCAATTTTCTGAAAAAATTATTTATTAATTAAATTCAACTTTAATAAAATATGTTTAATTAATTTTAAATATTCAAATTTAATTTTTAAAAAACTTGGAAAATATAGGACCTTTTCTAGGTAGTGGTCAGGTCACTACTTTCTTTTGTTTTATCTTCTCTTTGTTAAAGCTCAAATATAGAAAGTTATAAGATTGCTTTGCCTAAATAATGGAGGAGGATCCAATATATCACAATTAAGAGTCAATAATACAGATCTAATCTTATCAAACCTCATAAAGTTAACTAGGTTAAACTATTGTGAAAAGATGCTTTAGTAAGTAATTTAAATAATGAAAGTGTGATTAGTGTATGATGAATCGTTCCGCTGCAAACACTTAAAATATGTTCATGGTACTTAATCATGCTAAAAAACGTGATCAAACTTAGAGAATTAAGTCTTTTCCAATTTGCCTTTCTAACTTTCTAAAAATAGTTTTAATTTGATTTAAGTTCATTTAAATTATAGTTCCTCACTTATTGCTAGCTCAACTTCAATAGTTTGAGGCATGGTCATCACAATCTAAGATATAGATCAGCCTAAGGCATGGTCATCACAATCTAAGCTAAATCAAATAGATTAGCTAATTGCTTAGACTCATCAGAAAATGGTTCAGATAGTTCGGAAGATTGTTCATCAGAAGTTTGTTCAAAAATATTACAATGCTCAAAGGGACATTCTTTATCAGATATAGCAGGTATTGATGCTGGTACAAGAGTTGCTATGAACTATATTAGAGGTGCTAATATGCCTAATAAAATAAATAATGGTTGGCAAATTGGTCAACCATACCTTCAATCTCCTGCCTATGAATCGACAGGAGATAAACAAAGAGAAAGTATCCATACGAGTAGAAAAAATAAAAAGAGAGAAAAGTGGGGTGAGAGAAAAAGAAGAGAGAGACAAAAAATACAGGTTTAGTATTTTCTCCTCGTAATTCTCCAATTTTTTAGTAATAAAATTCATCTATCCTTGCTCGTGGTTTTTACACTAATTTAGGAGTTTTTAATGTAAAATTTAGGTGTCTATTTTATCTTAGATATTTTTAGTTTCGTTTTAGCTGCGACTCTACTATGTCCAATTCCTAATTGTTCCTAACAGGTAGTATCAGAGTCAGCCTTAGGTGTGTATATCTACTTATTGTATGCTCTGTGGTTGCCACTAATAGTGGATCCTCCACGTTAAAGTATAAGTTATAATATTATTCACTCTATCAAAGGCACCATTCATAAAGCGGTTGTGATAGAAGTAATGGCGACAAAGTACGACATTGAAAAATTCAACAGGAGCAATTTCTCACTGTGAAAACTGAAGATAAAGGCAATCTTGAGGAAAGATAATTGCCTGGCGATCATTAGTGAACGGTCAGCTGGAGTCACAGATGAAAAGTGGAACGAGATGGATGAGAATGTTGTAGCTAATCTTCACCTAGCTTTAGCTTATGGAGTATTATTCAGCATAGAGGAAAAGAAGACTGCGAAGGAAATATGGGATCTCCTCACAAAATTATACGAGGGCAAATCACTCTACATCAAAATTTTTCTCAAGGGGAAACTATACATTTTACGTATGGCGGAATCCACTTTAGTGACGGAGCATTTAAACACTTTGAATACTCTATTTTCGCAACTCACATCATTAGGGCACACAATAACAATAAGTGAACATGTGAAACTTTTACTTCAAAGTCTACCAGATTCATATGATCAACTCGTCATAAATTTAACAACCAATACCTACACTTTAGTCTTCGATGGCATTGCAACTGCTATTCTGGAAGAAGAGAGCCAACACAAGAGCAAGGAAGACAGGTTGGCAAGTTCGCAACAAGTGGAGGCCGTGGTGGTGATGAAAGGTAGATTAATGGAATGTGGTCCAAGTGGGAGTCACAATCATGGTATATCAAAATTCAGGAGTAAGAAGAACTATAAATGCTACAATTATGGCAAGAAAGGTTACCCGAAAAAGGATTGTTGTAATCTAAACAAGAAAGATTATATTCTTCAAAGAAACGTTTCAAGCACTTCAGATGATTGAAGTGCAATGGTTTGTGAAGCAACAACGACTATTGAAGGAATAAGAAGATTTGCTGATGTCTGGCTGTTTGATTTAGCAACTACTTTTCATATGACCTCTCGAAGAGAAAGGTTCCATGAGTATGAATTTGTCTCTGGAGGATCTGTCTACAGCTGTAATGATCAACCTCTTAAGATCGTTGGTATTGGCACCATCAAGTTAAAGTTGTATGATGGTACAATTCAGACTATTGAAAAAGTGCAACATATGGAGGGCCTGAAGAAGAATTTGTTGTCTGTAGGACAACTGGATGATCTCGATTTTATATTTGAGATTCAAAACAAGATCATGAAAGAATTTAAACGAGTACTGGTATTCATGAAAGCAGAGAAGATTGTTGCAAATATGTACATGCTGAAGGGAGTAACTTTACATAAAGAAGAGGCATCCGTTGCGGTAACTAGTTCATATGACAAATTTGCAATGACGTGACATAAAAAGCTTGGACATATGTCAGAATAAGGAATGAAGATGCTTGCAGAGAATAACCTACTTATTGGTCTTATAAAGGTTTCACTACCCTTCTGTGAGCATTGTATTATGAGTAAGCAACATCGATTGGAATTCAACACATCAAAGTTCAGAAGCAAAGAAATTCTAGAATTGATTCACTTTGATATATGGTAAGCACCAGTTGCAACCCTAAAAGGAGCAAATTTTTTTGTATCATTCATAGATGATTATTCAAGAAGATGTTGGTATTTCCTATTAAGAAGAAAACATATGTGTTTTCAGTCTTCAAATTTCACAAAGCGCGGGTGGAACTCAAATCTGGTAAGAAAATCAAGTGTTTGTAGTCAGATAATGGAGGAGAATATATTGGTAAAGAATTTGATGAATTTTGTCAGCAAGAAGGCGCCAAAAGGCAATTCATGACAGCATACACTCCTTAACAAAATGGAGTAGCAGAGCAAATGAATATAACTCTGTTGGAAAGAACAAGAGCGATGATGAGAACTGCAAGCTTAGATAAGAAATTATAGGCAGAAGCAGTCAATACCGCCTGTTATGTGGTAAATCGAGCTCCATCAACTGCAATTGAGTTGAAGAAGCTGATGGAGATGTGGACTGATAAACCGGTGGATTATTCCAACCTTCATATATTTGGAAGTCTTGCCTATGTGATGTTCAATACCTAAGAAACTATAAAGTTGGATCCAAAATCTAAAAGATGCATTTTCTTAGGGAACGCTGAAGGTGTGAAGGGGTATCGTCTGTGAGATCCCACTGCCCAAAAGATTGTTATCAACATGGATGTTATCTTCATAGAAGATAAGGATTAAGAGCAAGTAGAAAATGTTTTCACTATACAAGAGAATCCATAAACTACAACAGTATAAGTGGATAGGGAGGGCAATATAGCATATTGTCTTTTAACTAAGGACGGGGAGTCATCAACTCTTCAAGAAGCAATGAATAGTTCAAATGCATCTCAGTGGATGGTAGCAATGCAAGAAGAAATTAAAGCACTTTATAAGAATAAGACATAGGAGCTAGTGTCATTACCGTAAGGAAGAAAGCCTATTGGCAATAAATGGGTTTACAAGATCAAGTGAAGTGGTGATGATCAAGTGGAGCAATATTGTGCTATATTGGTGGTAAAATGATATGCTCAGAAAGAAGGTATTGATTTTAACAAAATATTTTCTCTTGTAGTTCGACTCACTACAGTTCGAGTAGTTTTGGCAATGTGCGCTATATTTGACTTGCATCTTGAGCAGTTAAATGTGAAAACTGCATTTCTTCATGAAGATCTTGATGAAGAAATTTATATGTTCCAACCAAAAGGTTTTGAAGAAAAAGGGAAAGAGAACTTGATTTGTAGGTTGAACAAATCTCTATATGGTTTAAAACAGGCGCCGAGGTCTTGGTATAAGAGATTTGATTCCTTCATCATGAGCCTTGGATATAGCAGACTGAATGCAGACCCTTGTGCATATTTCAAGAGGTTTGAGAAAGATGATTTTATAGTCTTGTTGTTGTATGTAAATGACATGTTGGTAGCAGGCTCCAACAATGTTCGTATCAAAGAATTGAAGACACAGTTGGATAGGGAATTTGAAATAAGAACTTGGGACCAGTAAACAAGATTCTAGGAATGCAAATTCACCGAGACATAAATAATAGGAAGATTTGGCTTTCTCAAAAGAATTATTTGAAGAAGATCTTGTGGTGATTCAACATGCAAGATTGTAAGTCAATTTATACCCTTCTTCCTGTTAATTTCAAGTTATCCTCAAGTATGAATCATAGCAATGAAGAAGAGATGATGGAGATGCCTCGAGTACCGTATGCATTAGCAGTGGGGAGCTTGATGTTCGCTATGATTTGTACAAGATTAGATAATGCAAATGCAATGGGAGTAGTTAGTCGATACATGGCGAATCCTAGTCAAGAACATTGGAATACATTTAAAAGGATTCTCAGATATATCAAGGAAACCTCATATGTTGCATTATGTTATAAAGGATAAGATTTTACTGTCAGAGGATATGTTGATGCTGATTATGCAAGTGATATTGACAAAAGTAAATCCACTACTGGATATGTGTTCACATTAGTTGAAGGGGCTATGAACTGGGTTTCAAAACTGCAGTCAGTTATGACTACGTCAACAACAGAAGCAGAATATGTAATAGCTACATAAGCTAGTAAAGAAGCAATGTGGTTGAAGATGCTGAAAGAACTTGGTTATAAACAAGAGAATATTACTCTGTATTGTAACAGTCAAAGTGCTTTGCATCTTGCAAATAATCCAACATTTCATTCAAAGACAAAACACATTCAAATTCAGTATCAATTTGTTTGTGAGAAAAGTGGAAGAAGGAACGGTGGACATGTAGAAAATTTATATAATGGATAACCTGACAGATTTGATGACAAAAGCAATCAATGCTGACAATTTTATGTGATGTCAATCCTCGTGCGGCCTAACAGAGACGTAAGCAACATGAAGCGGCAAGGTAGAAAGAATTGTGTGAAGATATAATTGATTCTCAATCAAATCTTCAAGTGGAAGAATTGTCAAACTTAGTTGGCGTATTTAAGCACCAAATTTTGGTACCTAATATGCCTAATAAAACAAATAATGGTTGGTTAATTTGGCTAACCATACCTTCAGTCTCCTGCCCATAAATAGGCAGGAGATAAACAAAGAGAAAGTATTCATACAGGTAGAAAAAGAGAGAGAGAAGTGGGGTGAGAGAAAAAGAAGAGAGAGACAAAAAAATCTGTATTTTTTTATGGGTCTAGTTTTTTTCTCTTTGTAATTCTCCAAATTTTCAGTAATAAAATTCTTTTATCATTGCCAGTAATTTTTACCCTGATTTAGGATTTTCCACGTAAAATTTGTGTATTTCTTTTATCTTCAATATTTTTGGTTTCGTTTTCGCTGTAATCCTACTCTGTCCAAGTCCTAATTGTTCCTAACATTTTCCAGTATTCAATTCAAACAACTCAAAATCTTTTGTATGACAATTGTCATCTTTGTAACAATGCTATAGTTTATTTTAGTGTTTAAAAAATTGAATTGATTCGATCGATTTAACCGTAAAAATCTTAAGTTGTCTTACTTTTTCATTCGATCTTTAATTATTTAATTCGATTTACTTTAATAACCCTTATTATTAAAAATTGATCAATTATTAATTAATTGATCAATTTTGACAAATTATTCGATTTTAATAAATCAAATTAATTAATTAATTTTTATTTGATAACTATTTTTAATTAAATTTTAAATTTTTTAATAAATAAAGTCAATCTAAAATTCAAGTCAGATAAGAATAAATCTAATTTGTGATCCCTTGTCAAAATAATTCAATTATGATATTGACAGCAATCGTATTGTATATTTCACCATGCAAACAGCGTGATGCGATACATAATTGACTCCGTTCACACACGCTTTCCTCTTTCTCTCTTCGTCTTGTATCATGTTCTGCATTCCTAATTACAGCTCTCCGATTTTCTCGGTAGCCAAACAGAAAAACAGGTCACGAAACATGTGAGAAGGTTCTCACGAACGCTGCCCACCGCGTGAACTGAGAGGACTGTCACGTGGATCACACGTCGACGATTAGTACGGATTCTTTTTTCAAAGATGCATTAAAATATATATATATATAATTTCGCACGTTTTTTTTTTCTATTTAGAAAGTGATGAATCCCAATGGGCATCCCTATCTACGTGTATATATTTTTTAAAAATAGACATCCCTATCTATATTGCTAGTGTAATAAGGCTACATTTTGAAGAAAAATAGTCGTCAAAACCCTTATCACGTCCCTACATTATTGCTTCGAAAAAAAGAAGAAGATAGTTTTAACTCGTAATTTGTTAGAAATGTCAACAGGTCGGAAAGGACTAGGCCGGTCCGTTGCTTGAGGAGTTGAGATAAGTGTTAGAGTGTCCCATATTGCCTAGACATGAAGATGTTAAAAGGTTTATAAGTAGTAAGGGTCAACTATCCAAACAA
>JAOQMQ010000003.1:26541674-26561873 GCA_027563845.1 Erythroxylum subrotundum
AATGAAAATATATCTAACCAAATCTTTTATATGAATTATAACATAAGTAAAACTAATATAAAAAATAAATATTAAAAAATATATAAAAAGTCAAATAATATTATATAAATATCAAAATAAACGTGAAGATGTGTTTGTGGGTATTGTGGGAATTATGTGTAAAACATATGGATAAAAGGGACTAAAAAATAGACTCACTAATTGATCTGAAAAATTTGTCTGAAAAAGTACTTTTTTGTAAAGCTTTAAATTTGAGATTCTTAAAAAACTATATTTTAACTGCCAAAAAAGTTATATCTATTAAAAAAGTACTTTTTTATTTTACAGTCAAACACTCATTTTTTTTAAAAAAGAGCTTTTGTGATAAAAAAAGTGCTTATTCACCCTCCAAAAGTTCAATTAAACAGGCACTTAATGAAATAAGGTAGGAATTGATTAACCGGAATAATAGATTTGTTCGGTCAATTAATAGAACAAACTATTCTAAGTAATCTTCCAATTCTAAGAGATTATAAATTCAAACCTATTAAAACAATAACCACTCGTAAAAATGCTAAAAAATATAACGAAGGAAATGATACAAACTCGAAAGATAAATGTTATAAATTTTATGATTATAAAAACGGTTAATTTAATTATAAAAATCTCAAATTTTACTTAATTTTATTGAACTTTTAAAAAAGTATTAAAATGTAAAAATAATTTGATATTAAATTAAATTAATTATAAAATAAAAATATATAATAGTGTATAAAATACTAATCTAAGTGATTTGTCAGTATTTTTGCTAAAATTATAAAATAGTGTATAAAATACTAATATTAAAAAGAACTATCAAACTAATGTAACAAATAAAACAATAAGTACAGAGGGCGCCAAAGTGAGTGTACGAGTTGTGTTGATGACTTTTGGGAAGAGGAAGTAGGAGCGGCCGCAGAGACGGTGGCGGTGGTGGCGGTGATGGTGGTTGGTGCGGATGAATGTGTGGAGGCAGGCACATTGTTGTGTCAGGTTGAAACTCCGAAATTCACAATGCCTCTCAGGCACGACCGCCTGCTTTTTCTGTCCCTAATGTGCAATACCCTCATCAGTCACACCCCAACATTAAAACCTCTAGTCCTCTATTGTACTAACTCTGTCTCCCAAGAACCGCTAAACAACAAACCAACACTTACTCGTTTATTTATTTTATTTTTTTTGTGCCCAGATATTTTTTTAACTCTTTACGACATATTTGCACGCAAGTCTATCAAAAATAACCTTTTTATTATATAAAGATAAGATTGTGTATTATCAAACTTTCTTAAATTTCACATTAGTGCAAGATTCAATTAAATGTAACAGTAACGATGACTAGTAAATCATTCTCATATTTGTAGCAAAATATTAAAAAGTTAAAAAAAACCTCTTTAATTTTTAAAGGGTAAAATAAGTAAATTTCTTTCAAAACTTTTTATTCAAATTTTTAAAAATTTGAAAAATTCCTTCTATTTTTATATTTTTTAATAAAAATATGAAATATACACGTTCATTAAAAAAATGACAAAATACATATGACATGAATATTACATTTGTATTAATTAAATACTACTTAATTGACGATTAAGTGTAACTTTATTAGTTTATTTACTATATATATATATATATATTCATGTGGATCATTTAGAAACAACCTATATACTAATTAGAGGTAAGAGTATGTACTATTGAACTTATCCTGCGTTTCAGCGAAATTTTTACTGGATTGTTATTGTTGTTGTTGTTCTGAAATCAAAAAGAAATAATTAAATCTAATATAAAATAATTTTTATAATTATCTTAAATTATTAATTTAAGTATAGTTTAATTGATTGATGTCAAATTTAAGAGTTAAATTGAGTTACTGTATTAGAAATATTTGATTACTCCATATTTGATGCATTTCATTGTTATTTTTAAACTAAAATTTAAGAGATTTTTTAAGAACATAAATAATTAGAAAATTTTTGGGATAATTGTAAAGATTACGAGTTTTAAAAAAATTTAAACTGTAAAAGAGTTACTTATCTTTTACCTCTTTTATTGTTAATATATTTAACTTTAATATCACAACTTAATAATCGTTGCATAAAAAGTTATTAATTATAACTGAATTAAGGTAAAACAATAAAGAGCAAATTCAGAAATTGAGACTAGATCACCTATTCTCATTACTCTGTTCCATAAAAATCTATCCATTCAATAAATAGAGCTCACAAAAATTGAATGACTAGGATTGCATCGAATAAGAAGACACACCAAAATTTGGAATAAAAGATCTTGAGTCTAGAAATTTACCCATGTACTTGCCAATATTAATGTTTTACCCTTTAACAAAGCTATGCCACTAATTTTTTCCCTCTCTTTTAACTTCTATCTCCTTTGTCTTGTCATTTTCAATATTTCTAGGAAAACAAAAATCACTGGTTCTATAGGTTCCTTACTCACTCGTACCTTTTAATACCAATATGAATCATTTTGCTTAAACTCAGGAGTACTTGATCAAGTACAACATAACTTGGGAGCATACCTTCCTGCCTAATGTGTCTCCCTCCTTTTTTCTATTTTTTTAATGTTTTCTCACTAACCCAAAATTTGTACAAAACAATACTTCTAAAGAGTAATTGCAATAATAACTAATTAACATCCGTTTTTTTAATTCCGCTAATACGCGAGGTTTGAGTTAAAGAGTAATTTCATGTAATTAATTTCGAATGTCAAAGTTTCAAGATTACAAGCTTATTATTATAGAAATAATATTAAACTAATTTAGGTGTATTAACTAGAAAATTATACTATTTTGAGGAGGTCCAATCTAAGCACTAATTAAGGTTTATTCCTCTAATAGTTCAATTCAAAGGGTTTTTGTTTAGTCATATCAAAACCTAATGTCTTCAAAATAAATTATTTTCAACCTTCATTCAATAAAAATTTAATCTGTAAAATTAAAGTTTGACATTATGATAATTTACTCCTACCATTTTTCTAGCTATTTTTAAGAATAAATATATTGAAAATTTGTGATCTAGTCTTTTCTGTTTTAGTCATCATATTATAAAAAATATCACTTATTTCTTTTATTATTATTTAATTATTACACAAGTTTGCTCCATCATATATAGTATTGAAATTTTAAGTTTCAATATAATATTATTTTAAAATGATAAATAAACAGAAACAATGAAATATAACATAATAAATTGTCTATTAACTAAACAATATTATAAAGAAAAAATAATTTTTTAAATATAAAAACTAAAATAAAAAGATCAAGTCCAATAATTAAAAAATCTAACTTAGTCGACCATTCAACCCATAAAAACATTCCGTTTTGTAAGTTCAATTTACTTTAATAACTCTTATTATTAAAAACCGATTATTTTATTAATTAATATATCAATTTTTATAAATTAATAAGTTCTTATAGACTAAATAAATAAATTAATTTTTATTTAATAAAAATTATCAATTAAAGAATTTAAATTATTTAATTAGCAAGAATAATCTCTTTTAATTATATTTTAAATTATTTAATTATATTTAATTTTTAACCAATTTTAAGAAAGTTTAATACCGATTAAATCTTAAAACTCATATCTTACCGAAATTTGAAAACATTGAGCAAGCTACATAAAATTAATATATATTTTATTATGAATTTGAAATTACTTTCCATTTGATAAAAAAATAAGAATATGTTTATTTTACCAAATATAATTAAGAAGAAACAAAAGTAAAACAAAAATGCAAATAATAATAGTATATTTACGTGCAATATCTTCCATTACATCGAGTACAAAATTGGTGGAAGCATGAGTAGCCAGATTTCCAACACTGTTCTGTACTTATCTCAACAACCACCTAAAATCAGTAACGGAAGTGCCCCATGCAAATTCCGATAGTGAAATTGAGAACAAAAAATAAAAATAAAAACTAAAGATAGAATAGTGCATGCAGCTACTGGCATTTCAGAAATAGAACTCACATGTGACTTTTTTTTCTTTTTTTTTTTTCTGAGCAGACCATCGTACTAATAATACCTGCCTTCATACAAATCAAACTCCATTGATGTGTTCATGTTATTCCGGCTTAATCCCACCTTAATTTTGTTGTTTTTTTTGGTTGTTTCTGGTTTTTTCAGAAGCATTATTAGGAAAGAGGAGCCCTGTGAGGAGCACTCTTTCTTCTGCTGCTCAAGGAGAGAACAAATCCTGGTAAAAACCGACTTCCTTTCTTTTTCTTGTTCATCACTTCTGGCTCTGGAGAGATCACTGAATCCACCATGGTCTCGTTAGAGCATGAAGGGCCTTGGAATTGCAACGGATCCTGTAGAATTGAGCTAGGTGTAATTTGACCATCATCATCCATCATCTCTGTGCTGTCCATCCTCAACCCTTCGAATTGCGAAAATGGGAAATCCGATTCGTCGATTCGGTATATTATCGAAGACAGATCCTCCCCTTGTTCTACCAAGTGATCAACCTGCATTTGTTGTTCCAATTTCATAACAATGTCAGATATGTTTAGGACTTAGTTTTTTACAAGTCACTTCAAAGTATGAAATTTACTATACTTGGAAATGATAAATCACAAGAATAGGAACACAACTCGACATATCTTTTATTAGCTATACCTTCTAAATACTGTATACCAAAATACAGATTCAAATCCAGTATATAACCAATCAAACAAAAGCTAAAATTGGACCTTGCATGAGAGAGAGCAGAAGTGGAATGGCTCCTGAAGAATCCTGTCACAAGTGAAGCAAATGTTGGCAGAGCTCTTGCAGGACCTTGACTGTGGTCTTTGATTCAAGAATATAACTTTGGCACTGTTTATAGTGTAGGGCTACAAGAAATAAAAGAAAAGAAGAAGAAGAAGAAGAAAAGATCATCTCAGTATCTGTACCTAAGAGATCAGATGATCATTGTATAATTCTTAACATGTTTCATCTTTTTCAGGTTTCAACAAAGGTTGGACAATAATAAATACCTGAATGTAAGAACAGTCAATAAGCTTCTCAAGATCTCCCAATCTAACGACGTCATGGTAAACATATCTTCTCACCTGTCAAATGGGGGGACAGACAACCTCAATTAATTCAGTTCACATCCTCAACCTGAAGTTGAAACTGATGAAAAGAAAAAGAAAAAAGAAGATATTTTCCATAAAAAACAAAAAAAAGAACCACAAGTTGAAGTTGGAACACAGAGAGATGATTAATCAAAATCTGAAAACTTTTTAAGAGGCAGATGATTGTAATCAAATCATGAAAGTGATGTTAAGATTTTGAACATGAAAGCTTGGCATAATTTAGGTGAAAAAGTTAGGCTACCCACCACTCATGACAAGGAAAATAAATGAACTGTGAGCTCCTATGAAGTTGAAAGCTTTTGGCAGATAACCATATAAAAATTGGATCTTTTTGATAAGAGATTAAAAAAAAAGGTATATGTGGTCAAACTTTCGCTTTCTTTGAAAGCAACAGGTGAGGAACCTTTGCAGGAGGAAATGGATAGGAAAGAGATCTTCTATATATGGGAAACAAACCAAAACCAAAAAGTAGGAATCAAGGGAGACACGATAATCCATTTATGGAACTCCATATGCATTAACTATATTCCATAAACAAAATCTAATAAGTTCCTTGAAGAAGAGTGAATCAAATTTCACTGAAGAATTCTCATTCTTCATGAGCATTCACAGGATGTAATTTTCTTCAATTGTTGAAGTTTCTAAGGAATTCAACAAAAGCATTTTGAACTTTTTTGGACTAAGATTTCAGAATTGGAAAGAGAGAACCATGGGGGAAAAAAACAAGAAGTAATTCATATCAGAAAAGATTTGCTAAATTCATATCATAAAAGAGAATTTGAGAAGCTCTTCAAGACAAAAATCCAGAAAATTGGACAAGGAACACTAGTAGACAAAAAGTTATTTCATGAAACCTATAAACAACTGAAACCGTGGACTGTGACGAATGGCAAGCCAAGAAATCTTAACATAAAACATAGGTAGGACGCGAAGATTCTGTAATATTTTCAAGGAATTTGGAAGATGAGCTAAAGGTGAGAAATTGTAAGGCTCGAAACTGTGTGTGACCAACACGAGGTGGAATTAATCATGCTCCGTCCAAAATAGAAATAATTGATTGGAAGAGGAAAAGAAGTCAAAGAAAGATGCTTTCCAACAGTGTTTTCCTTTGAAAAGTAAAAGAACAGAAGAAAAAATGATGTTTTTTTCTTTTAGGGTTGTAAAATTCAAAGAAAAAAGCTCATACCCACCACAGAATTAAGTAAAAACAGGTCGGAGAAAGATCCCAGAAGGAGAAATAATCAGGTAACACAGTGAAGAAACTAACTGGAGAGTGCAAAATTAAACCTGGAGAAGAGGGTGAGAGCGATGAGAAGGAACACAGTGAGGGCAGATACTAAGACAACACAGCAAGCAAAATACGTTCTTTTCATTCTTCCTGCGATTCTCGTGGACCCCACAAGCTCCAAAGAATGTCTCTGCCATTAATCCCTCAAGCCATGCAGGCTTGGTAGCAGCAGTACTGCTCTTGTCCATCACCAACTCATCATCTCCATTACTGGCCCTTGATGATTGATTGTTATATCTGTTTTCTCTTCCCATCTTCTTCTAAAGTTGCAATCTTTCTTCAACTTCCCTGTTTCTCTAGTGGGTTTTGCAATTCACAAGCTCAGAATTTGAGATGTATAATATGTATATCAGGCTTATTACAAGAAGGAAGGCTTTTTGATGAGCAAAAGGAAAGAACTTTGACGAAACCCTACAGAGAAAAAGCAGTGTCTTGTGGGATTCCAAGGCCTTTTTGATGCTTATATAAGGGAATGTCTATCTTCCACCATTTAAATTCAGGAGGTTCCAGAATTGTTGCCACCCCTTTATAGAGAGAGAGAGATAGGAACAAGAACGAGCTTTGTTTTATAGAGCATGTATGTATGTATGTGTGTCATAAGAAGACTAGGAGGAGATAAAAACACCCATTCAAATTGGAAAATCTTTTGACTGCTACAATTTTTTTCTCGAGAAAATAATTTTCCAGGAAAATGAAAAAAATAGAGGAAAATTCAGGAGAGAGAGAGAGAGAGAGAGCAGTGATGTGTATGATGGGGAGTGGTGTAAATGGCGGGAAGACAGCCCACCAATGTGTACCTTTGTCGCCATTGCCTTTCCCTTATAGTTCTTCCATTCTATTACTCTCTCTCTAGTTTTTTTTTTTTTTGGCCACCTCATTTGTTAATCTCACTTATATCTCCTAATTGTCATTAATTTTAGTTTTTAATTTCTGATATTAAATTATTATAAAGCATTTATAATAAATTGTAGAATATCATTATATTCCTTTTTTAAAATTCACCAAATAACCAAAACTACAGTTTTTAAAGTTCTTTCTATAACCCATTAATCAATAATTACTTTAAATGTATTAATCTTTCTATCTAAAAAGAAATCACTTATGAATCCTATGTATACTCGTTGATTAATTTGATTAATGAATTAACAATATGCATTTAAATAATAATTATTATCATATATATATATATATATATTAAGTATTTTTGGATTAAAGGCATAAATTTATACCCTTGTTTAAGAAAATTTTTAAAAAATCTCTAATTTTAAAATTTTCAAAAAATTCTTCTTTTAAATTTCAATTAAATAATAATAATAAAACACAAACGATATGAGTATTTGATTTGAACTAATCAAATATTATTAATATGATAATTTATTTCAACTTTAATCAATAAATTTCACTTAAATTAATATTTTAAGATAATTATAATTAATTATTAATTTGACTTAAATTTAATTCGAGTTTAAGAGTTTGATTGAATATTGATATAAGTAGCATTTGAGTACTACAATTGTGATGTTGATGGTACTTATATTTACTTATAATTTTTTAAGTATATATATAAAAGATATTAGAAATAAAATAAAATAAAATAAAATAAAAAACTAAGTTTTTTAGTTTAGATAATAATTATTATCAAGAAAGACAATCATAGCCGTAGGTCTTACTAATGTTTTTTAAAATAATTTTTTAAACATTTAAAATATAAAAAATATTTTTTTAAATGAACTGTTCAAGCTCAGATCTAATTAAAAATACCGGAGTTTTGGCCGAATTGTCACCCCTAATTTAATTATTATACTAAATATAATATAACTTAGCAAAATTTAGTAAGTGGGTCTGCCTCGATTTGTAAAGCTTTTGCCATGCCACCAAAAAAAAGTCCCATACAAAGTACATTCACATATTAATTATTATTTTTTGGTCCTTTTCTTGATAAAAAATTACTTTTCAGGACATTAAAACCTTTGTCTCCCCATTTTCTATGATTCATATTCATCGGATTGCTAAACCTAACAAGCATATGTGTACAATTTGTATACGTATTGAGTTTCTCAAAAAACCATCAAATTGTAGTGTTGCTGCTTTTTTAAATTTTTGGGGGAAGATTTTGGGAGGTGTGTCCTACGCTTACCTCACTTGTCCTTTGAGGACAAAGCCAAAATCTTCAATTTCATAAAGATAAAGATCCCATTTGTATTCTTTGACTTCTACCAAGACTCTTTAGTGATTAATTCAATTGACTATTTTTATAGTTTAATTTATTAAATAATGTAATCATAATATGTATTTTTATAAATTTGCAAATTGAATGAACTATTTTTTATAAATTTAAAGTAAACAAACCATTTGTATTCTTTAACATCTAAAAATTATCAAATCCAATTGGCTAATTAGTGATTAATTGAATTTACCAAAATTTTTAGTTTAAATTTATTATTGAATAATTTAATTGTTATATGCACATTATAAATATAAAAATTGAATAAACCCTTTAGTTTTATTTTGTTAAATAATTTAAAGTAATTGCCCATGTTGTCCTTGATTAATAGCTATCAAGTACAATAACAAAATAATAACCCAATAAAAATTTCCCTGATATGCAAGATTTAGGTATACGAAATTTTACCCTTAAATAGTAAAGAGACTGTTTCCTAAAGATTAATAGCTATCAAGTGTATCTTATAAATGACAAAACATTGGCTTAGGATTTCAATTACTAAAATTAGTGGCAAGTACACTAGTAAGGCAAGTCCTTAAGGTTAGGTGAATGATTAGACAATATGATAATTAATATACTTTTCCTTTTCAAAGTAAGAGGACAATATGAACATTTGGAAGAAACTATGTTAGTCAATTGACAAACACCAAATTAGGTTGACTAAAAGGATTAGTCAACCTCAAGACATTGACTAAACTCATTAATCATATGAACCATTTAGCAACAAGAGAGCATTTCAAACTTAAGAGAGAGTTCTTGACCTAACAATGGGCTTGCTTCTTCATGGGCCTAATGTGGTGTTCATTTCATAGTAAAATTGGGCCTCTTAATAGTTATAGATTTGTCAAAACTGAGCTAAGGACAACATTACAAAATACTAATATTTTAAAAACTAAATTGGTAAAATAAAAATTTAATTAGTACAAAACATAAAAATTGAATAAAATTAAAATATTTAAAATATTATTAAAATAATAAGTATATATCCATTAAAGAAGTTAAAATTTAATTGAAAATTTTATTAAATAAAAATTAATTAATTAATTTTGATTTATAAAAATTGATTAATTTAAGAAAACTAATTAATTAATTAATTAACCAATATGTTTTTATAATTATTAAAGTAAAACAAATTGAAAATTTTAAAACCGCACTAAAAATTTGGTAATCATTGCAAAATACACTTTTTAATCATTGCAAAATACAGATTATTAAAAAAAAAACACAGTTGAATTTCAGAACAGAACAGCCATGGATAAGACATTGGTTACTTGATGCTTCAAGTGTAAGGTGGAACCCCAATTAGTGCTTCCAAGCCTAACAATTGTTCCTTTAAGAATCTGTACACTGATTCGGTAGTCACTGCAGCAATCCTAACAACAACACCTATTCCCTGCATCAACAGATAAGTACAGACTTAGATGGTAGCAAACCAGTAGCAAGAAGAAAAGATGAAATGGAGGAAGGGAAGTCTAATGATTAAGAATGTTCACTGCTAACATTTTACCATCAAAATCAATATCACAAATTGACAAACAACTTGTTGCATCCCCAACCGAATGATTTTCAAGTAACTAAACAAGATTATATGCAAGAGGATGCCTCGAGGTCTCGTTCAAAATGAATGATATTGCAAAAGTATGCAGAAAACTTGTCAAGGTTTAGCAGATTAATGCAGAACAAGGAATTGACGGTCGATAGAAACGTTATTCATAGGATAACGAACATGTCTTGGCAAGATGAATCGACATACCTTAGGGCCAAAACTGCTGCTAGATGCAATAAATGGTGGTTTGATAAAGCAGTTATCAGATTTTGGTTTTGCATGGCCACTTAAGCCAGTGAAATGCACTCGCAATTGCTCAGACATCATCCTTTTGACATTTTCTTGAATCTGAATCTGAATCTGCCTCAACCTTGGCCTAGAACAGAGAAATCACACGCACATATGGACATATCATGAATCTTTCAGGGCCTGTCAACTGATTAGATTGAGGAAAGTTCGAAATAAATAATTAAGCAAAGAGTACACGTTTTACTCTATAAATGATTTACTGTATACCCCATGAGTATTATCATTGCAGAAACTTGGTAATCCTGCATGCGTTCTGTGATATTTGTGACGCTACCTTGCTCCAGCAATACCTGCAATATTTTCAGAAACAATAACGAAGCAAGAAACAAGTCACGAGTTTGAATTTTATAAATATCTTTAAGACACACTAAAACTATTGACAGAAACAATACAATTTGTCAAATACTTTGGAAGACCTCAGATTTTATTATATCTATATATTGGAAAGATGCTTATGCATTTGTTTCCTTTGTACAAATACCTAAAACAACTCTGTATATAGTTCTATAAGTCAATGGTATCAGATGGATCCATAAAACCATGTAAATTTTATGATTTGGTGACAACAAATTGGAAAGAGTAGCAATCAGAATCTTTTGTAACAAGTGACCGAGATGAGGTGTCTGAACGGATATAAAGCGGCAGTGTGTAAATATATAAAGACTAATCTGTAACTCGCAGTAATAAGTAGAAACTTGAAGGAAATTGGCAGATTGCAATGCAAATGGATAAACTAACTAATGGCGTAATAGACTTGCATGATTTGGCAATGATTTTCCAATCTTTCAATCCAATACGAAAATGGGTTATTGACATGGAAAAATGTCTCAATATGAACGAAATTGATTGCAAACAATAAGAATATTACAGTGTCCAGAAACAAGGGCTGCTCATCCACGAATATGCGGTTGATGCTCTTATAAAGTTCAAAGTCCCACTTCTCTCCACTTTCATGGCGCCCGCTGGTAATCCAATCAACAATTACCAGATTAGAGTCTGAAAGCACCTTGAAAACTTGTTTCTGAGAATATCTTGCGGTTGAAAAACATGTCACTGGATCTGGAAGGACAGCCAAGAGGGCATCACTGCCAACTTTTACCTAGAACATGGCATACAATGGAAAAACATCACTTGACACTGTCCAAACACAACCATTCAACGATGTTAATTTGTGAAACTTTTTATTTTGACATTCCAACAAAAACCCTGTGACTTGAAGAACAAAACCAGCTAGGAGAAAAAGATGATCTCAACCCCTTCAAAGAAGTAGACACTGGACCATCCTGCAATTATGAATTCTATAGTCTATACTACCAGAAAATGGAAGATAGTTACCTCCAAAAGTTGTTCAGAACATTTGGAATGCAGGGACTTGTAAACCTACATGAAACATATTAGCAAGGAAAGCCTTGTACTGACACTGACATCGTTCCAAGACAAGAACAAATTCAAAGCAAAGTCTTTGGACAAACTTGAATACCAACAATGAAAGAAACGGAAAAGATCGACCTTGGTGGAAGCTTGAGTCGTTAGAACAGTAGTACATCCATCTCCAATCACAAATTCACATAGTATGGAATCACCCTGCAAACTAGAACGCACATATGTGGATGATAGAAGATATCTAAACATAAATTATGAGCAACACGTACAAAACCGAAAAAGCAGAGAGACGTTAGAAGAAAGGAGCCTACAGAGACTATGCCACCGCCATAAGTGAGGGTGTAAATCCAAACTGCATCGATTTTAGAAGAACCCACCTGAAGAACATTGAATCCAAATAACAAGAATTATAGGAATGGAGTGTGACTTGATTCTAAATCTCAGAAATTTGTGATCAAAGATGAAACCTTTGTGGGGATAATGAATTTGAGAGGGTATTTTGAGAAGCATCTTGTGACTGTTGACTTCCGTCCAACTTTCTCCACTACCACTCTTCCTGTTTCCATCTCTCTATCTCCTTCTTTCCCTCTCCTATAGTCAAAGGTCTTAACTTCAGGAAAGTTTTAGTTTTGCTGACATTGGCACTCCTCTTTCACCTCCATTTTTGTTTCAATGTTTTTCGCCAAGAGAATTTTATTTTAGAAAGGAAGAAGCTGGGCTTGAAACAGGCCTAAAGCCCGCATTTCAGGGTTTAACCAACCAATCCACTAATCATCCCTAACCTTCCTCTCCCAGTTTAGGGTTCTTTGACATTTCCCTGTTAAAGCAGACTCATCTCTTTTGCAGTAGTTACTCGATGATCTCTGGCAATCTCTGCCTGCCATTGTCGTCTCCTTCTCCTTTTCTCAGTATAAAATAGCCGTCTGGCTATCCCACTCTCTTTTCACCCGTGTTTCCAACCTAAGCGCAGCTCGCGGCGGTTCGCGTGGTCGACTGGTTGGGATTACCTCAAAAACTGCGCCTGGAGGGATTTGGACTACAGGAGACCCTTTGTTGGTATTATTCTTGTTATTCTTAAAAAAAGTTAATAGGATTGTAATACCGTTTTTGGTACGTGTAATTATTTGTATCAATTTTGGTGGGGCAGAGCTTTTTTCCTAATGGGATGTGGAAAAAATGGGCAGGTAGCACTGAGGGAGGTGGTGAAGACAGTAGAGAAGGAGGGAATCCTGAGTCTCTCCATTTTCCCCCAATTTCTTCATAAAATTGACCTTTGTAATTCAAGAGTTCATGCAGATACTTCTGAATGTAAGGACCCTTAAACAGGTTTATTTGATTTCCGTGTTTGTCTTTATTTTGTTCTTTGTTCAGATTTCGGGTTTTGGTCTTTGAACGAATACTTATGTTTGCTTTTGTTAATCAAATTCTTGACTGTTCTTGAATTAAGAGTTGCCTTAATTTGAATGGTTATCGCTTCAGCTGATGTATCAAGATTAGTCTTGTTGTTTGATACCAGTGAATTGGCTACAAAGACTTGTTTATCTGTACATTTAGTGTCCAATTTTGTCTCTGGACTATGCTTGTACAGTTCTTCTCGCTCATCCACTGCTTTTTCTTATTTGTGCTCTGCCATTTTATGTTTTTGGGAATCCAGGCCAACTGCTGCTTGACGGTTAGTTCAATAGTGGGTTTTCTGTAGATTTGCTTTCTGGAATTGAAGAATAGCAGACTGCAAGTTGGAATTTTGAAATGAGATTGATGTTGAGATCAAGCAATCACTTGAGAAATGTGGTTTCTGCAAAATCTGTTCTTTCCTATATAATGCAGTTGAATTTGATTGATTCCAATGCATTAGTTACTCGAACCTATGCCCAACCCGCAAGGAAAGTGGAGGAGGAAGAGCCTGAGGAGGTTGAAATTGATCAGAGAAGGCTTCCTGCTGATTATGATCCGGCAACTTTCGACCCGGCTGAGCACCGTAGTCCTCCAACAGAACGTGTTTTCAGGTTGGTTGATGAAATTGCAGGGCTGACGTTGACGGAAGTTGCTGAACTGAGCTCTATTATAATGAAGAAGAAGGGAATGACAGAACCACCTGTTATAGGGGTTATGAAACCCGGTGCTGGTGGGTTTGCTGCTATGGCAATGAATGCTCCTGCTGCAGCTTCCAAGGAAGAGAAGAAACCAGAGAAGACAGTATTTGAACTGAAACTGGAATCTTTTGAAGCAGCTTCAAAGATCAAAGTAATCAAGGAGGTTAGGAGTTTCACTGATTTGGGTCTTAAGGAAGCAAAAGATTTGGTGGAGAAGACACCGGCAATACTGAAGAAAGGAGTATCAAAGGAAGAGGCAGAGAATATTATTGAGAAGATGAAGGTTGTTGGAGCCAAAGTTGTCATGGAATGACTGGAAGCTACTGAAGTTAGATATGTGGTTCCGCTGTGGGGTTTTCTACATGGCACTCGATTCATGGAGAGAGCAATGTTTTGTGTTCAGATATTTGTTTCTGTTGCATGATTTTGAAAGGAAAAACAGGAATATCTCAGATGATTGCATACTTCTTTCGATATGCTTCTAAGATGTTATAAAGCTTTGGTAGGGGAATCTACCAACCACTTCTCTGTTATTTTGTCTTTGAAAAATCGACATCTTGCTATGCAAATTGTTTGTGGCACTAATTTACTGAAAGCTCTCTTGCAAAACAGTACCGATAACAAAATATAATCACTTACTGAAGGTTAAAGGTTACTGTTCCATTACTCGACCACTTGGAGCAAAAGAATGACGATAAATCTAAATCCAGGATTCCATTTTACTTGGCATTCTAGCAACACTTAGATTGATCCTCCCTTCTTATATCCATGTTTTGCTCTCTATAATAATACCTTGAGCCAGTTTATAGGAGTCTGTTCAGGTTCAAGAATCTGAGGGCAACACGAATTATTCCGAAGCTCTTATTGTCTCAGCAGCCATTTTAAGACAAATTTAAGACGAAGAACCAAATCAAGCATACGGTGTGGTAAGCTGTTATGGTTGGTGACTTAAAACATGAGCTGTATCAATCCAAGAAGAAATAAAAAGGGTGAAGATGGAAATTTTCATCTTTGAGCGACTTGTGTACAAAATTATAAAAGTAGAGGGAGGCTTGTGCGATTACCTGGAACATGACATGAGACTAAAAATATCTTCTTTCTATCTGCTAAGCTCCTGTACGTGAAGAGAGACCTACGGTGGCGGTCTCTGGATTCTTAGTTAGGGAAATCCTTGTAAATATGATGTTGGCTATCTCTCAAACAAAACCAGCAACAACGTATCTTCCTGTTTCGGACTGGGCAAACGCCAAGCCTCGATGGAATTTCCCAAAAGTTCTGAGCTTGAGGGCATCGCTCTCCAACTCCAAGTCCAACTCCAACTTCCCTCTCGCAAGCAGAATCATGGTTCGAAGTAAAATAACTCTCTCTCTTTCTCTCTCACTTACTCTTATCCTATTTTTGAGTATAATCCGTGATTTCCCAGTTCTTGTTGTTGCTTGTTATCCTTCATCTTAGTGATTCCAAGCCTTAAATCACGAAAAAGGTCGCAAATTTAAGGAATTAAGAAGATGCTTAAAGGTGGGCATGGAGTTATCGCTTTTGTTGATTGGTCTTAGGACCATGAAACTCTCTAATGCTCTCGCTAATCTCACCTTCTTGAAGGGTGCAGCTTGAAGCTGTCTGTCTCTGCGTACGTTATTGTCGCAGAGACACGCATTCATAGCACACACATAGAATTGAGAAAATGTGGAATAGCAAATTATTGTTGCATTTCTTGTACGAGCTTTGCGTGAGATTAAGAACAAAGTTCCTGTGTTCTTTTGAGACCATTGATCTAAACCACTTTTGCACTTACCATGCTTGAATCCATATATATGCCTTTTTTCTCCTCAACTTTTGGTAGAGTTTTATCCCAACGCTTATTATGGATTTGGTTGCAGATTTAGAATATTCTATCAACGAAAATAGTTTGCTCAAGGAATTCTCGAACTTTGGAGAAGTGGCTGAAGGTAATGACGTCAAGTTTCACTTGCTATTCTTGAAACTGGATCTGAATGGATGTAACTTCTTCACTTTCATTAAACGCTCTAACTTTGTACATATTAGTTTCACTAAAGCCTCGGATTTTGTTTCTAAATAACCCAACTATGGCAGTAAAGCTTGTAAAGGATGAAACCACAGCAAGGCCCAAAGCTTATGCGTTTATTCAGTATACTTCTCAAGATGATGCCATTCTTGCCTTGGAGAATATGGATGGCAGGGTTAGATATGTTCCTGATATTGCCTTTGTTTCCAGGATTTTATTGACAAAGAAAACTCATGTTTGGATTTGGATATTTGACCATCAGGTGGTTGATGGCAGATTGATTTATGTTGAACTTGCCAGACCTCAGAAAAATGGTGTAAGACAGTATCCAATAGCCTCTGGACCCCCAAAGAATAAGAAAAAGCCGCATTCACGAGAACAGGATGAGATTGCAGATTGCTGGTACTAATCATACTGGATATTCTATTTGCTAGTTTGTTTTGAACAAATGGAGGAGCAGAGGTGGTGAATTGAGGAAGATTCCAGATTGAACACAATGATTCGAGTGGAAGTTCTGTTCAAACAATGCCAACAGTAACACACTTGATCTTGAATACATTAAACTACTTACTATTATCCCCCAATTGAATCTTGTCAAATGCAGTATGATTGCTATAAATTCTGTATTTTGTTTGTATTTATCAACCTAAACCATGTGTGGAGTTTGCTGGCTTGAATTCAAATTTATGACCATCTTCTGCTTCCATTTGGACTCAAGTTTTGATGGATTCAAGTTGAATGGATATGGAATTTCTTCATCTCCTCATCTCCACTGGTTACTGTAATGTCTGGTCTTCAACATATACATATATCTCAAAGGCCAAAACAGAGTAACTATTATATTAGGTAAATCATTAGTATTATTTTGGTTGCTAAGGTGCACTCAAGCCTTGCTTTTAAAGCAAAATTGTCACTCTTTCCAAAAATTCAGACTTTAATCTTTGAAAATTGTTATTCTGGATGTTTTGATCATCCAATAGTCAATGTAGAGCTTCATGGCCAAGTTTCTGAATAGGAAATCTTTTCAAAGATTCAGAGTTCTTTCTTGATAAATTAAAGATCCAGACTTTGCATCTTTATCAAATTTCACAAATATTGACAGAGAAAGGAAAGTGTACAGTTGGAAGACAGATCTCTATACTTTCCAACTGGAATTTATGGTAATCAAAAGTTCAGTGAATTTGCCTTGTAAATCAGATTTTCAGTTCAGCCATTGCTTGAAGAAGTGCTCAAATGCTCAACGTGTGTTAGCTCTGAGAAAAAGGAAGAAGATAGGTTTCTATAAAGTTTTATAGGTTATTTTTGGCAACAATACGATGAAATGAGACTTAAGTAAAATGTTTAATCTGCTTTCTGATATAATTTAATGTCCTTTGCTTGATTACTAAACATGGTCAGGTTGTTAACTGTAAGCTGAAGATTGTAACTTAAAGGAAGGTCTTTCCTGATCTTTATTTCTCTGTGTTTCTGCAACAATTCTGAACCCAAAAACAAAAAAAACAAAAGTCGTGTCATAGACAGGTATATGTTCTCCTCCATTTCCTAAGCGCCTCTGAATGATCATACCAACAACTATCTCAGAGTTCATTCTATGCAAAAAGAGAAAAAAACTTCAAAATCCAACAATTCCAATCATATTTTACTGCTCAACAGTCACTGATACTCTGGCATCAATAGCTTCACTGCTTTCCACAACGATCTTGTTATCTGATATGCTGGTCACTGCATGCATTACATATCCTGCAGTGTGGACTGAGTACTGAAAATGCTCAATCCTGTTGGGAAAAACCAATGCAGAAGAAAAATCAGCTTCCCATTTACACCCTTTTCCTCTCACTGTCAGTTTCCCCACCGTAGATTTCATTTGCATGTTCTTGGCATTGTTCCTGTCTATCACCACTTGATCAATGCTCCTAAATTGCCCGTGTAATTCTACTATTGGAACATTTCCTGTAGCAAGTCCACTGAAAATGTTATCCACAATATTTATTCTGGAAATCTGACCATTAATCGACTTCAATACAATATTGGCACCAGCGAAGAACAAGCCATTAGTTACAGATACTTGAAAAGGATCTTCTATGACTATGGAATTGTAGTCCAGGTAACAGCCATTGATTCTGTTCAGAGATCCTCCAGACTGCACTAAAATTCCCACCCCACCGAACTTTGTTGCCTTGTTGTAACAATGTGCCCCTGTCACCACGTTGGCCTGACCTCTTAACAGAATTCCAATGGCGCCTGAGAAGACAACAACATCGGAGATGGCATTGTCATTGCTTGCAAGGTCAATGCCTGTTCCTGAGAAGTCCTTCTCGTCTTTGTTCCCTCCAACAGTTTCGTGCTCACCAAAGAAGCAGCTTGATATGAAAGCCTCGTGGCCACGTCGAACCAGGATTCCTTGAGTACTGAAATGGATAAAATAGCAGTTGTTGATCCGGATTCTGGCTGAGTCAACAACAAAGATTCCACCTCCGCGAAAACTTGAGTCAAACAGGATATCCCTGAATGTGATAGCTTCATAGTATATACTGTCCTGGATGTTTTGTTCATGGTTCAACTCATCATCAGACTTCTTGTTGAAGGCTTCTATTTCTTCAGGAAGGTGAGAACGTGGAGACCAGAGCTCAATTAGATGTCGGTCTCCGGGAAATGTGTCTGATGCTCGGAAAGTCCCTGCCTTCACCTGACATATCAACCAATTCTTACCAATTATTCTTCAGCTCTTGTTTAAAACATTCATCGATTCAGGGAAAAGAGATTACCTGAAGCTTTTTCTTTTCAAGCTTTAACAAAAGTTTCAAAATAGTGACTAAGTTTCAAGCACACTTATGCCGACTTATTGAAAACAAATTTGACTTTAAGTGCTCTTAACAGGGCTTTTTCTTTCCAATGTGCTTGACCATTGGCATAATTTTCGGACGAAAGCTGCAAATTATACAGATCTATACATATTTTTCTACTATCATTATTTGAACATAAGATCCTGAAATGAGACTAACCAAAACATTGCCTCCACCAATTGCGGGGAACTGTATTGGCTTGCTGATCTTATATTCTCCACCTTGAAGATCGATCACAACTCCACCCAAGTCATTGACTCCTGGAAGAAGAAGATGATGAATCATCCCTTCACCACTTTGCACTTCAAAAGCATCATTCAAGGCGTTGAGTATTGCTTCAGTACTATCTTGTTGCCCACTTGGATCTGCTCCATATGCAATTGGATAATAGACTCTTCCGTCCTGCAAAAACACACATAATCAAGTTTCAGACACGACTGTATCAGTTCCATGACCAGACCAGACCAGACACCAACTATGCACCTGTCTCTCTTACCTGCTTTAAAGCTTGAAGGGACCGTACTTGTTCAAGTCCAGCTCTTCCTCGAAGCTTGGCTCCAAATTCCAACAGCTTCTGTTGTCTAGTGGAACAACTACATTCTCGTACCACAGCTAATACTGATAACAATACAAGTACGAACGATACTAGGAATCCTCTCATTGTCTTCCAACTGCCTAATCCTTCATAGGTAGATTAGGAAGATGATATTATACAAATACTGAAAATAAATATCAGATTACTACAGGTTAAAATTAGGAAACTATATGCATATATGACCTGTTCTGATTCTTCTCGTAATGCTGAAAATGGAAATTTAATAACTCTGGCCAATGACTTTTAGTACAAGATTTGTACTTTTATTATAATATCAAAATATTAAAAAGTAAAAGCTGACTGATTTACTTTCCCTGTCTACACGGAAACATCCGAGCCTCGGCCAATAATTCCATTTTTCAAGTCACTGATCCGTTAAACTGAAGTTCGTACAAGTTACGATTGATATATCAATTACGTGAATGAGATGAGAACTCCATGACTGGTACAAGTAGACACGTTCTTAGTCTTAGAATTTTGTTTTCTAAGGTACGTGGAATTCTAAATTAGGTATGATGTTTGAATTTGAAGGGTGTTGACTCGTGTTTTTCAGATTTGTAAAAGTTGAGTAACCCTCTTTTTGGTTGTAGTTATACCAGTAAAGCTTTTGTGAGTAAATTTTTTTCTTTATATCGTTTCTGAGAAGAACTTTTCTAAGAAGTCAGTTGACTGTTTAGTTGTCATTTAAAAAGAAGCTTTTTTTAAAGAGCTTCATACAGTAGACTATTTGGTAACATAAAAATAAAAAATACTTTTAATTTTAACTATATTTTATTTTGT
>JAOQMQ010000003.1:26564078-26575497 GCA_027563845.1 Erythroxylum subrotundum
GGTTAGGTCTTCACGTAGACTCCTACTTCTGCATGGAAGATCTTCTCCGGCCAATGGGCTATGGAGAGCATGGATCGAGCTTGGACTTGACATCTTTGATGAATGGATCGATCGACCCACGGGTCGCTATGTTCAAGTCCTGGCCCAACATGGCCGACCCGACCAGTCACTATTGTTAAAATTAAATAAAAATTTTATTTTATAGAATATTTCTTATTATCGTATAAATAAAAATTATTAATAATACACTAATCATCAATCACGAGACTTAAATTATTACTCGTAATTATTGTAATTAACCACATAAGTACATCTATATTAATCTCCTTGTGACAAATTGTTCATCCATAAGCCACCACTAATCACTTTTTCAGCCAATAAATTATTGAAATTAAATCCTTAAATTGGAATACGCCATGGTCTTTAGGGATGTCAATGGCCCGTTCCGGCCCAACTTATAGGCTGGGTAGCCCATGACTAGCCAAACCCAATCTTTTATATATATATTTAAAAAATAAAAAATGACGTCATTTTTTACGTTCCAGTCAAGCCATGAGTCTAATTCAAGTCGGGCCGGATCAAAATTGACATTCCTAATAGTCTTCGCTTTGATATCGAGAATGCAATCAAATCAAGTTAAAAATATATGGTTATAAATGGTAAATATTAATAAAATAAAATGTTTTACAAACTAATTCAAGTTGAGTATGAATATTTTTAAAAAAATTTAAATAAAATATTGTTTTTAAAAATTTTTAAAAAATAAAAGCATATATTTAATATGTGACCATCCAAAAAAAATTATATTTTTAAAATGTTTTATAGCTAAATAAATCAGGAATTTGATTTGAATAGAAACAATGAAACAATTCCTACAATCCTTATTTTAACTAAAACTCTAAGAAATCAATAAATTAATTAAGCTAATCCTCTTTACATGATGACAAGAAGTTAGATTCTCCGAGCATACTAAACTGATCAACAAACACTGAAACCGAAGCACTAATCGGCTTATCGGTCTCCACGACCACCACATTGTTGGTGACATTTGTGACTGCATGTTGAAAGAACCCTTCAGGTTTTTCTTTAACGTAAATGGAGTATTGAAGGTGATTAATCCTGTTAGGAAACACCAAGAACTTCGAGAAATCAGCAATCCATTTTGTTCCATAACTGGACACTGTCAACTTCCCTACTGTCGATTTATATGTCATTCCATTCACATTGTTATGATCAATCACAACCTGATCAATGTGATTAAATGTTCCATCTACTTGGATAATCTCTGGCCAATCATTAGTTCCCCAACCTGAGAACATGTTGCTCAGTACATTCAACCCTGTAATCTTCCCTTCAATGGCCTTCAACAGTACTCTCCCACCTCCCAAGAAGAAGCCATTAGTGCAATGAACCTGATTAGGGTCTTCCAAGTAGAGGTTGTTATAATCCAGGTAGCAGTTGGATATCCTAGTCACTGAAGCTCCTTTCTTCACAAAAATTCCTACACCACCCCAGTACGTGGCCTTGTTATAGGTATGTACATTTGTCAGAATGTTGGCTTGACCATACAATAACACGCCGATTGCGGCGGAGAAAATGGCTACGTCTGTGATTGCGTTGTCGTTGCTGTGCAGCTCTATGGCCGTGCCTGTGAAGTGTCTCTCTTCAGGATCCCCGCCGACATTAGGCTTCTGTCCGAGGAAGGAATCTGATATGTAGACCTCGTGGCCACCTTTGACGAGGATTCCTTGTGATGTGAAGTGTATAAAGAGGCAGTCTGTAATGCGAATTCTGGCTGAGTTCACGATGATGAGACCTCCTCCGTGATAACCTGAATCGAATAGTACGTCTCTGAAGGTTATGCCCTCGTAGACGACATCATTTTTGTCCGGCGACAATAGTTCGATGAGATACCGATCCATTGGGAACTTGTCTGATGCTCGCAGTGTTCCTCCTTTTATCTGAAACGTATTCAAAATACTTCATTACTACTTTGGAAGCATTATTGTATTCATAAAAGTCATCAGTTCACTTTTATCTGAAACTGACAGAGAATCTGAGAAAGAAAGAGGACTCACAACAAGATTGCCTCCTCCTGAAGCAGGTAAACGAAGAGGTTTGCAGGTTTTGTAGTTACCACCTTGCAAGTCTACGATAACACCACCCAGATCGTTCACTCCTGCCATCAACTCATGCCCTTGTTGAGCTTGGAATGCATCATTCAATAGATTCGTCAACGCCTCCCCACTATCTTTAACTCCTGTTGGATCAGCTCCATACCCGATTGGATAAAACACTTTACCCCTCTTCACAAAAACAGAAAATATATACAAATATGTCAATTACTCTGCAGGCCAAAAGTGTTACACTTCCTGTTCTGAAATCACAGGTTTTTACCTGTTTGACTGCTACATCTGAATTTGCAACAGGAACATCAGCGAGTTTTCTTTTTTCAAGCCTTGTCAGAAACCCATGCATCTTTTCCTGCGAGGAGACAGAACATGCTTGTTGTACCAACAACGTTAACAGGAGGGAACATGTCGTCAGTTTGATGAAATCCATGTTTTTGTTGCAATCTGTGATGAAAGAAAGGAGGGAGAGGCTATACAGGACTGAACTGAGGAAAGCATGCATTTATAGTTACTTGGTTATAAATGAGCGAAGGAGTTGGAAAGATTATATCATATCACAACAATCATATCATGCAAATTCTAAGATAATTAGTTATTTATCAAATATTATAATTCTAAAACCTTGTACCTTATCTATATCATTCCTGATTTTAGCTTGATTTCCTCTAAATAGTTATCCAATGTGGATTGTAGTGAATCTATACCAGTAGGTACCTAAATATATTTGATCATCATAGTTTCCACGTGGAAACTAAAGCAATTTTAAGTTTAAAAAAAAAGGCTAAAGATAAGTACATGATGTATATTAAATAATAGGGTAAAAAACTTAGACTTAATTTTAAAAAATTCTTTAATATTTTTAATTTGTTCTAATTTGTAGTTTTCTAGAAAAATTCTTTTATCTTAAATGTATATTAAAAAATAACAATGCAATATAAACATAAATTAATAAAATATTATTTACATAATAATTCAACTAAACTCTAAAATTCGAATCCAACGGATTAAATTTAATTTAAAATAATAATTCATTGTAATTATTATAAAATATTAATTTAAATTAAATCTAATTAGTTCAAATCGGGTTCAAGACCTCAGTTAAATTATTGTATTATGATATTTAATTAGTACATATTTATACTGACATATTTTTTAACTGAAGTTTAAGAAAAAAAGTTTTACTAAAAAGTCAAAATAAAAAAAAAGTCAAAATAAATGTATTTTGTTCATACTCTATATTTTCTTTTTTTAACAAATATTTACTTCTAAATTTACGTATTAACTTGTTACATTTTCTCAAGTAAGTGTAAATGCAATCATATGGTTTTCTAAAAAAGAAGGAAAACAAAATTATCTAGCCCCTTGAAATGTGGTTCCTTTGCATTACATGAATGATGCACAATGTTTCAAGGATAAGATGTGGAAATAAAACATGGTGATAAAATAGAAATCCTGAACAAGAATTTAGGGTTTGTTTGGTTTAATATTCTATTTTTGTTTTTAAATTCAGTAAAAATTAATTAATTGAAAATTTAATTTTTGGATTTAATGGTAGTTTTTTTCTATTTTTTATGAAAACTATAAATTTGATATTGATCAATTATTGTAATTATAAATTCGTGATCATTCAATTTATTTCAAAATTATTATGTATTTAACATATTGATTATGATTATCAATTTTAATCATAACATAATTATTCAATGTAAATTATATAAGCATCCAGTAATTATTATTTATATAAGTTTAATAAACTTTTCACTATGACTATAGTTTATTATTGAAAATAATTTCAATAATAAACTATAGTTTGTATCGATACTTAATATTAAATAATTGAATAACATTTATTTAATAAATGATAAAATCATATTATAGTTAAGGACTTAGGATAGGACTTCCCTTTCAAAAACTCTTACTGATTTTCCGACAGCTTTAGGATTTATAGTTAAAGATTTAACGGTTTGGTACTTCTTTTCGGAAAGGTAATCCTAAACCAAAAATGATTATCTTTTAACTATAAATGCACCCAAAAAAACTACCTTTTCTTTACATATCTCTTCAGCAAGTCCATGGCGATCAACATGAATAACGCAGTGATGTTGCCGAGATCACTTGGAGGCTCTCTTTCTGACCAACCCCTTTTCTCTTTAGACTTATGCTTCCAACATTTGGTACTAACACAATCCTCTGTTCGTCCGATTGCTCCACCTTCAAGAGCATGTCTACTTATCCCTTTCAACGTAGCCACTCATCTCAACGCCTGCATGCTCTACCTGGCTTATCACCTTCCAAGAATTTTTGGCCCCACGATTCTGGAGTCTGACGAACTGATACGTGATACGGCTTCTCATGTTACCAGAGCTGCACGGACGGAGTTTCACGTCAGAGTCGACGCCAACCTAGTCATGTCTTACTCACCACCGTCTATGGTTAATGCTCTTACTGTGACAACGGAGGATACAATAATATTGGAGGAGATGTTCGCCGGAGAACCACGTGACCGAACAGGTGCTTTCAGTACTGCTTTGGAGAGGCTTAAGAAGCAGAGGTTCTGTTTTGACTCGGACGCGGGAACAGAGAGTGAAACTTGTGTCGTTTGCTTGGAGGGGTTATCTGGTGGGGCATTCCTCACACGCATGCCGTGTTCTCATACTTTCCACGAATCATGCATCTTCGAGTGGCTGAAGAATGCCAATAGTTGCCCTCTGTGTCGTTGCGAATTAGAAGACGACTGAGTCCAAATTCATTATTACTGTAATTAGTTTTATAAGTTGTACATTTTTTGTAACACAAATTCTTGAATTTGGTAATAAAAGTACTTTTTAATACCAATTTATAATTATAATTATAATTGTTTTTATAAAATTAATTATAATTATAATTATTATTGTCAAGCTCCCTTTTGGAGATCTCTATATGATCAATGATTGTGGCTCATCTATCTTCAACCTGTGATTCCTTGATCCACTGTTGTTGGAAACATTCCTCAAGGCATGATTAGGAAACGAGGAATCACTTGTGCTTAAGGTTAGGGAACAGTAAAACATGGCTAAAATCAAGCTTCCACGAGGTCCCATTTCCTTGCAAGGACCCCTTAGCAACTGTTGATCTCACGGCACTGTTCCTGTCAACCATGACTTGATCAATTTGGTTGAAAGGACCATTTGCTTGGTCCAACTGAACAATGTCAATCCCATTGTTAGAGCCAGAAAATATGTTATCCACAATGATGGGGCCTTTAGCAGCACCATTTATCGACTTGAATAAAATATACATCACCAAGGAAAAAGTTGTTAGAGATGGTAAGTTGCAAAGGGTCTTCTGCAACAATTCCCGTATGGTACATGCAACAATTTACCATCCTAGTCTGTGTCAAACTTGGCAGCTTCAAGTAAATCCCAGTACCAAAACCGGTGGCTTTGTTATAGCAGTGTACTCCAGAGAGTGCGTTGGCTTGACCTGACACCATTATTCCTACTGCTGCAGAGAAAATGACTACGTCTGTCACAGCATTGTCGTTGCCTATCAGGTTAATTCCGGTGCCTGAAAATTTCCTTTCGCCTGGATTGCCTCCAGCAGTAATGTGTTGACCGACGAAACAGCTTCAGACGTAAGTTTCGTGGCCTCGTTGGACTAAAATGCCGCTGTGTTAAAGTGAGCAATGTAGCAATTGTCAATGCTAGTCCTAAGTGAATTTACCATAGTAATTTTAGCATGTTATTAAAAGGAAGATAGTAAATTCAAGTATTGGATTGGGCCTTTCATGTCAGGATCTATAAGATGTCGTAATGATGTATTTACATATATGCATTAAAGAATGCATGATTAGGAGAATGTGCGGGCTTACATGATGGATGGTTATGGACTTAGGCCCAATTTGATTGTCATTCTTAGGAATATTGGATATCGACCAACTAGGAGAATTTCTCTACGAGTTCTCTCAGATTTATATTGAGGAGGGTTATGAATTCGTAAAAAATAATGGGAGCCATAATGTGTGTTATTAAAGTCCTTATAGACATGCATTTAATTACATTCTAATTTTTCTCTCTTTGACGAAAGATTGCTATTGCCCGAGTTAACACCATGAGTTAACATGTTGATGCTTATTAAGGGTAGTAAATATATTGGATTGACCTACTATGAGACAGTCATATGGATATTCTATTCCAGTGTCAATGATAGTCTCATTATAGGAATTATGCAAGTATCCTCTGACTTGAGGTACTCAAGGATATCTTAGATACTGATCTTGTGTTTTGACTCCATTCATCGGTACCTTTCAGAGATTACTGATAAGGTGGTGATTAGGTACAGCTTGAGGTATTATGAGGTAATTGAGTAACCAATACAGGATTAACCACTCCTGATAAAAGGAGATGATACCATCAACCTCTTGTCAGGGTCATTACTCGGGAGTCTCTGTGTTACGAGGAGAACTTTGCCAAATCCACAAAGTCGTCTACCAACTCTTGAGCATGGACCTACAACACCTGCTAAAAGGTCAAGCCCAAAAGCACAACAACAAAGTCCAATAAAAGAAGGACTATCAGATCTTAATATGCACCCACACTCAGGAGAGCACAGACAAGAAATATTCTAGAAGATGGATCCGATCCTAACAAATTTCTGTTGTAACAATTTTATTCCATTGAGTTGTCTGAAACAGTTGTAAAACACCTGTATATAATAGTCTCCATGTACAAATTCTCGAATACAGAAATCAATACAAAATTAAACAAACTCTCATTCTTTTCATTTCTCATTCATTTTCATGGTATCAAAGCTACTCTAGACAAACGTCTACATGGCCGACATAACCAATCAGTCATCTTCTACAAATCATCCTTCAACACAGCTAACACAAACCCATGGAACCTCTCTTGATTTTTCAGTTCTTGCCAAAACACTCAATTTCAATTTACCTATCAAACTAGACAAGAAAAATTTCATTCACTGGCGAGCTCAAGTTTTGGCTGCCATTCGAGCTCTTGAGCTTGAGGTTTTTATTTCTGCAGATGTTGCTCCTCCTCAACAGTTCTCCTCAGAGTCATCATCAACTGCTGATCAAATCAATCCAGATTACCATGCCTAGCGCAGATCAGATCAACTTCTTCTATGTTGGCTACTCTCCACAATAGGAGAGGATGTTATTGGCCAAGTGAATCAGTCCAAAACTTCTCTTGAAGCTTGGCAAACTCTTGAGAAACTCTATGCCCAAACTTCAATGGTGAGAGTTCTGCAGCTGAAACAACAACTTTTAACTATTCAAAAAGGATCATTGACAATCAGTGAGTATATGCAAAAGATTAAATCAATAGGGGATGCACTTATCTTGGCAGGACATGCAGTAACTGAACAAGAACTTATTCTTAGTGCACTAAATGGTTTAGGGCATGAATATGACTCTGTGGTTGTCATTTTAACTCATACTATGACTTTATCCACTCTTCAAGAAGCACAATATTCCTTAATGATGCATGAAACTCGACTGGAACAATTAAATACTGCTTCTCACACCAATATTCTAGCACCTGCTGCAAATTTTGCTAACTACAGCAATCAGCCCAAAAGCAATAATCAAGGAGGACGTACCAATTCTAGAGGCAGAGGAGGTCGTGGCAGAGGAGGAAGATGGTCTGGCAATCCTCGCATTTTCTGTCAGCTATGCCAGAAACCAGGACATGATGCCCTGAAATGTTACAAGCGTTTTGATCAGTCATGGCAAGGTACACAGTCCAATTGGAAATCTCACAACTCACAGTCTACTTTTCAGGGAAACCATCAGCCTACACACAACTCCCCCCAAATCTTTCTTGCTCACAACCAGCCCTATCCTACTTCAGACCCTACAAGCAACACTACATGGTTTGTGGACAGTGGTGCAACAAACCATGTTACAGCCGATATCCAGAATCTGTCCATTGGATCAGAATATGGTGGCAAGGAGAAACTGACAGTAGGAAATGGTAATGCCTTACCTATAGCTCATATTGGCTTTTCATGCATTCATTTTCATGACAATGCACATACACCTCTAGCCTTAAAACAAATACTGCATGTGCCTTCCATAACAAAAAATCTTTTGAGCATTTCAAAATTGACAAAGGATAATAAAATTGTAGTTGAATTTTCTGATGAGTGTTGTCTTTTTAAGGACAAGGCTACAGGAATGATTCTGCTTCGGGGAGTGTTTCAGAATGGCCTTTACAGCCTTGAAACATCATCTCCTTAGCCTATATCTACCACACAACAAAGACTTCAGTCTAATTCACCCAAAGTATCTTCTGCATTTCTTCCTAAAGGCTCTACAGCTTTAAATTCTCACTATCCTAATACTGATCTAGATCAGGTTGAAGCAAATGTTGCTTATGTTAATGCAAATATTTGGCATGCAAAACTTGGACATCCGTCCCTTAATGTATTGAAGCTTGTTGCAAAGTCAATGAATCTACCTATTAATTCGATTGATGTTCATTTCTGTGATTCTTGTCAATATGGTAAACTTCATAAGTTACCTTTTGCTAATCATAACATAACAGTCCATAAACCTCTTGAAATTATATATTCAGACATATGGGGACCCTCACCCTATCTATCCTCTGCTGACCATAAATATTACATCATTTTCATTGATGCTTACTCAAGGTTTACTTGGTTTTACCCACTGAAACTCAAGTCTGAAGCTCTTTCAACCTTTATCAAATTTAAAATTCATATAGAACTTCAGCTTGAGCTAAACATAAAAGCTTTACACACAGATAATGGGGGGGGGGGGGGAATACAAAGCCTTTTTGCCTTACTTATCTCAACATGGGATTACACCACGGTTTACCTGTCCTTATACCCATCAACAGAACGGTGTCTCTGAAAGGAAACATCGTCACATTACAGAAATGGGCCTCACCTTGCTTTCTCATGCCCATATGCCCTTAACCCTTTGGCTTGAAGCCTTTTCCACTGCAACCTACCTTATCAACAACTTACCCTCACCTACACTTCATAATCAATCACCTTTTGAAAGATTGTATCATAAGAAACCGAATTACATGCAGCTCAAACCTTTTAGCTGCAGCTGTTTTCCCTATCTCCGTTACTATTATACTCACAAATTTGATTTTCATACGTCCAAGTGTGTCTTCCTAGGCTACAGCCCACATCAAAAGGGTTATTTATGCCTCAATGCCAAGGGTCAGATTTTCACATCTCGCCATGTTGAATTTAATAAGGAAGAATTTCCTTATCTCACCCTTTTTCCACCCAAACAGCTTGCTTCTGTTTCAAAATCCACTCGCTGTTTACCTATTTCTACTCTACTTCCTGCTGCTAATTTTTCCAGGTCACTTGGAGGCACTCCTTTGCAAGCAGATCAGTCCCCTCAGCCTTCCTCAATAGGCAACACTCATCAGGTACATTCTTCTCCACCTTTATCTACTCCTTTCTCAGTTTCTAGTTTGCCTCCCTCTCAACCTGTTTCTCCTGTTCTGCCCACTCTAGAACCCACCCTTCCTTCACAATCAACCTCTACTCATCCTATGCAAACTAGATCAAAGAGTGGTATCTACAAACCTAAACTCTACAACACTACTCTCACCACTGTTTCCCCTTCCTGTACCTCTTCAGAACCTGTCTCCTTTTCTTAAGCTATGACTGATCCCACCTGGTTAATGGCTATGCAAGAAGAAATTACTGCCTTAAAACAACACTTGGCAATTAGTACCCTATGCCTCTCACATGAATGTACTGGGAACTAAATGGGTTTTTCGACTCAAATACAATGCTGATGGGACTCTAGCTAAGCACAAAGCTCGACTAGTTCCTAAGGGGTTTAATCAAACCCCTGGAGTTGACTTCACTGAAACTTTTAGTCCAGTGGTGAAGGCTTCTACCATTAAGATTGTTCTTTCCTTGGCAGTCTCTCATCATTGGGATATCCAACAGATTGATGTGAACAATGCCTTTCTCAATGGCTTGTTACATGAAGAAGTCTATATTAGTCAACCTCAAGGTTTCGAGGATCCTACCAGGCCTAATCATGTTTGTCAATTGCTTAAAGCTCTATATGGCCTCAAACAGGCTCCTAGGGCTTGGTTTCACACCCTCAGACAAGCTCTCAATCAGTGGGGATTTCAGAATTCTAAGTCAGACACTTCCTTATTCTACTTCAGACATGGGACTACTCTTATTCTTCTTCTGGTTTATGTTGATGACATTCTAGTCACCGGCAATGATCCTCATGCTATACAGGCCATCATTGCTAAACTACGTACTAAATTTGCCCTTAAATCTCTTGGCAGTCTCAACTATTTTCTTGGGTTTGAGGTTTATCGGAATGCTACTGGACTCTATCTATCTCAACAAAAATATATTCATGACTTACTTGAGAGAGCTAACATGTTGTCTTGCAAGCCCTGCTCCACTCTAGTCTCCACCAGCACTAAGCTCTCCTTGTATGATGGGTCTCCTCTTGACCATCCTTCTGTTTATCGCAGCCTCGTGGGTGCTTTGCAATATCTCTGCCATACCCGACCGGACATCTGCTATATAGTCAATAAATTGAGTTAGTTTCTTTCCAATCCTCTTCAGCCTCACTGGATTGCGTTAAAACGAGTTTTACGTTACCTGAAGGGGTCCTCTCATCTTGGTTTGCACTTCAAGCCTTCATCGACTCCGCTCGCTCTTCATGCCTTCAGTGACTCTGACTGGGCTAGCTCTCCAGATGATCGGAAGTCCACATCCGGTGGTTGTGCCTTCCTGGGGGGAAATCTGGTCTATTGGAACTCCAAAAAGCAGCAAGTCGTGGCTCACTCGAGCATGGAGGCCGAGTATCGCGCTCTCTCCCAACTCTCTACCGAGTTGATCTGGCTTCTCTCCCTCCTGTCTGAGCTCG
Organism: Erythroxylum subrotundum; assembly: GCA_027563845.1. NCBI lineage: Eukaryota > Viridiplantae > Streptophyta > Magnoliopsida > Malpighiales > Erythroxylaceae > Erythroxylum > Erythroxylum subrotundum. The sequence goes on from JAOQMQ010000003.1 coordinate 26,575,104, forward strand.
GTTTTTCCATACCTCACACACCGGTTCTTTGGTGCGACAACAACGGAGCTTGATCTCTCTCTCAGAACCCGGTTTTTCATTCTCGCACCAAACACATCGAGGTGGATGTGCACTTCATCAGAGACAAAATCGCCGATGGAACCCCAGAAGTCAAATACGTGAGCTCCACCGATCAGCTGCCCGATCTTCTTACCAAACCGATGACAGCCGCTCGTCTTCATTATCTTATCTCCAAACTCAACTTAGTTCAAAATCCTAGGTTGAGTTTGAGTGGGGATGTTATGAGGAGAACTTTCCCAAATCCACAAAGTCGTCTGCCAACTCTTGAGCATGGACCTACAACACCTGCTAAAAGGTCAAGCCCAAAAGCACAACAACAAAGTCCAATAAAAGA
>JAOQMQ010000003.1:26575597-26597142 GCA_027563845.1 Erythroxylum subrotundum
ACAGGGTCTTCTGCAACAATTCCCGTGTAGTCCATGTAACAATTTATGATCCTAGTCTGTGTCAAACTTGGCAGCTTCAAGTAAATCCCAGTACCACCAAAACCACTGGCTTTGTTATAGCAGTGTACTCCAGAGATTTTGTTGGCTTGACCTGATACCATTATTCCTACTGCTGCAGAGAAAATGACTACGTCTGGCACAGCATTGTCGATGCCTATCAGGTTAATTCCGGTGCCTGAAAATTTCCTTTCGCCTGGATCGCCTCCAGCAGTAATATGTTGACCGACGAAAGAGTTTCTGATGTAAGTTTCATGGCCTCGTTGGACTAAAATGCCGCTGTGTTAAAGTGAGCAATGTAGCAATTGTCAATGCTAGTTCTAAGTGAATTTACAACTGAAATGCCACCACCCCTGTAGTTGCAATCTAGCATGAGGTCCTTTAGGGTTATCTACTCGTAGTTGTAGGAGGTTGATGTCGATGGAGGTGATAAATCAATAAGGTATCCATCTGATGGGAAATTATCAGAAGCTCTGAATGTCCCTCCAGTTATCTGTTTGATGGAAACTGAAATTATCAGACACAGGATACATGAAAGGTTGGTATCAGATCCTAAAGATTCAAGCTTTACTTATTCCAAGTAAATCCCAAATTTTCCAAGTCCATGGTAGAGTTAGACCAACCGTCTTGGAAAGTACCCTTATCTTTTAGAAGCTGCTACTAGACTCCATGGTTGATTTTAATAATCAACAAATACTGACTAATCTAGCAGTTGACAAATATGCATTCTTTAGAAATTACAGAATATAGGTGGCCATACCTTCAAATTACCTACTCCGGCCACCGGTAGCCGGAGAGGATTGGTGATAAGGTAATTACCATCTTCAAGATATATAGTTGCACCTCCAAGATTGGTGATTCCTTGAAGCAAGACCCCTTCGTTAGGACCGTTAACAGCATCTGCTATTGCTTTAACATGTGCTTCTGTGCTTTCCAATTTTTCAGATGGATCTGCCCCTTAAGATGTCACGTTGTACACACTTCCACGAGACAGAGGTAACTGAAGCATCACGAACTCCAAGCCATGATTTTGATGTCATCACTGTAGTTTCTATGCTTTTTTCTTTGGTGGGTCTGAGTGAAACTTGATAAAGAAAAGAGAGAGCCAGAAGTTACGTCTGATGTCGGAGACGAAGACGGAGATGGATATGGAGTCGAAGAAGCTAATCCACGGCCAATTAAAAAGGACCTGAAAGCTTGCATTTTTCTCATCTGATCATGATAGTTACCACTAGAATACCGACCAAAACCTGAGCTTTCTCCATCCACACGTGTACTCAGGACCAAACTGCCCAATCCCATCAACATGAAAAAGCCTAATTCTAAGATAATTAGTTACTTATCAAATATTATAATTCTAAAACCTTGTACTTTATCTATATCATTACTGATATTAGCTTGATTTAATAAATGATGAAATCATATTAAATAATTGAATAATATTTATTTAATAAATGATAAAATCATATTATAGTTAGGATAGGACTTCCCTTTCAAAAACTCATACTGATTTCCCGACAGCTTTAGGATTTATAGTTAAAGACTTAACGGTTTGGTACTTCTTTTCGGAAAGGTAATCCTAAACCAAAAATGATTATCTTTTAACTATAAATGCACCCAAAAAAACTACCTTTTCTTTACATATCTCCTTCAGCAAGTCCATGGCGATCAACATGAATAACGCAGTGATGTTGCCGAGATCAGTTGGAGGCTTTCTTTCTGACCAACCCCTTTTCTGTTTAGACTTATGCTTCCAACATTTGGTACTAACACAATCCTCTGTTCGTCTGATTGCTCCACCTTCAAGAGCATGCCTGCTTATCCCTTTCAACGTAGCTACTCATCTCAACGCCTGCATGCTCTACCTGGCTTATCACCTTCCAAGAATTTCTAGCCTCACGTTTCCGGAATTTGACGAACTGATACGTGATACGGCTTCTCAAGTTACCAGAGCTGCACGGACGGAGTTTCACGTCAGAGTCGACGCCAACCTAGTAATCTCTTACTCACCACCGTCTATGGTTAATGCTCGTACTGTGACAACGGAGGATACAATGATATTGGAGGAGATGTTCACCGGAGAACCACGTGACCGAACAGGTGCTTCCAGTACTGCTTTGGAGAGGCTTAAGAAGCAGAGGTTCTGTCTTGACTCGGACGCGGGAACAGAGAGTGGAACTTGTGTCGTTTGCTTGGAGGAGTTATCTGGTGGGGCATTCCTCACAAGCATGCCGTGTTCTCATACTTTCCACGAATCATGCATCTTCGAGTGGCTGAAGAATGCCAATAGTTGCCCTCTGTGTCGTTGCGAATTAGAAGACGACTGAGTCCAAATTCATTATTACTGTAATTACTAATTAGTTTTAGTTGTACATTTTTTGTAACACAAATTCTTGAATTTGGTAATAAAAGTAGTTTTTAATACCAATTTAATTATAATTATAATTATAATAATTATTGTTTTTTATAAAATTAATTAATTTCTGATTTTAATATATATTATTTAATTATCATTAAAATAAAAATATAACCACATTAATATTAATAATTGCACATATTTTAAAATATAAACTAAGATCAGAAATCCTTTTTGCTTTCTATTTAAGCTCATTATGTTGTAGTGATTATGTTGGGCTGGGCTGAGCTTGAGTCCGAGCCCAAATATTTATATTTAGGACCCGATTAGACTATTATTCCCATTTTCTATTTGGTAATCTATGAATCTGAGTCTCTTTCCTCATCTGCTTGTTTCCGTTTGTCCTCAGTTACCATCCATAGGCTTACCAACTCCAACCGAATGACCAACAAACACATCATTAAAAAAGCTGGAATTAGTTAAACTAATTATAGTCTAACTTCCAGTTTCAACTCCTGGTCCCATTTAGTTTGGCTGTTTTCCATTTGCTTACACATGAAGCAGACATAGATCCTCGTTCATATTTAAAAAACATGCTAAATTACCTAACCAAAACATCAGCAGCATCAGATGTTTGTTCAACCAATAACAGTACACGCAGTTTTCTTTGAATCAGCTTATGACAACCTTGTATCATCTATCCATCTATACAATATATCAATCTCAAGTTTTGACTTGAAATTACAAGTGGAACAATGAATGATTGTGACATGTAAAAGGGTATTGCTTCGTGAATGAAGAGTCAAGCTCCCTTTTGGAGATCTCTATATGATCAATGATTGTAACTCATCTATCTTCAACCTGTGATTCCTTGATCCACTGTCACAAAAACATTTGCAGATACTGCAACATTGGACTCGATTACTACCTGGTTGTTGGAAACATTCCTCAAGGCATGATTAGGAAACGAGGAACCACTTGTGCTTAATGTGTACTGTACATGGTTTATAAGGTTAGGGAACAGTAAAACATGGCTAAAATCAAGCTTCCACGAGGTCCCATTTCCTTGCAGGGACCCCTTAGCAACTGTTGATCTCACATTCATGCCTTTGGCGCTGTTCCTGTCAACCATGACTTGATCAATTTGGTTGAAAGGACCATTTGCTTGGTCCAACTGAACAATGTCAATCCCATTGTTAGAGCCAGAAAATATGTTATCCACAATGATGACGCCTTTGGCAACACCATTTATGGACTTTGATAAAATGTATGCTTCACCAAGAAAAAAACCTGTTAGATATGGTAAGCTGCACAGGGTCTTCTGCAACAATTCCCGTGTAGTCCATGTAACAATTTATGATCCTAGTCTGTGTCAAACTTGGCAGCTTTAAGTAAATCCCAGTACCACCAAAACCGGTGGCTTTGTTATAGCAGTGTACTCCAGAGAGTGTGTTGGCTTGACCTGACACCATTATTCCTATTGCTGCAGAGAAAATGACTACATCTGTCACAGCATTGTCGTTGCCTATCAGGTTAATTCCGGTGCCTGAAAATTGCCTTTCGCCTTGATCGCCTCCAGCAGTAATGTGTTGACCGATGAAAGAGTTTCTGATGTAAGTTTCATGGCCTCGTTGGACTAAAATGCCGTCTGTGTTGAAGTGAGCAATGTAGCAATTGTCAATGCTAGTCCTAAGTGAATTTACAACTGAAATGCCACCACCCCTGTAGTTGCAATCTAGCATGAGGTCCTTCAGGGTTATGTACTCGTAGTTGTAGGAAGTCGATGTCGATGGAGGTGATAAATCAACAAGGTATCCATCTGATGGGAAATTATCTGAAGCTGTCAATGTCCCTCCAATTATCTGTTTGATGGAAACTGTAAATTATCAGAAACAGGATATATGAAAGGTTGGTATCAGATCCTAAACATTCAAGCTTTACCTATTCTAAGTAAATCCCAAATTTTCCAAGTCCATGGTTGAGTTAGACCAACCGTCTTGGAAAGTACCCTTATCTTTAGAAGTTACTGATAGACTCCATGGCTGATTTAATAATCAACAAACACTGCCAAATCTAACAGTTGAAAAATATGCATTCTTTAAGAAGTTACCGAATACACGTGAGCATACCTTCAAATTACCTACTCCGGCCACCGGTAGCCGGAGAGGTTTTGTGATAAGGTAATTACCACCTTCAAGATGTATAGTTGCACCTCCAAGGTTGGTGATTCCTTGAAGCAAGACCCCTTCGTTAGGACCATTAACAGCATCTGCTATTGCTTTAACAAGTGCTTCTGTGCTGTCCAATTTCCCAGATGGATCTGCCCCATAAGATGTCACGTTGTACACACTTCCACGAGACAGAGGCATCTGAAGCATCACCAACACCAAGCCATGATTTTGATATCATCACTCGAGTATTATGCTTTTCTCTTTGACGGGTATTAACGAAACTTGATAAAGAAAAGAAAGAGCCAGACGTTACCTGTGATGTCGGAGATGGAGATGGGGACGGAGTTGCAGAAGCTAGTCCACGGCGAGTTAAAGAGGACCTGAAAGCTTGCATTTTTCTCATCTGATCATGATAGTTACCACTAGAATATCGACCGAAACCCGAGCTTTCTACATCCAAACGTGTACTCAGGACCAAACTGCCCAATCCCATCAACATGAAAAAGACTACTGCTTTTCTCTGCATTTTGGTCTCTGTTTCTTTTTCTGCAACTGCAACACGTATGATCAATATGTATACCAATGTCTCCCTATATATATTGAAAGAAACAGTGAAAAGGAGAGATTAGGACATGACAACACAAAGGGCCTGAGGAAATTTAGGAAAGATGTCTGAAAACAAATAGGATCACACATGTAACACTTTTTGGGTTTTCCCGTTTTTTTCTTAAAGAGTGTGTTATTTAATGCACGAGTAAAGTATTGCTTGCCCTTGCCGTTGCCCTTAACGCATAAAACAAATCTTCTTAACTGACACAAAAATGTAAGCGTATTACAAAGTTCTTACTTTAAGAATCGCTTTAAGTTTTGACATTGTGTAAAGGTTAGGCAGGCGGTTGGTTCTTTCGTTGATTCAATACATTGTTTTTTCTAAATAAAGATTTCTTTGATACCATCTCTTTATGGCCGGCTAAGAAACTACAGATAAACAATAGAGGAAAAGATGATATTTAAAAACTTAACCGATTCGATCCATTTAAACATAAAAATATTGAATTAACTAATTTTTTTTGTTTAATTTTTAATTTTTTTAAATCATTTTTATTGTTAAAAATTATTTAGTTTATAATTTTTATAAATTAATCAATTTTTATAAATTATAATAAACCAATTAATTTTCATTTAACAGTCTCTTTTTTCAATTAAGCTATAAAATTTTCAGTGAATACGGATAATCTTTTTAGTTATTAAATATTATTCAATTTTTAACTAATTTTATGGCAATTTAATATGAGTTGAAACTTACTTGTTTAACTTTTGATTCAGTTTTAAAGACATAGGTACTTTTAGTTCCGATTCTCATTGTTATTAAAAGATTAGCTAATCAAATTCAGATGACCAATTTAATTTGAAGTTCTAAAGTCTTAAAACTTCAAATTATTCGAAGAATTCGATATCAAAACACTTTCTAGGAATATATATATATATACATATATAGCGACCAAAACGCTAGATTTACAGGTCAATTCTGGAAGTCCCTTTTTAATATGATGAGTTACGATTTGAGGTTTTTAACAACAAATCACCCACAAATACATAGCCAAATAGAAAGAATCAACGGTTTGTTAGAAGAGTTCTTACAACATTATGTAAGTACAAGTTAACGTAACTGGTTGAGTTTACTTGATACTGCACAATTTTGCTATAACTTGCATAGATATTCGGCTACGGAGAAAAGTCCATTTGAGAATGTGTTGGACAACATCCTCTCACACCACTAGAGATTGCTCAACAAAGAACATGTGGCAAATGTACTGCGGCGCATAACATATATATATATATATATATATATATACTAAAAAAAACTTTTTAGGGCCCCTCACAAACACTTTCTAAAATTTTCATTTTTAATTTTTTTAAAATACTTATCTTAAACTTAAGTTAAAAATTAAACGACAAAATATATGCAACATAAATATCAATTAATCATTAATACAGTATCATAATTCAACTTTTAAATTTGACAATAATTATCTAAATTAATAATTTAATACTTGTATATTATATTCTGTTATTATTTTTAATGAAAAATTAATAATTTTAAAAAATTAAAAATTAAAAAGAATTGCTTCACGGATCAATAGTTAATAATAGTGATATCCGTATTCCCTAGCCAAACCGCACCGTCCCAGACAATCAATCAACTCAAAGTCGTACGACAATGGTCCAGTTGGCTGGGGTAGTTCTTTTGTCATTACTACCTCCAACCAAATCCACTGAGGTCGACACAGTCAAGAGAAATCAAACGACCGTAAGAATTAGGTGCTTGCAGATACCCAAACCTGCAACCTCAACACGTGTAATCATTTTACTCTTGTAATTTAAAGCTTGCTTTGAATGTAAAATTTTTTTATAAATTTATGACATTTTTTTATAAGATTCAAGTTGGTCTTATTGTTACTCCTTCCTATTCAAAATGAAAGTCGTTTTAAAAGGATGCACACTTATTAAAAAAGTTAATAAAATATTTGATATACCCTTATTAATAGTACTACTCAACAATTAGCAAGTGAGAGAAATTATATGTTTTTTTTTGTCAATTCAGAAAATTAATAAATGAATCAAAATATGTACATAAAGGTCTAATACAAGTGCCTCGAAGGACACAATAAGCTAGCTCTTAGCAGCAAACCGACCTACATCCTAGCAAGAAACAAGAGCCTTCCGGCAATTAAAAAAAACTACCACACTATTCAACAACATAAGACAAAACGTAAGCAAACTCAACCCCAATTATGAAGTAAAAGGGACTCCGAACCTAGCTGCAAATAAACCACAAATGCATCCAATGAGCTTAGGAACTGGAAGTATCCAACACTCCTACTCTTCCTTCAACAGTACGGGTGTAGACAAGATGAACCGTCGAGTTATGCGCAGGCAGACTAGGAACCCAACCTGCAAAGTTAGTGAAACCAACAATAGCCAACAAAAGAAAATTACCTCCCTTCATTGAAAAAGGCTGATCAGCTCCTTAATGTGGGAGATTACCCTGAGATACATTCGCTCTGCATTCTTGGCTTCATTTTTGAAGGACCTTGCATTACGTTCATTCCAGATTAAGTACACGGTAATAGACAGAATGAGGGGGAAATAAGGTAAGGCTGGGAACCTGGTACGAGAAGTACTGCTATACCAGGAGGGAATGGTGGAAAGGTTAGAAAGATTAAGGATAGGCAAATGGAAGAAATTAAGGCATTGATCCCAAATCTGTTTAGAAAAGGGGCAGGCAAAGAATAGATGGTCTATGGATTCATTAGCTGCTAGGCACAAAGAACAGTGATTGGGAGTGTATAGGTAGGGCAGTTTGTCCCTAGTTTGCAATTTTTGTAAGAAGGCTAACCATAAGGTAAAGGAACAACGGAGTTTGCTATATTTTGACCAAACCAGCTTATACCAAGGAACTTCCGCTAAGGGAGGACGCAAGATATTGTAGGCTGAAGTATTGGTATAGCGTTTGGTGGGGTTCGCTAACCATTTCAAACAGTCGGGAAAGGAAGAATTGCCTTGAAAATGTAATCTGCATAATTAAGATATGAGATAAATTAAAAGGTAATTTTGGAAGTAAAATTATAAACATGCATGAAAAGTCATGAATGACGCTTATTTTGAATAATTAAAATCCATCCAAAACGACTTTTATTTTGGATCGGAAGGAGTATTATTTTTTATTTTAAAAACTTATTTAAAAGATTCTTCATAATTTTTAATTTATTAAAAATATATTTTTTCTTTTAGAATTTCGTTAAAAAGATAATAGTGAAATACATGTGACATAAATAATATACGTGAAACAATCAATTTTTAATAAGTAGTTCTTAAAACCTGAAGTAAAAAATTAATTCGACCCAAATGAATAATTTAAAATAAATTATTAATTTAAGTTGAATTTAATTAGTTTAAGCTAAATTTAAGAAGTAAATTAGATTCTTATATTAATATACTTGAATAATTTATGTGTATTGTTCATATTATGTGTGAGGGTGAGCCTTAGAGTACTAGTTATTTTTTTATGACCATAAGATTATATGTTCAAGTTATGGAAACAACCTCTTTATAAGAAAATAAAGGAAAGACTGCATATATTATAACTCTCTCTAAACTCCTGCAAAGTAAGGAGTTTTGTGCACTGAATACTTTGACTTTTGACTTTATCTATATTATGTGTATTTAACAAAAATTATTATTTTTTAATAATTTTCAAATAGAAAATTGAATATTTGGGAATTTACCCAAGATTTGAGTCTTGGGATAGGGGCATCAAAAAACTAAAGCCGTTTTAGATACAAATAGGCATAAAATAACGTTTTTTTTAAAGGTTAAAACAAGATATTAATTACAGAGAATTGAAACGCTGAGATAAGTATATTAAATTTTCTGTTTCAGTTACTTTGTTTCAACCATATTTTATTAAATCTTATCCATATATTTATATAGGATCTATATAAATGTATGAATAAAATTTAATAAAATATGATAGAAACATCGTAACCGAATCAGAATATCGGGTCATGAGATAAGTTGGTGATTGAGTGGAATTTGGGAAAAGGGAGATGAAAAGAAAGGAACTTGATTAGATTGGTGTGTAAGGTTTGTTTGAGCTTTATGCTTCACCTTAAAGAAATGAAATGAAACAAAGCCTTTTGTTTGCTTCTACTTCACACCTGCCTATAAAGGCCATGTCCAGTCAGTCTCTTTAATTGCTGTGGAGGGTCCTGTCATTTAACATTAATAAAATTTAAGGCTACATTAATAAAATTTAAGGATGATAAATTTTCCAATTTAATGATTAATTTTTGAAAATTTGTATTTCTTAATTTAAAATGTTATTTTTATTTATGTAACTAATAAATATATTTTCACGTGATATTTAATAAACACAAAATTTATTTGATTTATATAAAATTTTAAAAATTAATTATTAAATTAAAAAAATTTTAAAAAGGTTAGATTTGTTACTCCTAAATTTTAATATATTTATTATAAATATATTATAATAATCGATAAAGTTAAAAATAAAATAAAAAATTATGAGTCTGAAATTACGTAAAACGAGAAAACTCATACATGTTTGGTTGTATTATCATGTTAATCATTTTCTTCTCACGCCAGCTAAGTCAGGATGGCCGAGTGGTCTAAGGCGCCAGACTCAAGTTCTGGTCCTCTAACGAGGGCGTGGGTTCAAATCCCACTTCTGACAGTTTTTATACTTTCAGGGCGTAAAAAGCACAATTCCAATGCTTTGATTTATTTTCACTTTTTCCTCGTAAAAGGCATGCTTTGCTTCGCTTTTCCTTTCAAACATGTGTAAAGCTCCAATTCCTTTACTCTACTAATCCTTGCACTTTTAGCAGAAAGAAGATGCAGATACCACACAAAATTTGATTAATGAAATGTGCAGAAGAATACAAAAGATGGTGACTTATTTATTGAGGACGAAAACTACAAATGGGAATGTCGTGACTGTTAGCTTTAGGTAACTCAAAACAGCACAAGGCATAAAGTCTCAAAAGTGCCAAAGGCATGACCATCCACATTAAACAGTTTGGTCTTGCCATGTCTCAAATCCACTGATGGCTTAGTTGGATTGGATCTTTCCCTGGACTTCCTCTTCAGCTTTCATGTATCAACAAGACAAGCAACTTTCTTCCACAAATCTTGGTACCAAGCCCTTCTAATAATTCAAAGATGGTTATAAAAGATTGCTCTCACTACTTAGTTGGATTGGATCTTTTCCTGGACTTCCTCTTCAGCTTTCATGTATCAACAAAACAAGCAACTTTCTTGCACAAATCTTGGTACCAAACCCTTCTAATAATTCAAAGATGGTTATAAAAGCTTGCTCTCACTACAATTTTCAATTCGTACAAGGGAGCGGTTCTATGGTATTTGCTGTCAAACTTGCAGAGTTTATCTTGGACCAGGAGCTTTTACTGTACCGTAAATATAGGTTGAGAATTTAACGGAAGGAGACTCCAGTAGGAACCTTGACTGTCAATACAACAACTGTGCCATTTTATTCTGTAAGAACCAACTGGGAAATGAGAAACATCTAGCAGGCAACTAGCAAATCCTTGCCCCTTGTCATATAGCTCAAAGCATACGAATACCTCAACCCGGTTATTAGTATCTGCATCTTTGTCCTGATCAGGTTTGCAGTTCTTGACTACATAGTTGAACAGTTTGTCATTCATTTGAATACTGTTTTCAGTTTCCCAAGTTCGATAATCCGGCTGCACTGGCCCTGTAGTTTCTCCAGTTGTTCTGGACTCTTTAAGGGACATGTCTGAATAAAGTAAACAATACAACTTGGACACTCGACTGAGGCAATCTGGCGTTAGATTTCTTAATTGAAGACAAAGATTTAGTGATAGGTGGAAGCCTGGAGAGACAGACAGCTGATTTGGGATTCTACTTTCTTCACTGAAGGCAAAGAGCTCTGAACCAGTGCATGGCCTGAATTTTGATGTCAATGTCAAGTGTCAGTATGTAAAAGTAAACAAAGGAAATAAATATTGTATAGTCAGTAAAAGTTTCATTTCAGCACCAAGTGGACTTTGAAGGGAATGAAACAAGTTTTAGACAAGAAAAAAGATTGAAAATAGAAGAAGCTAGTGATCAACAAATCTGAAACTGCTAATGAGCAAGAAAATAGGCATGAGAACCCCATCAGCGGATAAGCTATAATCAACTAAATCCCATATCCTTGGCAAGCCTAGGCAATTGAGATGTGGGGATCACAATCAGTCAATCTTGACAATATAGCTGCCAAATGTCAGGATACCTGATATTCTAGATGGATTACTATTTCAGTTATAAATTGACCCAAAAGCATTATCGAAGAGAAGAATATCAAATTACTATACAATGCAATACCATCTAAGACCTGATCTTCATTGTTGGAAAGCTGAGAAGCATACCTCACTTTGAAGAAAAACCTTGGGAACCTGAAAGGGATGCTCATCCATTTTGTGATAACATTCAAGAGGAGCTGCAAATAATCCTTGGAAACTTGGGATTTATTCTCCCAATATTGCAGTAATTTCCCTTCATTTTGCAAGTGAAAAATGCCAGAAATAGCATACTTAGAAATTTGAAGAATATCTCTGACTGCACCAGTATTCCATATGTGACTTCTGGGCTGCAAAGGGGCACAGTTTTTTGGCAGTCCACTGAGCTCTAGGAGCAGGCTTAGGTTTGAACAGGCTTCTTGGTCTATAAGCCACAACCGTGCAACCAAACTTTGTATAAGCATTTCCTTCAGGTAATTATTGGACGTTTCAAGACCAAGAGTTGCCAAATTGTCATTGCCAGACAGGTTTTTGGTGAAAAGAGCAATGCCAGTTGTGAAAGCCAATATTGAACAACCAAATGCCAGTTCTGATATGATTTTTGAGCTTCTTCTGTCCATATCAATGAAAGAGACAGCAATTAAATCAAGTTCCTGTGTTATCCTCATCAACTGAAGAGATATCTGAGTAACTTGTTGCAGAAGATAGTTGGCTGTAACACTTGTCTCAACCTGTTCATAGTCGCTAGCATTCTCCTGGTTAAGTTGAGAAGAGTCCAGAAGCTTGGAAAGGTCAGCCACAACTCTTAATAACTTGGCTCTTAGAGCCAAAAACCATCTTTGGAAGCAGAATGATTGCTCTAATATGATGTTATATTCCCAAAATTCACCTGAAGATGCTAGTTTGTTGTAAGCCTCATGGAGCATCTCGGTCAAACTAACAACATTTCCAACAGAACTGAGGTCAGTATCACTGATCTTGTCCCAAAAATACGTGTTGAAAAACGCTTTTGCCTCCGGCAAATCTACTACACCACATGCTAGTTTTTGGAAGACAAACAGCTGAATTTTCCTCTCAGCTTGAGCAAATTTTGTTAACAACTTTAACCAGTAGGAGCAGGAAGCAGACTGCACCTTAGTTATTAGTTGCTCAAACACCAAAGCAGCTATTATCCATGCTCCTTGGCATGCTGCATGTATCCCAGATTTGAAAGCAGGCCAATATTCCTTCTGTGACAGCATCTTTTTTGCACACTCGAAGCTTACTTCTACATGCTTAACCAAGTGATTAATAGGTAAATTACCCAAGATAATCCCATGATTGGAAGTTTTTCTGTTCGGGTTGATCATGAAACCCAAAAACATATGAGACTGCAACAATATTGAATAGATTATCTGTGTATAGCAATCAAATAAGCTGCAATTGAGTACAGATTCAACCAAAAGTTTTACTTGGTCAAGTATATGGTCAGAAATAGCATCAACATCATGGAGGCTCTCAATGCAAGTTAGAGAAAAATTTTGAACAATAGCCACCAGCTTCAAGCTTGCCTGCCTAGCAGCTATGATACTGCCATTCTTGTCTACAAGACGTTCAATAAATAATCTAATTTTATCAAGCACAAAGTCACCTAGATTTGGATTTTCTGCAACTAGAAAAAGAAGAACATTAAGCAAGCATTGGATTTCCTTAAATAATCTAGTGTTGGCTGGAAAAGAGGCCACCAATGACTTTTCAAGCACAATTATTTGATCTAGAGCTACTGAGATGATTTGCCTTTTAAGAGAAGACCAGTCCAAAATAGATCTCATTTCAGTTCTTCCAGAAAGCTTTGTAGATACATCCACTAGGGTACAAATGGTTATGAGGCTCTTGGACTTTACGGGTGACTGAATTGAATTCTGAACATTGGTCAATAAATGAGTTAAGTGATGCATGTTGCCAACCAGAATATCTGGCATTGTACCTAAGAGAATCTGCAAGTGAAAAATATAAGCTAATAAATTTCAACTTTAAGAACTAATTCAGTGTAACAAAGGGTGAATTTTGAACCCAACCTTACATAAAATCTGTAAAGCCTGACATTGCACGCTAGATGGACGTTCAGTCTCAAACGCAACTCTACATAAAGTCTTCATTGCATGCACAGTAACTGAAGCATGACAAATTCCTCTGCCAACTAAAAAGTGTAAGCACCTTAAAACTGTTGTTTGTAGTTGCAAGGATTTATCCGGACCAAGGAACTCTAAAAGCACATCAACCTGAAACCAGTAGCTAGACTTACTATAAATCCCATTCATACAGACATACCAAACTATCACCTAGCATCGGAACACATACCTGTTGAGATAAAAGAAAGGTTGACTTGGAAGCAAGTTTTGAGAGAGAAACTAGAATTGCCACTAACAACTCCTTGTCTGAGAAGTCTGAGACCAGTTTTAGACCTGTCTGCAGCAACATACAGCTTATCTTAATGTTATAAAATCACAATTATTATAAACATAATACTGCTTCAGCACAAAGAAAGGTGAGAAAAAAAAAAGTAATCACAAAATTACACTTCCAACCATTTGAATAAATGATCAAAAGGACCCCTATGTTAAAATCAAAGGAGAGGAGGCACTAGCAACACCTTCCATGACATTTTCTACCAAAAAAATTAACGTATATAATATCGGGCACTAAAAAGGAACAAGAATAGATGCAAGACCTTATAAGCTTCATTTGAAACAGCAAATGAGGAAGTCATCTTTGAAAAAACTCGCAACCCAGCCAGTCTTGTACCCAATGAAAAATCAGATGAAGTCACCAAGTTAACGAGCATTTGTAGGACTACAGTTGCAAAGTCATCGGCCAGTTCACTAAAACAACCTGCAGCAAACAAAGACGCCTTTACCTGCAGAAACGGAATAATGCACATTAAGTTCCTCAGGAATTTGAACCTAAGAATCATGAGAAGAATAATATACCAACACACCGAAGAGACCATGTTTTGTGTTTTACAACAGAGAGATCACTCCAGGAGAAAAGGTTAAAAACTTTTGAGATAGATAAACAATGACCTTACCTCCAATACATTTGAGGATAACAGAGTGGAGAGGATCAAGTATCTTAAGTGAGCACTGTCCTTTGCAAAATCAGCCCAACAACCAAAGAGAACCAAAGCAAATGCTCTTGACTCAATATCTCCAGTATCAAAAACGACCTTTACTCGCCTCAGGAGCTCCGCATGGTTGTGCATTCTAGCCTTGGAAAAAATGCCCCTGTACTGTTTCCGACTCTTTTTCTTGTCACGACTCCTCAGCTCGAACAAGAAAACATTCACGACAGCAATCCTAGTATCCTTGTCACCCGACATAAAAGCACCGGCAAGCCTTAGGAGGATAGCATTGGCAAAGAGCTTATCCTCACCCGGAATCATTCCAAACATGTTATAAATAGCCATTGTAGGCGCTGGTTCTCTACTCCACCGCTGAATTCTTGGACCCATTTGCAGTATTCCCTCCAAAGACCGACCTACAGATTGAAAAAGTCACGAACTTTTTCACTTTTCAGGCAATAGTATCGAAACGGGATTCAATAATTGCCAAAGTATCAAAGAATTCATAACATTCAAGAGAAAATTTCTGAAAAGCGAACTGACCCGGTTTCTTTGAGCGACGGGACTTTTCAAGCTCAATGCTCCAATCCAGGGCGCAAGCAGCAGCAATCTTCTCCATTGTCGCAGCTTCTTTCACGCACCCTTTGTACGCGTAAACAAAGGCAATGGAGTACAGGTAGTTTCCAATTTTCCCAGATTGAAAGAATGAAATTTTCGCCTTTCTTTCTTTTCTTCTCGGGGAAGACGAAGATAAAGACTGCTATTTTAGCATGGCTCAGTCCACTTTGCGTCTCTCAGGTATTTCAGCAAACACGTGAGCATCCCAAACATGGTGAGCCAGAATTACAGATTAAAAGGGTTTTCATGTTCCAAGTCCAAGCTTGGAAACACTCGGATTCTAAAATTGGGTTTTTAATGAAACCAATTCAGGAAAAGGAATGGCCCAACAGAGCCGGAAGATCTTGAAAATTCCAGGGTCATCAGAATCTACAAAAAGACAATATGTACAGTTAGATTAATCAACCATGCATGCTTAAGCGTTGAAAGTGACCCTTGCGTCACACACCTCATGTGATGTCTCTGAGGTAACCTGTTCCTTAGTTTAGTATTGAATTTTTTTACCCCAACAAAAAGACCGAACATGAAAGACATGTTATACGTAACCAGTTTGGCCACCTCTTCTCTTATTAGAGAGTTGCTTAGTGTTGTGTTTTGTCCAGCTGTCAATTTACAGGCAATAAGACGCAACTAACTAAGCAAAGGCACGAGGCCCAATGGAATTGCCTCTTCAATGCATCCCACGCAACTACGCAAAGCGAAGCAACCCTCCTGCCACCTCTCCACTAGCCTTCTTTTTTCCTTCTTTCGCAATATGAATATTAATAATGATGCGTCCATCAATGTTCTTCAGACAAATGCGTCCAATTCGTATATAACGCTAGTTTTTATGATCACCCCATCACAGAAACAAACTTTGTTTTGTTGAATTTTGTAATGATTTCACACAATTATTGATAGTTTTTTGGACAAGTGGATGGGGTCCATGATGACAGTGGAATCCAGAGCCATACAAACCATGACAGCCACCCTCGTGTATGCACTCTCATTCGTTCAACTAGAAAAAGGCACTCATTCCCGGCGGCGGTGACGGCGGTTTGTGTTTCTCTGTCGAAGCTTGTCTTCGACAATAAACTTCCGTGAAGCGATTGAAACCCATCTCTAGATATGAACTGTCTATCGATTTGTTTGCAAAGTTCGGTGCTTTATCTCTTCTTAGCTTCTGCTTATGCGTTATCTGGTCAGTTGTCAATCTTCTCTCGTTTATTTTCTCAGCATTTACTGTACTATCACCCTTAGCGACGCATCTTAACGTGTTGTTGTTAATGCTTTATACTTGTATGAAAACTTGTGAAGTGGATGAAATGGATGGCGCAGAAAGTGGTCTGTTTAAGGATATACTGAGGGATGAAGCCATAACCAGACTCAATGAGCTTGGAAAGGTATTGGAGTCTAATTTCTTTTTTATCTTTGATTAGGTTGATTTGTCATCTTATGGCATGCTAAGGATTATCGCAACATAGCTAACTGGTTTAAGGTTGGCCAGAATCCTGTTTTACCAGGCTTTTCAAGGTCTTCAACACCATTGTTTTAGTTCGTTTCCATTGTTGAGCTCTTTGCTTTCTACTTCATTTTTCAACTTAATGACTTAAATTGTTTCTTTGTTTTGGGTTTTTAATCAATGAATTATAATTGAAAAAAGGGTGGGCTTAAAGCCTTAAACAGTTGTATCATATGCCCTGCGGTACTAATTTACTAGCATTAATTGATTGGATATGTTGGTTGATGTGCATAAGATTCAAGTAATGCCTTGGAACTTGGAAGTCATGTTTTTCAATACCCAGACCTTTGAATAAAAAAACACGGTGTATTGTACATTGTTGACTGTTGAGTGTTGATGCAGTTATCTAATTAACAGGTGAGTGATGCTAATGGCTATTTGGAGAGGACATTCATGAGTACAGCTTCACTCAGGGCAGGAAATCTGATTCGTGATTGGATGGAGGATGCTGGTTTGACAACGTTGGTGCTCTTTCTTTTTTGGACCCACCCTGAATTTTTGATGCTTGAAGCTCTGAACTGATACCTGTACCAATTCCAGGTGGATGGACTGTATGGGCAATGTACATGGTCGAGTTGAAGGATTGAACTCAAGTGCTGAGGCCTTATTGATTGGTTCTCATTTGGTATCTTCTTTCTTCTGTGTTGTAAACTTCAAATTTGTTTATTTTTTCCCTTTATAATCCACAACTAATCGTTGATAATTCTGATTCTTAAATAGGATACTGTAGTTGATGCTGGGATATTTGATGGATCTTTAGGTATAATTGCAGCAGTATCAGCTTTAAAGGCTTTGAAAAGCAACGGATTGCTGTCGAAACTAAAACGACCAGTCGAGGTGAGTGAACCCTTGCTTCAAATTTTCATCTGCAAAACATTTACTCAAATTGTTCTGTTTGTTCTTTTGAAGCTTTCCAATATCAAGTGTCATCCCATTATTTGGAAGTTTCTTTTGATGGTACTAGTATATAATGAGGCAAGTTTCAGACAGATTATAATTAATTGCTAAGCTTGTCAACATGCAGGTCATTGCTTTCAGTGACGAAGAAGGAGTGAGGTTTCAATCTACTTTTCTCGGTAGTGCGGCCATAGCTGGTATTTTACCGGTTTCAGCTCTGCAAACATCGGATAAAAGGTTTCTCATATTAGCACTTTTTGTTTACGCGAAGCTCATTCGGTATTGTTGCTTGTTATGGTCCTAATTATGTGCTATCCAATTCAGTGGTGTAACAGTGGAAGATGCTCTTAAAGAGAACTCTATTGATATTGGAGAAGAAAGCCTATCCCAGCTTAAGTATGACAGACACTCTGTATGGGGTTATGTTGAGGTAAGCAAGCTAAGAAACTATTATCTTACAAACTATTTTCCAATTTTCGGTATATCACACAAACTTTATCACCTTCTGTGTTTATAAATCTGCATATTGGATCCTGTATCTTTTATTACTGCAGCTTCATATTGAACAAGGACCTGTACTAGAATGGTTCGGTTTTCCCATTGGTGTTGTTAAGGGAATAGCTGGACAGACAAGGCTGAAGGTACATGATACGGCTTTGGCGTGTTAGTAAACAGCTTGTTTAATTTAGTTGAATCACAATAATTCAACAGCTTTCAGTTTAAGATGTTCTTGAGTTCATAGCATATGTCTGACAAATTTAAAATCTTCAAGGGAAGTACTAGAACAGTGGATCAAAAGTATATTTCTTCCATTTGGTTCATCAGGGGTAGTCCTCCTTTGCGAGATTCACCTGTGAAGATTGGTTGCTAGTATGTAAATGAAAATGCCTGATCATCCCTGGTTCCAAAGAACATGAAAGAAACTTTAGCTGTTTAATTAGAAGTTTTAATTTGTCCAAAAGTTACATGCTTGTACAATCAGTAGTTCATAACGCAGACATGGGAAGTGCAAATGATTGCAGACTTTTCCCTTCTTCAAGTGAATATATTGTGAAATAGATTATTCTCCGCCGTCTTTATTAAAGGGAATGGTAGATTGATTGCATGCACATTCCTCTGAATCAAGAACTTCAGTGTTCTTTAATCAACTGCAGTATCTGCAAAACTTTGCAGGTTACAGTCAAAGGTTCACAAGGGCATGCTGGAACCGTTCCGATGTCTTTGCGCCAAGATCCTATGGCTGCAGCAGCTGAACTAATTGTGCTGTTGGAAAGTCTTTGTAAAGATCCTAAAGTTTTTCTGTCATATGATGGACAATGTGCTGATTCCATAGTGGAATCACTTTCCAGCTCACTTGTTTGTACAGTTGGAGAGATATCCACATGGCCAAGTGCAAGTAATGTCATACCGGGCCAGGCAAGATATACGAACATGATCGTTATTATGTCAAGCACAAATGAAATCCATTACAAATCTAGTAAATCAATCACTACTGTCCAATGACTACATTACTTTTTAAATGCAGGTAACATTCACTGTGGATTTGCGTGCAATAGATGACACTGGGCGGCAAGCTGTCCTCTATGAACTATCGAATCGGATGTATCAAATATGTGAAAGGCGTTCTGTTCATTGCCATATTGAACACAAGGTGAGACGAACTTTTACTTGCAATTTTTAGTGTGACAAAGTGCAGATCAGTAATACCCTTATCTGTTGTTTGGATTTCATCAGCATAACGCAAATGCAGTGATGTGTGACTCTGAGTTAAGTTCACAGCTAAAAGTTGCAGCAAACGCTTCCCTCAAGAGGATGACCGGTGAGATTCAAGACGAAGTTCCTGTGCTAATGAGCGGAGCAGGACACGACGCAATGGCGATGTCTCATTTAACCAAAGTCGGTTCTCCTAAGCGTTGTTAACAGATAGTAGAGAGTAAATTACTGATATCTAACTGGTAATGATCTTAATCATTTTGAGCAGGTCGGAATGCTATTCATCCGGTGCCGTGGAGGCGTAAGTCACTCTCCTGCAGAGCATGTATCGGATGATGATGTTTGGGCAGCTGGCTTGGCAGTTCTGTCATTTCTTGAGACTCATATGTAAAATAGATAACTTCTGCTATAAATGTGCAGGACCACATTCATTATTTGACGGTACAATAACATAATCTGATGAACCTTTCTTAGCTTAATTTATCTGCATTCTGGAGGCCTGAGGCTGGTTTCACACAAGCCTCTAAGGTTACAAAACCATGGACAACTCTGCTCTTCTGGGATTCATGTGCAGATTCAGGAGCTATATGTAGATTTTGGGGAAAATTCGTCGAGCCTTTGGAATTAGACTTTGAACCGGACTTTTAAGTTAGAGTTCTATCCCGAAGTCTAATCAAATTAGGCCTGGAAGAAATAACCACTCTACTAAATAAGGATGAACATCTCTAGACCTCTTCAGGTCTCACATCATCAGAAAATTCTCCATCATATTAACAGGTTAGTATTTTAGATCGTATTTTCATCTTTGCATTCTAAATAAGAACACATTTTGGCATATAATCATGTACTAAACCGTATTTGTCAAAATAATTCCAACAAACATACCTGAACTGGTAGAGATATTGTAAAGCCCTGATCACCGTATACTAAAGTTTATCAGTTACGCTCGTGACAACCATCATAAGAGAAATCTTAGATTTTGTTGAGGCTCCATTGTAAGGTGGCTCAATTTCTCAGGTTTTGTCGAGTCCCTTTTGTTTCAACTTCTGATTTTGAGATTCCTAAAGTTTTTGACTTTACTACTTTTATTAATAAGACAAAGAAATAAGTTTTGATCCTTTTCATCTTTAAGAAAATTATATTGTATACAAAATCCAAGTTGAATGCTAAAATAACCATTCTGAGTTAATGGTAGCTTAAAATTAATACAAAATGTCATGCTGGATTTTTTCTATTAAATTAGGCACCAACTTAACAAAGTTAATTTTTTAAAAAAATTTAAAACTTTTTAAAGCAACGATAAAATATTCAAACTTTTAATTTTTAATAAAAATAATCCGATATTAAATTTTTCGCCAATATAATTGATGTTACGAATCTCACTAAATTAGTGTTTTTGTCACGTGACTATCACGTATCCGAATTTTTGTCATGTCACAAGTTGAAGAAGTGACAATAGAGAAGTAAGGAAGTAGCGTATAATTATTTTTAGATTTTTATATTAAATTACGAGATAAAAAATATAATATGCAATAGTCACGTAGCAAAATACTAATCTAACAAAGCTCGTCATATTAAGCTACATTAATTGAAAATTTAATATCAAACTATTTTTACCAAAATTTAAGATGCTAAATTAATTTTTTTTAAATTAACCCTTTGAAGTTTTACCAGTAACTTCTGAAAATTAATGTAATATGAAATTTTATAGATAAACATTTAATGTCGTGACATATCATCAGTCTATCACCTAGGGACTAGAGAGACCCCACCAAACCTAATTTCCCTATCCAAATTTAATTTTGGATATTAATAAAAATTTTATGAAGTGTTGTTATTTTATAAAAGAATTTGATAATCACAAAACAATATTATTATTAAAAATAATAAATAAATTATAATAAAAAAAATTTATTTAGTAATAATTAATTATACTAATTTATAGATAATAAAAAAGACTTTTTCTTGTCTTATTAAAATAATAAAATCTTAAATAGTGTCTATTTGGGAACAAGATCCTCTGTCCAGTTTTATGGTGTCTTATTGTGTCCAGTGAATCTCAGCTATTAATTTATGCGGGTCTCATGTAGGTCCCACATAAATTAACGTGGGATCCGCATAGATAAATGACTGAGATTCACTAGACACAATAAGACAACATAAAAACTGAACAGAAAATTTAAACTCGTCTACTTGTATGTATATATATAGACATTCCCAAGCCTTAAGTGAACACGACTCATCCATTTCTGAAATGGTTAAGCATCACGAGTTTAGTTTCTTC
>JAOQMQ010000003.1:26619345-26637479 GCA_027563845.1 Erythroxylum subrotundum
AGTACTGAATCAGAGCGAATCCAATGGGGGCATCTAGTTTTCAATCACAAGCGACCCAAACTCTTACACGTGGTTTCTGGGATTTCTTCAAAAGTCTGGGAAACTGAAAACTACAACTAAATACCGCAGCCAAGCGTCCATGGTTTTGTGCCCAAAACCAGTGTTTTGTTTCTGTGTCCAACCTTTGTCACTTAAGCACTTCACTTTTATCTAATTTCTAATTTTGTCCCTCACGTTTTGCTATTTATGTATTTTTCTTGATGTAAATGCCTTTCTTGTTAGGTTAGATAGGAAAGGAAATGGTTATTTCAAAGCTTATAGAAAAAAATAAGCTAAAAAAATATAACAACCTCCGTAACCCGAGTAGTGATAGGGACAAATACATAATTATAGAAACATGTAAAAACATTAACATAAAAATGATAAATTTGCGTGTTTGTCTCGTTTATTGCTTCTTTTTCATTGACATGGCGACTCCCCTTGCTGACAATATTACACGCAAAGTATATAAATGTGTACCTTAGGCCTCGTGGAGTTAGAGTCCAATTCAAGGGTCGTGTATAAGCTGATGCTAAATATCTTAACTTGAGAGAGTAAAGCGACTAAAGAAAGAGAAAAAGTTTGGAGATTTCAGCGGAGAAACTGAGATTTTCTTCTCGTTTCAACAACTGGTCTTGGTATGCTCAAAGTTTCGATTTTTCCTGCGTGGGTTTTCTTCAGTTGCTTCCTTTTATTCTTTTTCCTTATCTGTTTCTGGGTATCTCTCACCTTGAGATTAAGTTTGAATCTCTTTCTGTTTCTTGTTGATAAAAAACAGGGAAGATTTTCATTTTGTTTCATACAAGGTTCTAACTTTTCTTGCATTCTTGGTTTTGTGCGGACTTTGTTGACTTAGATGGGGAAATGGTTCTACATTGTTATAAAAGGCATATGGTTTTAGTCAATGTAGAAGATCAAGTTTCCTGCTTTAAGCATCTGATTTCATTGACAAGTTTAGTTGGATTGAACATCTTTGCTCAATATTGTACTCATATATCCCCAATTTTAAATGATGCAGGTTTTCGTAGCTTGTACATTTTACCAAATCAATTGCTTGGTCTACAAGTTTATCTGTTGTCTTAAGGATACTGAAACTAAGCACAAATTGGAACTTACCAAGCATAGCTTTTGGAGTTCTGTCTGTTCTGAACAACTGTTGAAATGTCTCTCCTTTCAAAATTACGTTGCATCACTGTGGATGTCACTGGTACACTTATAGCTTACAAAGGTGAACTTGGTGACTACTACTGCATGGCAGCAAAATCTGTTGGACTTCCTTGCCCAGACTACAAACGTGTACATGAAGGCTTCAAACTTGCTTATACAGAAATGGCTAAGCAGTATCCATGTTTTGGCCATGCGACCAAAATGCCTAATATTGTCTGGTGGAAAACATGTGTCAGAAATTCATTTATCAAGGTATGTGGTTTTGAGATTTAGTCTTTTAACAAGCTGTAACCCTACAGGTTACTGGTGATTTGTCTAGAGGAGAAAATTAATCCATGTGGCAATCCCAACAAGTCATTTGTTATGATTGGTGGGTGGAAACCAACCATGAAAGCAACTTATGGCTTCAAGGTTGATCACTTGTATTAATCTTAAATCTTAGAATTCCATCTATCCAATGTTTTTGGTATTCAAAAAAAGATTAGGCAAACTTTTAATTTTTCATACAAGAAATACTTGGAGGTTTTTTTTTCCCCCTTTCTTATGTCCATCTAATTGTTCTAGTAGATGGCTCAAATTAATCTCTATATAGCTGCAGTTCTAGTAGATGGCTCAAATTTTAGATTTAGATCATAAAATTTTGTCAATGTCTACTTATAATTGTCAGTACATTAAGTTTTAGAGGAGTTTGATGATTTTTTTTAATGAATGATGAGATTTTAGATTTGAAAGTGTGAAGCTTTCTAATCTATAAGAGTGATTCTTAAACCAGAAGTGAATAATCATAGACCCTTGTCTTTCGAAAATTGATAAGTAAGAGGATAACTAAATTAATTTTTATTTTCAACAGTAACTGTTGAATGATTGACTACAACTTAACAAGTCCATTGTTCAATGGAAGTGGTTTTGTGCATGACTAGTCTTTACAGGATTACCTCCAAATTTCTTGAGAAGAAGAAAATGCATTTCCATAAAGATAGGACTGACATCCTTAGAAGATTTTTTGCTTTTGATGAACTCTATTATGAAATTCTAATTTGGCGTCTATGGTGAACTTAAAATGCCATCTTTGGACCAGAATGGACAGATGTAGTAATGGCAGGCAGGCAGTTGAGGCAATATCAAGTATAATTTACACGTGTGAAAAGATTTCTGAAACGAGGAATGCTGACCTTTGTCTTGTTTTCTGGCAGGCTGGATATGATTATGATGAGGAGACATTTGAGAAGATATTTAGACGCATATATGCCTCTTTTGGTTCATCTGCTCCTTACAATGTATTTCCAGATTCTCAACCTTTCTTAAGATGGGCTCGTGAACAGAATCTTCTTGTTGGGTTAGTGAGTAATGCGGAGTACCGTTATCAGGACGTTATACTACCCGCCTTGGGTTTGAACCAGGTAATTAGACATTATTCTCTGCAGAAAGATCATTAGGATCAAGGTTTTAAATCACCTCATTTCTCACACCCGCATCATCTGCGATTATTGCAATCACTTGCTGCAACGGCAATGTAATGTAATCCACAGTTGCAGTTTAAAACCTTGATTAGGACTAGTTCTCTATTTATGAGGTTCTACAGTTCAAATCTAATCGTTAACTTATAACTTCATTTTTAGTCTTTGTTGTGTTGTTTTGAGATGCATACTAAGTGGACAACAAATTGCTGTAACATAATACTGCATGTAATTTGTTATCTGGACCTCATAGCGGTGTACCCTAATTCGATAAAACAGGGATCAGAGTGGGATTTTGGTGTATTCTCGGGTCTTGAGGGTGTGGAGAAACCAAATCCAAGGATATATGAGATTGCCCTTGAGAAAGCTGGAAATATATCACCAGAAGAAACTCTACACATTGGAGATAGTATGCGTAAGGACTACTTGCCAGCGAAGAGCGTGGGTATGCATGCATTGTTACTGGACAGGTTCAAGACTCCTGATGCTGAGGACTGGAGGAAGTCTGGTGCACTTGTGCTTCCTGACTTGCTGACAGTACAAGAATTGCTTTCTTCGGGACAATTGTTGTGCTGAGAAGGGGCATATTCTAATCCAAAGCTACCTGTTAAATGTATATTTTTCACTCCCTCTCCTCTCAACTCAAAATTATTTGATACAGATTCTCAAAAGGGTCTGAATTTCGTGCACAGAAACAATCTTTATGTGACATTAGTGGTTGTTTCAAAATCCTTTTCTGGGATTGAGAGGGAGACTCAACAATGAGATGCTCTGTAATAGCTATATTCGAAAAGGCCAATAATTCCTTTCATCCGCTGTTTCAAGTGTCCTATATGGAATGGAAGAATAGTATGCTTTGATCAATTTCTTCTAGTCACTGCATAACTTTCAGGTAATGAAATTTTGAAGAGCTTGGAAGAATCAGTCGGTGTGCTTTCTGAAAATTGGATGTATTCTATAGCTCCCAATTATTATATTATCAGGTTTGCTTGTTTGATTAGATAACTCCTTCTACTTAAACCCCTGTTCTTGGTTCAAAAGATCAAAAACTTAACTATTCGGTTAAACCCCATGTAATTCACCTCAGCCTACCAAAGTCCAACCTTTAAGAGCTTCAAATACGCAGACTCTAAAGTCTGCCAAAGATGATAATTGCATCTTCGCTCTTATAATTCTTCTTGGATTGAAAGTACTCTGTGATGTTTTAAGTCAACCAACCTTAGAAGCCCACAACACTGAATACACGGAATTTAAATCTCATTTATGTTGCCAATGTCCTAAAGAGGATTTTTTTATTTGGTTCTCCATCTTAAACTTGTCTTAAAATGGCTCCTGAGGCAGTTAAGAGCTTCAAAACAATTCCTGCTGCCCTCAGATTCTTGAACCCGCACACACCACTGTAAACTAGCTCAAGATATTATAGGGACCAAAACACGGATACAAGAAGGGAGAATCAATCTAAGTGTTGCCAGAATGCTAAAGTAACACGGAATCCTGGATTCAAATTCATTGTCATTGCTCTGTTACAAGTGCTCGAGTAATGGAACAGTAATATCTAACCTTCAATAAGTGATTATATTTGGTTTTTTGATACTGCTTTACAAGAAGAGAGCTTTCTGTAAATGAATGCCATACACTTGAAACAATTTGCATAGCAAGATATCGATTTTGAAAGACAAAATAACGGAAAAGTGGTTGGTAGATTCCCCTATGAATAGTGAAGTTAAAGTTTTGATCTTTTGAACCAAGAACTCAATGGGGTTTAAGGGTTCAAGTAAAAGGTGCTATCTAATCAAAAAGCTGATAATATAATAGTTGGGAGCTGTAGAAGACATCCAATTTTCAGAAAGCACACTTGACTGATTCTTCCAAGTTCTTTAAAATTTCATTATCAGAAAGTAATGTGATGATTAGAAGAAGTTGATCAAACTATACCATTCTTCCATTCCATATAAGATACTTGAAACAACAGAAGATGGAATTATTGGCCTTCATGAATATAGTCATTACAGAACATCTCATTGTTGACTCTCCCTCTCAAATCCCAGAAGGTTTTGCAACAACCAATAAATGTCACATAATGATTGCTTATTTCCATGCACAAAAGTCAGACCCTTTCGAGTATTTTGTATCAAATGATTTTGAGGTGGGAGGAGAGGGAGTGAAAAATATACATTTAATAGGTAGCTTTGGATAAGAATATGCCCCTCGTCAGCACACCAATTGTCCTGAAGAAAGCAATTCTTGCACTGCCACCACGTCAGGAAGCACAAGTGCACCAGACTTCCTCCACACCTCAAAATCAGGAGTCTTGAACCTGTCCAGTAAGAATGCATGCATACCCACACTCTTGGCTGGCAACTAGTCTTTACGCATGCTATCCCCAATGTGTATAGTTTCTTCTGGTGATATATTTCCAGCTTTCTCGAGGGCAATCTCATATATCCTTGGATTGGTTTCACCACACCTTCAAGACCACAGAATACACCATAAGTCCCACTCTGACCGCTGTATTATTGAATTAGGGTATGCAACTATGAGGTCCAAATGACAAATTACATGCGGTAGTATGTTACAGCAATTTGTTGTCCACTTAGTATGCATCTCAAAACAACACAACAAAGACCAAAAATGAAAATTATAAGTTAAAACAATAGATTTGAATTGTAGAATCCCATAAATAGAGAACTAAAGCCCTAATCAAGGTTTTAAACTGCAGCTGTGGATTACATTGCGTTCACAGCAAGTGATTGCAAAAATTGCAGTTGATGCAGGTTCAATTGCGAGAAATGAGATTATTTAAAACCTTGATCCTAATGACCTTTCTGGAGAGAATAATGTCTAGTTACCTGGATCAAACCCAAGGCGGGTAGGATAACGTCCTGATAATGGTACTCCACATTGTTAACTATCCCAAAGAGAAGATTCTGTTCACGAGCCCATCTTAAGAAGGGTTGAGAATCTAGAAATACAGTGAAAGGAGCAGATGAACCAAAGGAGGCATATATGCATCTAAATATCTTCTCAAACATCTCCTCGTAATAATCATATCCAGCCTGCCAGAAAACAAGACAAAGGTCAGCATTCATTGTTTCAGAAATCCTTTCACGTGTAAATTATACTGTGGATATTGCCTCAACAACTTCCTGCCAAACCAGGATTACCACATCTGTCCATTCAGGTCCAAAGATGGCATTTTAAGTTCACCATAGACACCAAATTAAAATTTCATAATAGTTTCATCAAAATCAAAAACTCTTCTAAGGATGTCACTCCTATTGTGTCAACTATCTTTATGGAAATGCATTTTTTCCTTCTCACAAAATTTGGAGGTACTACTGTAAAGACTAGTCATGCACAAACCCACTTCTATAATTCTATTGAACAATGGACTTATTAAGTTGCAGTCAATCATTCAACAGTTACTATTGAAAATAAAGATTAATTTTCTTATCCTCTTATCCATTTTCCAAGGATAAGGGTCTATGATTATGATAGGACACTAGCAATGCTTACTGAGTATATATTCTATTATAGTATCGAAACACCCAGTACACCCAGTGTTCTCTAAGAGAATAACAGAGAATCCCTTATGTACTAGATCAGAAAAATAGAAAAATATAGCAGTAATGTAGGATAGCCAGACACACTCCCGGACCTTCGCTCAAAAGAGCCTCCAGAAGCATACAGCACCTTCTGCGCTCAAGGTTAGCTTTCGAGAGGCTAACTACTCTCCCAAACTTCTCTATATTCACTATCCTCTCTCCCCCGTCTCTTTTTCACAGAAATACTCCCCTCCTCCCTCCTGCACAGTGGGCCCTACTGCTGCCAAGTTAGACAGGATTGTCCCCCTTTTTTCTCCCCTGCAGCCCATCTCTCAGTCTTCTAGAATATACCCTCAACCCCACATGTCCCTTCTTCCTTTTATAAAATTTCGTAATTAAGGGTCTATCAGATTATTTACTTCTAGTTTAAGAATCATTTTTATAAAATAGAAAGCTTCACACTTTAAAATCAAAAATCTCATCATTCATTAAAAAAAAAATCATCAAACTCCTCTAAATCTTAATTAACTGACAATTATAAATAGAAATTGACAAGATTTTATAATCTAGCACTATTTATCAAACTCTAACTATATACAGATTAACTTGAGCTATCTAATAAAACTATAAGATGAACATATGAAAAAAAAAAAAACAATCTTTCCACAATATGTTATGTTGATCTTTCGATCAAGAAAGGTGACCAATACCAAAATTTGGACCGAATCTATCTACATAAAATAACATTTCTTTTAGTGTATATCTGTGATAGTATATATTAAGAGCAAAGAAATTTAAGAAAGACAAGCATAAGAAGAGACATCATGTAATCTTTCAAAAAAAAAAAGAGACATCATGTTGGAGGGTAATGGGCAGTCATAATTAGGAGAAGTAACTGAAGAAATGAAACATAATCATGAAAAGAAAAAACCCCTGAAAAATATAATTATCATCATATACATCCTCTCATGGTTCAATGATTGGTGCAATTGTTATCTTTGGGAAACAATAATAATAAGAATAAGAAAAAACTGCAGTGATTTCACATTGCTGTAACAGTACTAAAGCAAGACCTAAATGTATATACTATATAGCAGGAACAAACACATACCAAAAAGAAAATTAGAAAGAGATTTAGGAAGAAGAATGAATAATGAGCTGAATATGAAGTACAACCTGTGTTTTATTTACCTATTTGAGATGGGATTAGGATCGCTTGAAACTTCATGTGCACCAGCATTAAAGTTCCCTTCTTGCCATTGCAATGGAGATCTGCAATGTCTGAACCGAACTCCTCTTTGAATTTATGGACTAAAGTGAACTTCTTCATCCTTTGAAAGATTACCCATTTCATGTCTCTTTGTAGCAACCAATCCCATGTTCTCTTCCTACAAATTGCCTCCAGATCTTGCTGTGACACGTCTATGCTCCTTGTTGGCCATGGATGAGTGAACCATGGTTATGAAGAAGAAGAACATAATGGTCATAGTGATACAAGGACAGATTGCATGACCAACCATGCAAAAATGGATCATCAAAGAATCATCCAAGAACAGCTCCAAGCTCTTTACATAAACATGGTGAAAGATAATCTGCTTCAAAGTAAATCTTTTGAACTGGTAAGTTCAGCTACTAAGTTCACCTAAAAATCAGCATATAGGTTCCTCCAACACCTCTCAATGGCTGCATGTATCCTATTAGTTTTGCAGAGCTGTTGAACAATTCCTGTCCAAGTAGATGCCTTGGGTGGTAACAGTTTTTGTAACATCACTTGCACAATTTCAGAAGCACCTGAAACTCTTTGTCGCTTAAATAGGCGAACCACAAGCTCATCTAAGAAGTCTCTACCATCTTGAGGTGGATCTAATTTCTCTCTTACTGTTGTTAAGAATATGTTACATGTAACCAAGTCAGGATCACATCCCCGATCCAGCATAGTATTCAAAAGATCAATAGCACGAGATATACAATTTTGCTTGCACAAAGAATTAAGAAGAATGTTATATGTGACAATGTCTGGTTGAGAATTAGGTTCCTGATAAAGCATCTCATGATAAAGTTTCAGAGCCTCTTCCAATAAGCCAGCGTTACAAAGGCCATGAAGCATTGAACTGTATGTCACAACATCAGGCTTACATCCCCTCCGCAACATTTGTGTCCAAACCATCATAGCCTCCCTCAACTTTCCATTCTTGAAAAACCCACAAATGAGCACACTGTAACAAACCACATTTTGAATACAATTATTCTTTTTCATGTCTTCCCACAGCTCAATGGCTTTATGAGTATCACCAGTGTCAAAGAATCCCTTCATCAAGGAGCTGTAAGTGAACGCATTTGGCCTGCAACCTTTGATGACCATCTCATGAAGAATCTTGGCTGCTTCATCAGGCTTTTGCTCCCGACATAAACCATCTACAAGCACACTATATACAACAGTATTAAGTTGGCTACCATTGTCATTCATTTTCTTGAACAATTTCATTGCCTCTTCAGACTTCCCTTCCTTAAACAACCCACTAAGCAATGCTGAATAAACATGCACATTTACCTGATATCCCCTTTCCTCCATCAAAACTAATATGCGAACCCCATCCATAGCTCTTCCCTCCTTGACAAGTCCATTAATAATTGTCCCATAAGTGACCTCATTAGGCACACATTTACTCAGCACCATCCTATCCAAAAGACTAACTGCCTTCTCTAACCTCCCTTTCAGACACAAACCATGGATAAGTGTGTTGTATGTAACTTCATTAGGAGCACACCCTTTGAGAAACATGTTATCAACAAGCTTCACTGCTCGTGACAAATCACCATTTCTGCACAAGCCACAGATCAAAATATTGTAAGTAATTGTACTAGGAAAACATCCGTCAATCTGCATCTCGTCTAAAAGAGAAACTGCTTCATCTATCCTACCTTCCTTGCACAGTCCATCTATCAAGGTGCAGTAAGTGTACACATCAGGGACACATTTCCTAACTGGCATCTCTCTTAATACCTCAATTGCATCATCAACTAATCCCAACTTACACTTTGCCTTCATAATCAGATTAAATGTAAGTACATTGGGTGATATATTTATATGCTTCTCATTCAAGACGTGATTATAAAACTCCAAAGCACGATGATATAGTCCCTCTTTTATAGTAACATTGAGCACTGAATTAAATGATTTTACAGTACGCTTACATTGAAACAGCATAGACATTTGATCAAACAACTCAATGGCTTTCTCAGGCAAATGTGCTTTCCCATAAGCCTTAAACATAACTATAAAACTCCTTTCCAAGAAAACTCTTTCCTCAAGCCTCATACGATGCAAAACCTTCTCCAGCGAGGTAAAATCACTCAAATTTGCATACTTTTCAATAAGCGAATAAAAGGTCGAATCACCAAGTTTGTAGGTACCCATTTTGGAGCCTGACTTGAAGATGTCTGATATTGGAGGCTCAGATTCATTGCCGCTTTGCATCTCATTGTGACTACTGAATTCATCGTAATTTCTGGGTTCGACTTCTATAGGTTGGTTCAATGCTTTTGCATGAAATGAAAAGTGACAGTGAGTAGAATAAGAAGAAGAAGAAGGAAACTTACTGGGGATTAAGTGATTATAGGTGCCGAGACCATTCAGGACTCTGAAGAACGAATAAGCGAGAGGCTTTAGATTACAAAGTGGGCATTTTTGGCCCGTCGGGCTAAGTACGTGCGTAAATATCCTCGCCCTTGCCTCTGCTACTCCTTGAGTCACCGCCGCATCTAAAATGCTCATCAGACCGCCAACACTCATCCTCAAACTCTCAGTCCAATACAAAGACACCAAAATTTTCTTTCTCCTGCCTTTTCAGAAACAAGTAAAACTTTCCCATTATATCAAATTGCACAACATAACACCCATAGAGAAACAAAAAAGAAAAACTCGTTCTGGCATTTTAGCAAACATCTAGTGTACAGAGGAAGGTAAGAGAAGATACCCTAGTAATCACATACCCGAATTCGGGTCACTAGATACATAAGAATCACTGTAAGGAACACTAGAATCCCGAATTCTGCAATTGGGATTTAACCAGTTCATCTTTCAGATGGTTGAAACTTTGAAGTTTGAACAAAATAGCCGCACAGTCCTGAGCAATTGCCTCAGTAGTGTGTCAAACCGTGAAGGTCAGAAATGAGATTGGGCCGATCTTTGATCCATCAGAGTTTCGTGACCCATTAATAGATCAAAAGTTTAATGAACCAACGTCGTTTTATTATTAAAAAAATGACATCGTTTTTACTAATCAAATAATTTACACCTAAACTAGCTAGCATGTCTAATTAGGGAGGGACGTCTGACACGACAATGCTACGTTAATAAAGATAACGGTGAGATTAGCGTCGGGTTAAAATTGAAAAAAATGAAAATTTGGACATTTTATTGCTACTTTTTTAAGTTCAAGCTATAATTGAAAAATTGAAGAAAGTTTGAACTTTTTTAATTAATTAACCCTTAATAAAATTAAAAGAATAATCTTATAATAATAACCTATTTTAGATTTATAAATCATCAAATAATTTTAGTTTTAATTTCTAATAATTTACCGTTGTTCAATTTTATCTTTTCATACCGAACAATTTTAAATTGTAACTATTAAAATATTAGTTACATGTTTTAATAAATATTAAAATTTTCAATAATTAAAATAGTATTTAAAGCTCTTTCTAATTAATTTAATATCTTTTGTTTATGAATAAAAATTTATTAAAAAAGTGAGTGACATAATAATTGACTAAAAATATTTAAAAAACCGTTTTTTAGATATTGAACATCTTGCAAATATTAAAAATTAAAACAAAATCATTCTTATAATAAAAGATTATTATATAAAATGTCATCATAACATTAATTTAATTTATACAAAAAATACTTAAAATATGATTTAAACAGGTGTTTTTCCATTTAGCATAAATCTAATTTAAAACTTTATAATATATCTATAAACACTTGCACCTAAAATTTAATATCTTAATGATATCTGTATTGCACCTAAGCTTCATCACTGAGAGGAATATGATTCTTATTGATCAACTAATATATCCCTTGTATTGCTTCCCCAGTTGATGATATAGTTTTTTATGATATAGTTTTTTAAGTATACATTGAAGATTCACACAGATCATGAGGACCAACAAAAATGGCCATTTCGCTAACATCTCCTTTATCTCTTCTCTGAAGTTTCTTCTGTGTACTGCTGCCCATCACACGGTTCTAGCTACCATTTTACATCTCAACTATGAGAAGGGATGAAGGTAAGTGAGCTTATCCTGTGAAGCTTTTTTTCTGTGTACAGTCTCAACGTCCCTATTGAATAGGGGATAGGGGAAGAACAGTAAGTGAAACTCTATGTGTTTAGTATAGCAACCAGTATAACCACAAGCAGTCCCTCAAATGGAGGCGTTTCATTTCAGCAGAGATCGGTTCAGCTCTTGTTTCTGCAGAAAAGTTAAAATACTCTATAGATTCAGTTGAGATATAAACTGCGCTTCTGATATGAAGTATTGATGAAGAAATTTGTTTTTATCACCTCATACTGTTGAGCCTTGCCGCAACGGTCGGGCTTCGGATGGAACCTCATTGTTTTGATGGCTGTCTAATGGCATGTACTGTGACATGATAGCCATGATTTCTGAATCCATGTAGGACTGCATATACGAAGAGAATTGCTTAGCAACTGCAGAATTTCACCAAGCTTCAACTGGAATAGCAAGTAAACCTTGATGAACAAATTGTACATACCCGAAGCCTGTATTTGTAGAACATATAACCGGCAACACCGACTCCAGCAACGACTACAAACACGAAGGTAATAAGCCATCCAACTTTCGATCCACTTCTTTCTGCAGGATGAACATACATGTTGGACATAGTTCCACAGTTACTTCTCAGGACTAGATTGATAAAAGATAGGAAGTGGACATTACCAATTAATATTATGAACATAAACTCATGAAAGTGAGCTTAGTAGAGATCAATACCAAGGTAGGATGAGTATAGATAGTGAAGCATTGGATGGCTTCAAAATTTCTTCTGAAAATGCATAGTAGGTCCTATAACTTGAGGCAAGTTGTCTTACCAATACATATATCTTGTTCCTTCATATAAAGGAGATTTCCCTTGCACTTACACTCGTACCCACCCCACGTATCCTTACAGGAGCAACCATCACACTGACAAGCGGTTCTTTCCTTGCATTCATCAATATCTGGGAAGAAGAGTCATTGAAACTGTCTTCAGACTTCTGGTAGTGAGTTGAATGAACAAGAATGTTCTCATTACAGAAGAATAGAATTCAAGAAGAAGAAGATCACCTTCACACTTCTGGCCATCACCACGAAATCCGGGCGGGCATTGACATCCTACCAACTGGGAATCCTGGTTGATAAAGAAAAGAGTTTCTACAGAATGAAAATGAGGAAGTTTTTTGACAATGGGAAGTATTTACTATTCTGAGGAATCAGAAGAGAGGAAAATGAACTATAACATCACTGAACTGAACAAGCTGAGAAAGTCAATCCATATCTTGCTTCTGACCAGCATCCTCCATTGTTTATTGTGCACCTTCCAGGCCCAAAAGCTGCCAATCCAAGCATAAGGAAGAACATTATGCATGAAAATAATACAACACTTCACATGAGTTGAGAAATGCAAACACAAACAGAAGAAACAAAAGGTATTTCTTTCTCAAGATTCCATTACTGTTATTGCATAGCAGGATGATCTAGTTTCTTTTAGCTTATAAAATTTATAAATTTCACAAAGCCATAAAAAGTGAAAACAATTTCTTGGTTTTATCCAGATATTTTTATTTTCTGTTACAAGCACAAATAGTCAAAGAAAAGAACATACGTTCACAGGATGTATAACCATCTCCTCTGTACTGTATACCCTCCACAAGCGGACACTCGCAAACTCTCCCTCTAAAAGTGTCCTGACAAAATCCAAGATTGATCCAAGTGAAATATACAAAAGAAATCTAAACCAAAATGGTAAATCAACTGAAGCAATTCTTCTCAACCCATAAATCAAAAACTCATCCACAAATTTGTACAATACCTTGCAAGCTGTTACATTGGAGTGTTTGTCCTGCCAACAGCCTCCATTCCTTTCGAGGCACTCGTTAGTTTCAATGTCTGTCAATACCGGAACAAGTTAACAAGAGAAATACAACAAATTAAATGTTAACTAGCTGTATTCAAGTGGAAAATAAAAGAAAGATTATCAACCTGAACGTAAGCAAATTGGAGGTTCAGTGGTCTCCTTGAATCCAGAGCATATGGCCTTTAGCACAGCTGTTCTGTCCAGTTTTCCTTCATAGCAAAAACATCTTCTAATATAGGATGATTGCAACCATTCGCATTAAAACAAATAAGAAATGGGGGTAAATGGAGCAAAAAGGAAGTCGACTAATCATGCTAAGATGAATTGCTTGTTGTAGCTATTTATGAGAGGAGGCATATGAATCATCAGAGGCAAGACAAGCATCCCAGATACACATGTAGTTATAAGTTTGTGCTCCTTACAAATATGTTTGTCACTTGCTACTTCGATGCACAAGAAAATGTAGATCGGGGAATGCTACTACCCTTCTTATGCAGTAAGGAAGCAAGAAGCATATTGCAAAACCAGAATGAGAAAGAAAGAAGGTGTATATGATGTAATACAAACCTCTGTACTGAACATCATTAATAACCAATGTTGGCAAAATTGTAACATCACCACGAGTTCCTCGCCCGAGCTAATGCCATGAATCAGAACAAAAATGAGTTCAAGCACCAGAAGTGTATCATTTAATAGAAATCCACCCTTTGTTGATTATATGAGATACATGTTCATTAATGACTACTCTTTGAAGTTCTGAAAGGAATTGAGCTCAACAGCTATTAAGAAATATGGACCTGGCGTTCTTGCTCAGTTTTTAGCACTTCATTGTCGACATCGGCTTCAGGATCACCCATGCAGTTCTTGATCTTATCAACCGGCAAATCTAATACAAGACACTATTCCTTAGAACATGAATTCAAAAGAATTGCATAAAGAGAATTGCTAAAGAGAAGACCTTACCAAGTGATTTCAGAACATCCTCTGCACATTCCTTGCTATACCTCTTCTTCTTCATAGAACACCTGATGTGGAAATCTGTCACAAAATCCCACCAAACCCAAGACCTACTAATCTCACTTGCAACTCTATGGACACATAACTGTCTCAAGTTCTCAAAGACCACATCTTTTCCATTGTAACCCTCTCCAAAGTCCTGTTCTGGATCAGGTGCACAGTATCTCCCGTGGTTTATGCACTGAGACTTGCATTGATCGCTAAGAATAAAAGCCCGAGGGCAATACCAGGTGATATAGTGTGGTGTGAACCTGGTGTAACCCCCTTTCTCTAGGATCTGAGCATGGCCCCTAAAGCTCTTCACAAAATCCATCTGTTCATCACATCTAACACCACATTCATCATTGCTGTTTGTCCAAAGCTCATACTCAACTCTCTTGTCAGGGTGGGGCACAGACTCTCTCCAATCCATTTTTATCACAACATCCTCTTTGCTCTTCAATGCCTGCTTCAAGCTTTCAGCAAAAGGCTTCTCTATTAACGCTGACGGGATTCTGATTTTCTCTACATAACCATTTGCATCACCACTCGCCTCCGGTGAATCCATAGTTATTAACGGCTCATCCACACTATCAGCCACTAATACTGCTGAAGCTCCAGCTTCTTGGGCATTCCATACTTTCAAGGCAAAGTAGCATTCTGCAAAGGGTAAATTGCCGTGATTAGTGAGCATAACCCTCTTCACTTCCTAGGTCGAAATTGGTTAAGCTTCAGAAGATTAAAAACACCCTTGCAGTACTAAAGATGAAAAAGGAACAGTGTACACGTAGAGCCATTGCAGGATTTTTTCAGTTTGAATAAAACCAACCAAAGTTTTTGAGATAAATTCAACAAATACTACAAGAAACAGAGGAACCCCATCACTAGATCGCCTAATTGTACCCAAGTATCAGTCAAACAAATACCTACCATAATAAAATTATATGTTGACTCTAATCCATAAGAAATGACTGAAGTTTCAAACAAGCTATTGATACATGAATAAGAAGATAATCAGTAAATATAACAGAAGGATAAGGATTATAGATAGAAGTCAACAACAAAAGAAGAACAGAGATGAATAGTGGTCCAGGAGAAACACAAGGAAATAGTACCTCCACGATCAACAAGAAGAATAGTGGGGCGAGGACCCTTAGACCGGAAAGGTTTATCACCGTCAAATGGTTGACACCCAAAAGACCCTTTATCAGCATACACCACAGAACCCACCATGAACCCTCCATAATCAGGCGTTCCAAAGTTTCCTATTGCACTGTCATGCTTTGACCGCAGATTTAACGGAGACAACACACGTATGCTACTCTTCTCCACCACAAAACGACCCAACACACCGCTCTCAAGCAGTGTTAGTATCAGAAACCAAGACACCAACTTTCTGGGAAAAGCCATGCATACGAACATAATCAAGAATAACACGGAACTGGGTTTGGATTGTTGATGTTTGTTTCCTGAGAAGACAAGAAGAAACGAAGAAACAGGAGAGTGTATGCAAAGAAGACTTTGCAACGGTCTACGGGCTACAAGTGCAGGGTAGAAAGAAAGTCTATCTTTTCTTTTTCCAAGTTCAGAAATTCATGCTGTTGTAGTTTATTAGCAAATTCATGATTAAAAAAGCATAAAAATTGAATCTTGGAGCAAATGAAGGAAAGGGCAGGCCAGATATTATGTGTAAGAGAGCGCTTTCAGAGTTAAGATTGATGTGTTTACTTTAACTTCGGTCTTTGTATATATCAACAAAGTTTGTGACGTAAAGGAAACGACATGGAAGGAAGAAGAGAAATCAGGTGGTTGACAGAGTCAGTGGAACTACCAAGCCATTTCATTTATTAAAGCTCAAGAAATCACCTGGAATTGAGACTTTAAAGCTATGAAGACTTGTCTGTGAAAGGTGACTTCCATGTTATTAGTTACAAACTCAAAACCATGGAGTTTCGAGTCGATGCATCAAATATTTTGAAACATAAACAGAAAACAGAAAGACATAGACAAACAATGCAAGGTATTGTTAGGAGATCATGTTCAGAAAAGGAATTTTAGGAGAGCTGTTCTTGACAGCGGATTTCTCAATCACACCAGACAAACAATGGTGAGGTATTTGGAAATTGGATAGATAAATAAAAAGGAAAAAAAAAAGGAACATGTACGTTGGAATATTATCACTTTCTTACAACTATGCAATCCGTTGTCACAAAAACACGTTAAAATTTATAAATACTTAAATTTAATTAATTTATTTATTAAATAATTTTTCTTATGAAACGTTATCTGATGTACTCATCACACATTATTGATATTAAAAGATAAAATGTCATACAGAAAAATAGGAGGACAAACCTTCCATTCAAAATCAGACATAAAATTAGCTACTGTAATTATCGTATGAGCAACCTAATTTGCTGACTTTTTAATAATAACTTTTGTCATCGTAAAGTTTTATGTTCAAATAACGAAAACAGCTTTTTATAAAAATACAAATAGAAGTCTAATTTTATTATAATAAAGAATGATTTTGTTAATTTATATTATCATAATCTAATTTTAATTTTTTCTATTTTTTAAATATTGTAGGAGGGTCTTCTCCTTTTCAATAAAATGAACTATTTAAAGTTAAATATTATTTAAAATAAAATTTTAAAATCTCTTTGCAATTCAATATATTATCTATGTATTTAAAAATTATCAATAATACTTCTATAATTTTGATTTTATAACACCGCTTTTTTGCCGTCAACTTTAATTACAAACCCTAATAGCGAACGTTAAAATAATATCGTGTGGTGTCACATCTAATATCACATGCTGAAAATGATGTTATTTTTAAGTATGTAGTTAGAATTTTTGATGAAAATTGATAATATAGGAGAATAAGTGTTATAAAATTCAATTATATTATTTAATATAAAATTTATTTTGTTTAGATTAAAAAATCATGCACTTTTATAAATTTAAAATAATGCAAAGTCAATTACAAGTCATTTTAATGCAAAGTCAATGTAGAAAAATATAGAATGAAGATAAAGGTAGAACCCAAATCGCAAGGCAAGATGAGGTGTTGTGAAAGTTGTAGAAAAATATAGAATGAAGATGAAGGTAGAACCCAAATTACAAGGCAAGATGAGGTGTTGTGAAAGTTTAAGTGATGCCAACAGGCAACAACCATTCATTACATGCAATGAAGCAAGTTGGTATTGAACCTATTCATCCTATTCTCAATTCCATTTGAAATTTAATAGATTTGATTAAATATATATTTTTTTTAATTTTATAAAATTAAAAAAACATCATTTTAAACAATTTTATATTCAATTCATATTAATTTTGAAAGCTTATACTAAAACTCAAAACAAAAAAATTGTTTGAAATTTAATTTAAAAATTAATCCACTAAAAAAAATATGATTGAATCAACATTTAGATCCGACTCTACCTAAATTTTTCTGATTCACCCGTCATTTTCTATTTGTTCAACTGATGTTGGACTAAATCTAACAAAAATCACACAAACCTTGGCAATCTTGAGTCTCGACCATTCAATTAAGACGCGGTTTGGAAAATTCCAAAGGTCATCAATAACTTGTGGAACGGGTCAAGCAATCCCAAGTCAACTAGGGCTTCTTCTTTTCTTTTTTTTTCCTCAAGTTGTAGTTCTGTTTCGATATTTTTATAAACAAAGTAAAGGGTTAGTAGTTTATAAGTTTCTGGGAAATACAAAAATATATATTGAAGAACTCTAACATGATACCGTATCCAAGTTGATTAATATAAAAAA
>JAOQMQ010000003.1:26637579-26651508 GCA_027563845.1 Erythroxylum subrotundum
AAGTTTCTGGGAAATACAAAAATATATATTGAAGAACTCTAACATGATACCGTATCCAAGTTGATTAATATAAAAAAAGGGTTAACCATAACCATGTTATAGAATTAGGACTCAGACTTCACCAGAAAAGCACTTGTTCTATTCATTTCGGCATTTCGGTCCTGTTAGAATCTTAAAACGTGCAACTTAAGATTAAACTGGAATATGATCGATTTACCTTAAACAACGTAATTTTAAGTAATTAATCGAATCATTCAAACTTTTAAATCAGATTTTGAACTGATTTTTTAAATTTAAGCATGATTTAAAATATAATTAAATTAAATTTATTTTGTTAACTTCGGTTCGACTTGAATTTAAACGCAATTATTATAGAGGCTTAACAACTTAGGAATGCACATAAAATTGGGATATGGTGAGTTGTACGACAAGTTAGGTGCATCTAATTAATCACTACTCAGTTCTTAATTCGTAGTTTGGTTCTAGAGAATTTTTTTTCAAAAAATGTTGTTTAGAGAGAATGCACGTATCTTTTGTAATAAGTAGTAAAAATTTTATTACGCACTCGGGATCATACACGAAAGGATTAAAAATGAAGGTAATGTGGAATACCTGATTTCGATTCCATCTCTGATTTCGATGCTGATTCCTAGCTCCAAATAATCACGAATCTTCTAGGACCTTTATGGAAAGTGTTTCCAACACGAGATTTAGGTCTTTATACAGTTTTCTCAAATACGTAAGCTCTTTTAACGAATCAGAGAATTCTTATGCTTACGATTGATATGATCAACTGTAGGAGACCTTAACCTTTATATAGCTTCCATATCGGACTTTCCCATCACAAGGTCGATATGGGTCTGGTCTACACTAATTGAGATCTATTTTCTACCCGAATTTCGACTCATTAATTTATATCATTTATTAGGTCATTTTATTATCTTTATCTGGATCAAATTACGTAACTTAACCGATAATTTATTAAAAAACTGAAAAATGCAATTAATAGTTGTCCAACTTTATAAGAAAGGACAAAATTATCAAACATCTTGTATTTATAGAACGATGTAATTAATCAACACATAAAACAAATCTAAATTCATATGTTAAAAAATCAATATAAAGATCTTCTGATCAAAATTTGAGTCATATAATTCAAGGTTGTTTATTTATAACAGAAAATGGGCAACTCTATTTTCTAAAGTTTATTTTGTGTAATTTTCCAAAACACGTAATGATATATAGATAAATTATGTGTTTTGAATGTTATGGCTCTGTTTGGCAATCAGCTGATTTTATTAACTGTTAGCTAATAACTGATATATGATTATATCAGTTGATTTGATCAGCAGATTGTATTAGTTGTTTGTTAGAGATGTTTAGTAAAATTAACTGTTTAGTATTAACTGTTTATATGTAAAATGACTTATGAGGACATAACTTTTAAAAAAATTATAAGGGTATGAATATTATATATCTTAGTATTTCATTGAATATTCTTACAAGAATTTAGATTTTGGAGAAGTTATGTTCACCTGTACTGTTTAATCATTTATGAAAAATTTATGCAATTCTTTCTATTTTCATTTTCATTTAAGGTCAACACTTTATTTCTAACCTATAACTACATAAAACAATTATAAGAACAAACATTATTCCTAAAAGTAGGTATCTAAGAACTTCAATTAAAGGATACAATTAACTTTCGATAGTCAAAATTTTGATTGATTGATGAAAACGCTCCTATATAGAAGCGTTTTCATTTTTGGTTGGTTATCTTAAATCAACCATTAAATATGCTATTCTCCAAATAGCTTTCGTAGTTGTTTGAAGAATCAAATAGCTGAAGACAACCAATCAGCTAAAGAAATAATTGATTGGTTGTCTACCAAACGAGACCTATCTTAAAAGGTTCAACCGAACCGTTATAGAATCAATTAAAAATTGAATGAAATTAAAGAATTTGAAATATGATCGAAAAAAATTGTCCTTATCCATCAAATAATTTAAAGTTTGATTAAAAAAGAGATTATTAAATGAAAATTAATTGATTTATTTTAATTTATAAGAATTTATTAATTAATAAGAATTAATTGATTAATTAATAAATTGATTTATTTTTAACAAAAAAATAAAGTAAATCGAAACGAAAAGTTGAACGGCTAAAAATTTTTACAGTTGAATTGGCTGAACTGGTTAAATTTTTTAACTATTGGTTTTGAATAAGATTTCTTTTTTGTAACAAGGAAGTTTGACCAATAAATTATTAACCTAATCACTTGGGTTTAACTTTAACCCAAAATTGCATACTAATGCGATTAGTACGGCCGTTGGACAATACAACGCCATATTATATGGCCCAATGCAATTAATCATATTAAACCACTAATGGCCTATCTGGTGAAGTTATTAGACCATTCAATACCAAAGCTTAAGGTCCTAAACCAGTCTTTGTTCAAAGAACAAGAATTAGGCCATACCCATACTACAAGCAATCTTTTTGTTGCTTCCATTCCATGCCATGCCACTTGATCGCATTGAAACACGTTACTTATTTTTTTTTTTTAATTGTAGTTTTTTGTTTTTTTAGGAAGCAACAAAAATATTGCTTGTAGTATTTGAATTTTTAAATAAAAAACTTTTTAATTATTAATGTCAAAGAGTAAATAACGTTTAGATATAAATTAATTTTATGAATTTAAATAATTTTATTTTAATCTTTATACGATATTTATTAATAAATAGTAGTAGAAATATCTTATTAAAATAAACAAATACATAAACAAATAACTTTAAATTTATTTATTTATTATTTTTTTGGATTCGAGGAAACCCCATAGGCAGGTCAAGCAGGCACACCTCTCTAAGGTTCTAACTGGCGCACCACCCTACAGGCGGGTTAAGCCAACGCACCTCATCATTGAGGGCCCAATCAGTTCTCCACCTACAGATAAAATTCCGGCTGCCCCAGGCTCTTACAAAAGGGGCTAGCATGGAATCGAACCTGGGCCCTAATATATAACTATCACTATCTATAAAATAATTTTATTCATAAATAAATATTTTAGAATTTTCAAATTGATGTAATTTAATATATCTTAAATATAAAATTTATTTAAAAATATCACACTTAAAATATTTTCAAAATAATTT
Organism: Erythroxylum subrotundum; assembly: GCA_027563845.1. Classification (NCBI taxonomy): domain Eukaryota; kingdom Viridiplantae; phylum Streptophyta; class Magnoliopsida; order Malpighiales; family Erythroxylaceae; genus Erythroxylum; species Erythroxylum subrotundum. The sequence goes on from JAOQMQ010000003.1 coordinate 26,640,733, forward strand.
ATAATTTTAAATAAATAAAATATATTAACCATAATTTATTCATATTAAATATTTAACTAATGTATATTTATTTAATTTCTAATTGTATTTTTAAATTATGAAAAGTTGAATAAAACAATTTAATAAGTTTTTATTAATTTAAAGACAAAACCATACAATTAAAAACCGTAATCATTGAATTAAAAACTTCGTTTAAGGAGATGAGCAATTACAGAGAAATTACAAAGAAATCTGTGAGACAATCACGAGTTCATGACAAACAACATAATAAAAAACATTTTTTTTCTTTCAGCTACTGTCACGTCATATCCCAGTAGTAGAAACAGTGCTTTTTAATTCTTATATATATGTATTTTGGACGTTCCTCTCTTGGTCCTAATCATCTATAGGTATTTTTATTTACTAATAGCTTAAGTCGCATCAATGATTTTAGTTAAGGTCTAATTGAATTAATTTAGTGTTAATTAGTATTATATACGGTCTACACTGAAAAATCGTAGGGGTATAGTGGTTTCGCAAACTTTCAAATTTTTCCGCAGTCGTTTATAGCATAATCAAAAACTAGAAAAATTAAACAATCAAAAGCGAAATAATAAATCAACATTGAAATTTGTTAACGCAGTTTGACACACTTTGCCTACATCTGCGGGACTATCACCCAGCTTAATTCTTTCATTAACGATAATAGTTTTATACAAGGTTTATTGAGTCGACATCACTCAACCCTTGATATTATTCTTTATCCTCATTACTCGTGAAAGAATTTCACACTCAATAATACGATCGCCTCGTACTAACCTCAACAGAGAATTTTCTCAAATAATATTTAATGACAACGTTATGAAATAAACAACTTAATTGATTAAACAGTAATTAACATAAACAAAGACAACATTTGAGATAAAAAGTAATTTCCATAAATATGCCGCTTCATCAACGAAAGAACGAGAAGTTAATGAATCACATACACCCATGAAGGGTATTATGGTAATTATACTTTAAATAACTACTAAAGGTAGTTAAGGTTTTGAATTTAAAAACCAAAGAACAAAAGATAAGAGTAATCTTGTTAACAAAAACTTCGGTAGAAAAGAGATATGCAGTAAACGTTCTTTAACCGGTAAAACTACAACAATAATCCAAGTATGTGATTTTTTGTTTTTGTATGCATATGCAAAGATCATGTTTAACATGATCTATGTGATTATGTTCTATCTTGATTATTTCTAAGATTGGTATTAAAGCAGGTAACTTTTTTTTATATGTTATATGCATGCTAAAATCAAAATGTCGTAAATATATGTTGCAATTTAGCTATTGATGATTTGTGAATAATGATATGAATATCTACGAATATCATGATTTTTTGATATGCTATTTCTTGCTATATCATACATCTGTTTTACGCTTTTGTTTTTTTTTACTCATTTTGTTTACTATAATCCAAAAGCTTAGAAATGTCGGTTTTCATTTTTCTCTTCTTTCTTGAGTGTTGGGAAGATGATTGTTGAAAGAATTCAACGGTGGAAAATTAATCACAACTGCCCTGCATCATGTTATTAACTAAATTGATTCATTTTCTTATGAAAATGTTAATAACAAAAGTGAGTTTTTTTCCTTTTTTTTAATGAATCGTCTTCAAAAAGAGAATGTTGCTTTTTCGTTTCTTCTCTCTAGGATGCTTTTATTTTAAGAGAAAAGTAAAAAAAAACGAAGAAAATGAAACGCAGAGAAGAGGAGGAAGAAGACCTCTCCCTCCTCTACAACCCAGAGGCACGTGGCCTTTCACAAATAAGTATAATAAGACATCGCGCCTGCGCGCGCATACACACACACATATATAAATAAGTATAATAAGACAACGTGCGCACACACACATATATATAAGATATGCATATATAAATAAATAAATCGTGGCTACTATGGCAGTTCTGACATTTTCATCACAAGTTAGACCAATGCTTATGGCTCTCAACAGTTACAATGTTAAATATATAAATATAATTAGACAAAAGACTTAACAAATGGTTTTTTTTGGATATATGTGTAATAACAACCTAGAATGGGTTAAGGCTTTGGGCTTTGAGATACAACATAACAAGCTTGTGATAGTTTTGGACTGTAGTGATATGTAGATAAAGGGTTAAAATTCAATGAATGAATCATGTCTATATGATGTCTTATGGGCTATGACTTGGACCCATAATATATGACTTTCTTTTATTAGGATTGAAGGCTTAGGCCTTAATAACTACGTTGATGTTGGGCAAGACCTTATTATTTATATTGATGTTTTAAATTAAATGTAGCATAAAGAATTGGAAATAAGTTTTCTAATTTACAAAAACAAATTAATTTTGTTAAATTAGTTTCTAATTAAAATAAAATATTAGAAATTAGTTTTTTTAATAATATTAAAATAATTTGTTTAGTTAAAATAAAATTAGAAATAAGTTTCTAAAACCAATAAAATTAGGAATGAGTTTTCTAATTGTATTTTTTTGTTGAATTAAAATTGGACATATGTTTTCTAATTAAATAAAAAATAATTTATTTAGTTGAAATTAGAAAGGAGTTTCATTAGAAATTAGTTTATAATTAAACCAAGATAAATTGATTAGTTTAATTATAATTTAAATTATAAATAAGTTTCTAATTCTATTTGAATTATTCATATTTGAATATGATTAGATTAGAAATAAGTTGCTAATTGATTAGAAATTAATAGCATAATTTGAATAGTTTAATAAATTGCTAATAGAATTAAATTGTTTCCGTACTATGAGCATGAGTTCGCTATGCGTTAGACAAAATATTTTGTTATTTTGTGCACTCTTTGGATTCCTGAAAATTTGTTTTTCAGGAAGATGCCTATTATTATGCAGACGCCTAAGCTTAATCGATGTGAGGCACAGAAGAGACGTATTGACAGTATGTATGTACAATTAGTTAATATGAGTTTAATGCTTGGAGACGGTCTATCACAATATATTATTTTAGTTAATAATATGATGCAAGAGTTATGCTTTAGAGGTTGTCGAGCTTATACAGATATTGAAGTAAAGTACATGACTTTGCTTGCAACATTACCTCAACCTCAAGGCGAACTATTATGAATGCTTTGGAATAATATGCTTAACTAGAAGGCTTATAGTTTGTTAGTGATGACATTTATTAAAGAGATGCGTAGAAGGGAGTTGATTAGGAATTTGTATCCTATAGGTCTTCCAATGGAAGTAGTAAGAGCTAGAGCTATTGTACATCGAGCTTCGTGAACTATGTCACGCGAACTTGTGAGCTCATTTTCGCGTAGGGTTCGTTACCAATAGACTGTTCGTAGGTTGTAGCGCATTTAATACATTATGTTGTTTTATAAGAACAAAGTCTTGTTTTTTATGTAATATGTTTATATGTATATCATATAGGAATTCGTCTAGAGTAAAGTAATTAGGATTTGATTATTGTTGAATGATGATTGAACACATTAGTGGACTTTTGATTTCATAAGCAATTGTGATTGAATTATTTACTCTATGAACAATTAATATGACATTAATGTGCATATATATTTCTTTCTTATTATAGGAACTTAGTGTTTCAAACAAAAAGAAAAATGGCTACTGCTTCAATGAATATTATTGTTGAACTCAATAGGGGTGAGAAACTCAATAGTGACAATTATGAAATCTAGAATATGAAAATCCAATATGTGCTGAAGGAGCAAGAGGCTCTTGAACTATTAAACCTAATTATGGAAGTTCCTGAGGAAGGTAATACAACCTAGCATAAGAGGGATCGTGATGTATATGAATTATGAAAAAAGAAGAACTCTTTAGCTCACATCACGTTGCTGAGTAGCATGAATAATGATATCATGTGAGAGTTCCGTAAAATCAAAACTACAAAGGACATGTAGTCCACATTGGCTGCTCATTTTGGAGGTGCTTCAATGACCAAAGTGAGGTCACTTACAATTAAGTTTGATACTTATAAGAAGCGCCCAGATGATACAATGCAAAAGCATCTGAGGAAAATGTCCAACATGGTAAGTGAGTTACGTGATGTTGGTTATGAGCTTTCTGATGAACAACAAGTGCAAGCTGTGATTCGTTCACTGCCTCAGAGTTGGGAGCATATGAAGATGCACCTAACTCATAATGAAAACATCAAGACAATGGAAGATGCTACGAGGCATCTCATCTTGGAGGAAGAGCGTCTTGAAGCCTCAAAGATGTCTTCTGAAGCATATGCAGTTAGTTCTAGATCACATGGAGCTATGAATAAGAAACGCAAGCATCATAGTGGACCCAAGTGGAAGAATAATAAGAGATTCAACCACTCTCTTAAAAATCCAAGAAGGCAAAATGGAACCAACGTGGAAAGGGGAAACGTCCCTTCAAGAAGAAGAACATGAAACGTGTGAAGTGTTATAATTGTGGTAATAAAGGACACTTTGCTCGAGATTGTACCGAGCCCAAAAAGGTACAACATTATAGTACAAACATTTGTTCTATGAATGTTTCTTGTTTTGTTTTTCTAACTGAATCACATCCTTTGTGGATTACGGACTCAGGAGCAACCAACAATGTAGCGAAGGATAGAGATGCCTTCGTTGAGTTTTGTAAACTCCCACGTGGTAGTGGATGACTTTATGTAGGTGACAATTCCAGAGTTGCTGTACAAGGAATTGATACATGTAAATTGGACATGCATGGAGGATAACCCCTCATCCTACATGAAGTATTATTTACTCCATAGATTTGTAGGAATCTTTTATCTGTGTTAATGTTGGTTAGACTTGGTTTCAATATAAATTTTCACAGCGGTGGAATGGATTTGCATCTTAGATCTATTAATTATGGTCATGGTTTTTTATGTGATGGTTTTATTGTACTGGATGTGTTAAAGGAAAATAATAATATTAGTTATTCATTATTTACATCTAGTAATTCCAATAATGTTGCAACTTTATGGCGTGCTAGACCATATCATATTGGTCAAAATTGAATCAATCGATTAGCTAAATAAGGAAATTTAGGTAATCTAAGTCAAGTACATCTACCTACATGTGAGCATTATTTAGCTGGTAAAATGGCAAGAAAGTTATTTGGAAAGGAAACACGAGCTTTATTTCCATTGCAATTAATTCATTCTGACATCTGTGGTCCAATGAATGTAAGGGCTAGACGTGGGGTAGTTTATTTCATTACCTTCATAGATGGCTATACTCGGTATGGTCATGTTTATTTGATTTCTCATAAATCGGAAGCATTCGATTGTTTCATAAATACATGAACTTGGTTGAGAATCAATTAGATAAGAAAATAAAAGCATTACGAACTGATCATGGACAACAATACTTGTCAGACAAGTTCAAGGCTTTATGTGATGAGAAAGGAATAAAAAGGCAGTTAGCAATTCCTAGAACCCCACAACAAAATGGCGTCGCTGAAAGACGAAATAGGACGCTATTAGAAATGATTAGGTCCATGATGGCCCAAGAAAATTTACCAATCACCTTTTGGGGTGATGCGTTGCTATCAACCACCTATGTACTTAATCGTGTGCCCACAAAATCAGTTACTAGCACACCATATGAGTTGTGGACTAGTAGGAAACCTGATGTGTCAAGTCTCAAACCTTAGGGGTATGCAGCCTATGCTCATGATCTCTTTCACAAACATGGGAAATTAGGCCCAAGAGGGAGAAAAAGTATTTTTATTAGATACTCAGAGCACTCAAAAGGATACGTGTTCGTTGGTGAACAAGGTAACAGAGGTGTAACTGAATTTGAATCACGAGATGTAACATTTTTAAAGAATGATTTTCCTAAGCAAGGTGAAATAGGTAAAAACCTATTGTTATATGAGTCGCTTGATCAAGATGATTCTGTTACGAAGAATCAAGATAAGGAACTTCAACCAAGTGGGAGCAATTCCACAGAAAGGTTCTCTATGATGACTGATCTGAGTGGGAGCAATCAGATCAATCATGAATTTTTTTATGATGAACCTCGTTTAATACGAAGTAATCGAGGAATAATTCTCCGACGTCGTTTTGAGATTAAAGGAGAGATTAATATGATTGTTCGGCAAGAGGAAAAAGAGTCAATGAATGTAAATGAAGCTCTTACTGGCCTTGCTAAAGAAGAATGGATGAAAGCAATGAAAGAAAAAATGACTGCTTTAAGCTCCAATTAAGTATGGGACTTGGTTGACCTCCCTAAAGTGCATAAAGCAATTGGGAACAAGTGAGTTCTCAAAATAAAACGAAAAGTTGATGGCAGTATCGAAAGATATAAGGCATGTCTTGTAGCAAAAGGATATACAGGAGGGAATTGATTACGAGGAAACTTTTTCACCTGCTGTGAAGTTTGCTTCAATCCGCCTTGTTCTGACTATAGTAACCAGTATGGATGTTGAATTACATCAAATGAATGTAAAAACTGCTTTTCTTAATAGAGAATTAGAGGAAGAAATCTATATGGAACAGCGTGAAGGTTTCATCAAGGCAGGTCGAGAAAGTAAGGTATGTCGATTTTTAAAATCAATTTATGGCATGAAGCAGTCTTCAAGACAATGGTACATTCATTTTCATAATATAATCATTTCGTATGATTTTCAAATGATCGATAAAGGCCATTGTGTTTATGTTAAGAGATCCAAAGATAAATTCGCAATTTTATCTTTATACGTTGATGATATATTGATTGCTTATAATGACTGTGTGCTTCTTACGCAAATCAAAGATTGGTTATCATCTAAATTTGAAATGAAAGACATGGGTGAAGCGACATACATTCTTGGAGTCAAGATTTCAAGAGATCGTTCGAAGAGATTGTTATCGCTTTCATAAGTGATGTATATTCAAAGAATTCTTGAACGATTTCGTATACAAGATTCCAAACCAATTGATAATCCTATTGCTAAAAATGAAGGCCTTAGTAAGAGAAATTACCCGTCAACACCACTAGAACGGGAACAAATGAAGAATGCCCCCTACTTTAGTGCAGTTGGAATTCTTATGTACGCAAGGATGCGTATAAGACTAGATATTTGTTACGTTTTTGGTATGGTGAGTAGATATCAATCAAATCCAGGTTAAGCACATTGGAAAGTAGTAAAGAGAATATTGAGGTATCTAAAGGGAACTGTGGACTATGCATTATGTTATCAAGGCAATGATCTACGTATACAAGGGTATACAAATGCAGACTGGGGAGGAGATTTAGATGAAAGAAAATCTACCTCAGAATATGTATTCTTACTAAACCATAGAGCAATATCATGGAAAAGTAAGAAATAATCTTGCGTTGCATTATCCACAATGGAAGCTGAATTTATAGCTTTCTCAATTGCAATAGAAGAGGCTGTGTGACTTCATCGATTCTTAGTGCATTTGGGAGTCACTAAAAGCTAAATTAATCCAGTAACCATCAACTGTGATAGTCAAGCTGCAATCGCTTATACTCAAATTTCATTGTAAGACAAAGCATATAGATACGAAGTATAATTAAGATAAAGTTGCACGAGGAGAAGTGAATATGAAATATATATCTACGCGAGATATGATAGCAGGCCCAATGACAAAGCCAATTTCCAGAGATGTATACACTGGGCATGTAAAGTCACTAGAACTACGTAGCTGTTGAAATGTACTGATAAACATTTCTCTGTGTATGTTCACTCATTATAATGTCATATTTTGGATATAATGTATGATGAAGATTATAAATTGTATCATTTGATTCATGAATATATATGTTTTTGCATAAATATATTTTGGGATGAATCATAAGTATATGAGACAGATTATAGACTGGCCCTCTCACACGAGAAATCACCTATGATGTTTATGCTCGCTAGAGATAAGATATGTTTAAAGTTTATTATCTAGGTGATAATTAAGAGTGAGAAACTTAAACCATAAATGCTGCAAGGAAATTGGTTCAAAGTGATTTATTAATCACTATATCTATCTTACGTTGCTAGATGTGAGTTCTGAACAAGTTTTGAGTAGATAAGTGAACTCAAGTTAAACATTGAGTATGTTTGAGCTATCATCTGTACAGTATTTCTTAAATGAAAGATGTTCAAGTTAAATGAAGTGGGTAAATACCATAGCACATGACTCGTACCATGTGTGCACAACTGTCCACAAAAGGGATTAATGTAAGTCTGTAAGTCTCCAGATCTCATTTTACATTGTATGAGACCCTTGAGGTTAAGAAGAACCTCATCATATACCCTTATGACTTGTTTAGTTCTTGAGAATTGAATTTAAGGTTTGCTACTTTAGGTTATTGCCAAAAGATCATGCAAGATGCGATCCTATGGAATAATTCTAGGAAAGCAAATTAAATTTAATTCAAAAGAGAATTGAGAACAAAGGAAGGTCATTTATTTTAGATCATTGACTCGCGTGAAAAGTATTCATAGATGACCATCGTCTTTTTAGTAGAAAACTTGAATACAGTCATGACACAAGAAACTAAATGACATTAAAGAAAAGTGCAAATGTGAGATATGACCTAGGGTATAGCATACAATGTCTCAAGGACACATAAGTCCTAGGATCAATTTGTTAATCAAGATGTCATATACTCCTAATAGATATATGGCAATGTACTCTCGTCGTATGCTGGTCACATCGGTTATTGAACAAGTATGAGCACTGCAGAGTTTTTTTAATTATATTAAAACCCATCATGTGTGAGTGGGAGATAATGAATCACATACACCCATGAAGGGTAATATGGTAATTATACTTTAAATAACTACCAAAGGTAGTTAAGGTTTTGAATTTAAAAACCAAAGAACAAAAGATAAGAGTAATCTTTTTAACAAAAACTTCGGTAGAAAGAGATATGTAGTAAACGTTCTTTAACCGGTGGAACTACAACAATAATCTAAGTATGTGATTTTTTTTTGTATGCATATGAAAAGATGTTGTTTAACATGATCTATGTGATTATGTTTTATCTTGATTATTTCTAACAGAAGTTTTCTACCAAAAATGCTGTTATGAATTTTCGATATAGTCAATGAAACATCCCACGCACAGCAGCCACAAAACGTCTCAAATCAACAAACATTTTATCACTGAAACGTTAACCCAATAGAGCTGCAATAACCACGACAACTGTTGAAGTTTTTTGTACCAAACCAACAATAAAGACAGCAGCTACAAAGTCACGATTTTGTGATTTTCGTACACCAACACCAAAACGATAGTCATAAAATTACCCAAGACAACCCTCAATTGTCATTTAACAATAGGAAAGAATGCAACTGGCCATCAATAACTATTTAACCCATTTATGTCAACCAATCAACAGAAAACGCAGCAACAAGATGAATTAATTATCAACGTAAAATCAGCTGCAAAATCACACACAATAGCCACCAACCTAACACTAGACAACCACTAAATCAGCTGCAGAAAATCATACAATTATCCACAAAAACACAACACCCATTCACAATCGACTGCGTCTCATACCATTAATAACCGTACTATCATAAGACGTTACCATCCAAGAACAATAAACTGGGTTACATGAACAACTCAATTGAAAGTAAACCACCTACCAACCTATACGGCCATCATCTCTTTGTGGGCAATGATGTATTTTACGACAATAATAAAAATGAAACATTGACAGTCCACCATCCATAGATACACCCAAGAACAAGATGTTCGCATCATACAAGTAGTCTTCTCATCATAGAATTCTTCATGTTCACAATCATAGACACATCCATATCTTTTAGAAGATTTTTCTTTATCCAAGTCAAATCCAATGTATCTTTTACCTTATCTTGATTTGAATTTAAAGTCTTTCATTATCTTAGAGATCTAATTATCAAAAATGCCAAAATTAAATAATTAGATATATACCATATATCTTAACAATCTCTCCCTTTTCAGCATTGTTTGTCACAAATATGAAACTCCCCCTAAATGAAATAATTAGATATATAATTCACATGAGAAAAGAACTCCCCCTTAATCTAACATCCATCAAATTCGTCAAGTTCAAGAAACATCCAAAGAAACAATAATGAATAATCATCTAAATTTCTCCCACTTGGAACAAAAAGATGTCAAAAAGTAAGACTAATAGTCATGGAGATATCTTAAAATCTCCCCCTAAATTGAACATGTTGGATCGCGTATGGTCCGAGTATTCAAAATACGCTGCGGAAAAGACCATAACACAACAAGAAGTATAACCGAAAACTATAGCATATATGTACGAAAATACCTTTTAACACAGATTAGTTGTTTCTTTTCAGATTCGTAGACACTGCAATACGCGAATGTCCTCTACCGGTATCCACACGAGTATGAATGATCCGGGCAGCGGCTATCGTGTGCTAGCACGTCCTGAAACCTTTCCGAACACCGCACAGTTTTCTCTCGGAGGGTGGCTAGGGTTTCGTCTCACTTCTCCTTATTCTAATGAGACCTAAGTTTCTTTATTTATAGAGAAAACATAATCCCATTGAAGCCCAATAAGTTTCGGCTCATATTATATCTCATATAATAAAAGCCCGACAACTTAATTCAATCTAGCCTAATAAATATGTCCACATATATTTGTTCAATGCCTAATAAATTAGGCCCAAGAGAATAAGCCCAGATTACATCACTCTTTGTGTGTGACCCTATAGGCTCATTTGATGTTGGCAATGGACTTGATCACACTTCAAGGCCCATAAGTCATAAGCGGCCTCTAGCAAGACATTATGACTACCCAAATCAAATGAGGAT
>JAOQMQ010000003.1:26661981-26685468 GCA_027563845.1 Erythroxylum subrotundum
ACTCTTAAAAATTATTCCATCAAACTTTATAACTTATTTCAATCATACTTAATCAAAATCTAACCAAAACAATTAATAATTTAGAACCTAAAAATAAATTCGAAATTTTTGCCCAATTCACCAAGAAAATGTCTGGGGTCCAACATTAATCTTATTTAAAGTTATTTAATTTAATTCATTTTTTTAATACCATTTTTATGATAGTATAATACTAGTTAGGACTTTTAAACCTTAAACTTCTTATTTCACATGATTTAAAAGTAATATTTCAGTAATTACATCTTTATTATGATGTTACCATGTTATGACACATGAGCGAGAAAATTATGACTTTCCTAAATAATAGGGAATTACTAGGCACGTAAATTTTAATAAAATTAGATTTCTATAAACATTATACCTTTAGGAAGCATAAAAGAGTTAATTTTAGATGAATCATTCATAGAAGTAAAGATATTCGTAATTACATTTATTCGAATAAAGCTTTTTTGAAACTCAATTAATTAATATATGATTACTTTCATTAATAATTATTCTAAAAAGATAAGACTCTACTTTCTCAAATATAAGAGGATGTTTTTGTTATATTTAAGTAATATAAAACTCCAATTAAAAATCAAGCCAAAAAACGAATTATATTTCTTATGTTTTATAATTTTGTGAAGAAGAATTTAATGAAGTTATGTTATAATTAGATATCACACAATTGCATGATTTTTAGAGATGACAATAGGCTGACCCATAAGCCCAGATTCAGGTGTTTTCAATGAGCTGGGCTTAGGTCCAGATTGATTTGAAGCTTAGCTATTTTAAGCAAAATGACAGAAGAGTTAGGTCTCAAGTAAGTTTGAGCATGGGCAGTTCAAGCTCGTATTCAATTAAAAAAACGTTATTTTATATTTTTAATTTTAAAAAATTATTTAAAAAATAAGTCAGTTCATTGTCATCCATAAATTGATTTTTCAGCAGAATGATGCTACTAAAAGCATGAATAAATTATTATTGGAAGTAGGGTGCTATATCTTATCAAACTTTGGTTTGTCCAAAGATTTGAAGTGTCATCACAACATATTATTTGATGAATTTCTCTCTTCCCATATTTTTTAGTTTTAAGACTTTTAAAAATGTATGGTTTGGTGCACCTGCTAGCTACTCTAATTTATATACATTTAATCAAAGATTAAAAAATTAAACTTGTTTGACTAATTTAATTGTAAAAACATTAAATCTGTCAATTTTTTGATTTGTTTTATTTTAATAACTTTTATTATTAAAAATTGACTGATCTATTAATTTATCAACCAATTTTTATCGACTAAGAATAAATTAGTTTTTATTTAATAGTCTTCTTTTTCAATTAAAGTTTTATTTAATAGTCTTCTTTTTCAATTAAACTTTAACCTCTTTGATTATTAAGGATAATTTTCTTCTTCAATATCTTATTTTAAATTCTTCAATTTTATTTAATCTTTACTATATACTGATTTAATGATGATCTAATACTGACTGAACTTTTAAACCTTAAATCTCTTATCTTATCGTTTAATTTTCGGTATGATTTTTAAAATATTGTATTTGATTATCAAGTACATGCAAATAATGATAAATTAGGCCTAAAATCCAAAAAAATGTATATTTCTTAAGTATGAACTACCTGTGAAGGGATATAAAATATAATGTTGTGGTCCAAAGTCACATAGATTTATAATTATCATAAATGTTGCATTTAATGTTTTTTACACGCTTCACCAAAGGAGTACATGTTTCTCTTTTAATATAGATCAAAAGAATGAATCAAAGAAAATGGAGTTAGAGACTGGTTCAATCAGATTCTTCATCGCCAACCTCATCTTTAACCTGATCAATTCCAAGCTGTCGACTCTAAAGATGATGATGAGGATGAACTATTTCTTATAATGATTCTTTTATGTATTTGATAGTTATGTCCCTCCAAAAAAAAAAGATAATTGAAAATTGCGAAACCTGATGGTTTGGGTACAAATGAATTTTTAAGAAGAAAGTCGATATTCTAAAAATAGAAGATACAAGGTATAAGATTCAATTAGTTGTAAAAAGGTATATTCAAGATAAGAAATTAATTTTAATAACATGTTTTCTCTTATAGTAAAACACAATTTTATTAATAATTTACTTGCTCTTGTTGTTATATATAACCTTGATTGTGACTTAATTACACGTATAATTTGATCGAATTAGCAGGAAAACATGATTTGAAAATTGGCAGTTCATGCATGACAATGGGGGATCATGAGCTGCCATGTTATTATTATTTTTTTAATTTTAGATCATAAATCTATTGATGATCAACTTGAAAAGACAAGTGCTTGAGTAAGAATTAACATTGTGAACTAGATCCAGAGGTTTAAGAAAAACCTTATGCTCAATTTTACCCAGTAGATCATAATGTTTAGACATCAAACTCTCAAAGAAGCGCGATAATAATCACAAGTTGTAATATAAAATATTCCAAAAACTTTCTATGCTCTGCTTCTTGACAATACATAAGACCAATGCAAAATTACTGAAAATGAAACGATTTGCTCACGATGACAATAAGTAAATATGAAATGGGTACACTATCATGACCAAGAACAATAATCAATTAAAAATAGCATATAGAGATAATAAAAATGGTCCAATATGAGTAAAAATTAGTAAGTGAATTTTAAGTAAATTTTGATTTGATAAGATGAGTCAGAACGATCCAAAGTTTTCTAGATAAAATGTTATTATTTCAATATATTTTATTAACATAATATTATTTTGATCAATAAGTTTGAAGAATTTATTAACCCAAAGGACTTGAAAACCTAAAGCTTGTATCTTATTGAACAAATTCATCTACCATTATCATATATTTTTAGATTTATCAAGGCAATAGCTATTTTCATTACTCTCACTATTTCCAAATATATATTTTAGATTAATTCGAGTCAAATCAGACTCATTTTACGAACTTTAAATTCAAGAAAATATTACTTATTGAGAAATACCTAGGAAAAATTAAATTTAAAATCCAAGTAGTCAATGAAGTTTAAGAAACTTCAAATTAGTGCTTTGTAGACTGCCAAGAAGGTAGTAAGAACGAAAGGGTTGCAAAGTAGAAGATGAAGTATTGAATTAGTAAAATAATATATTAGTAAAATAGTAAAATAAAGGGGAATCAACTTTGAGGTTCAGATTTATTAATTCAATTAATGGTCAGTATATTGTTATTGAGGTTAGTGAAGGATTTTGGAGGAGATTTGAAGATCAGAAATTGAATCAAGTCCAAGTAAGTTCATACATAATTAGAATATTATATAGTACTTTAAAACTTTAAAATAAGATAATAAAGAGTTTTTGAGATAATTTAGAGAGAAATTAGACTCAAAACTTTAAGGTTGAGATATTGGAGTAGATTCATCGGTCAATGAAGAGTTTTGAGAGAATTTAGGAAGAAATTGTACCAAATTTAAGTGAGCCAGTATGCAATTAAAATATCACATCTCTAACTAAAAAATTTAAAACACATATTTATAAGTCGTACTTTTGTATATAACTTACTTTATCCTTATGTCTCTTTTCGATATAAGATTATTTGAAATTAAATGTTTAATTAATAATATATTTTCTTTTTTTTTTCAAAACCTTATTTCCTTCAATTTTTGGTATACTTCCTTTCTGTTCTATTGATAGTTACACTTTCTTGTGCATTTTCAAGCACTTACCTTAGTGGCAACATAATTTCTCTTTTCAATCAACCAACCTTAGTGGCGACAAAATTTCCTTTTCAACTAACCAACCTTAATGTAAATAAAATGTGTGCATGATGTTATGTTTTGATTGATAGAAGTAGTCTTAACTAATCATTGGTTGTGTGTGTGCGAAGTAAAGAGCAGTCTTCCAACTTCCAAGTTATAAGTAGAAAAATCAAATGCATGTTCATTGCTCAAATATTGTTTTATAGATAGCTAATGGTTTTTGTTTGAAGTGTAAACTTCAATGTCTCATTTGAGCACTTCACCCTTTTATCTATTACACCAAATATACATGCATATGCCTTGTACAATTAATGTTTATTGCCTGATTTTGACAATCTCGATTGTGACTTAATTACATGTACAATTTGATCGAATTAGGAGGAAAACATGATAAGGAAATTCACATTTCTTGCAGATAAAGCATGACAACGGAGGGTCATGAGCTGTGACCTTAAATTCATCGGTGATCAACTTGAAAAAACAAGTGTTTGCCAAAGAACTAAGATTATCAAGTAGATCCTGAGGTTTAAGAAAAATCTTATGCTCAATATTGCCCAGTTGATCACAATGTTTAGATAATAAACTCTCAACGTGGCTGTGTTAAGAACCACCAAGTTGTAATAGAAAACATTGCAAAATCTCTGATTTTTTGACAATGCATAACAAAAGAGTTACAAGATTATTGAAAATATAATGAATTCCACGTAATGAAAATAAGTAATATGAAGTGGTTACAGTGTCACTTGGATAAGAACAACAATCACATCAAAATAAGACAAAAGAATAATAAAAATAGTCAAATCAATGAATATAATTTAATCTAATTAAAATTTAAGTCGTTGAGGACAAGTTTAAATGGCTCAAAGTCTTGATATCTTTTTAATATGACTTACTAAAAAGAAGCCATTTTAGTTAATAAATTGAAGAATTTATTTATTTCAAACGACATTATTTTAGTTAATTATATTAAGTTACTCTAGTTTTGACCCAAGTGAGTTTTGAATTACTTGACTTCGATTGAAGTGGGCTCGAACAATTTAAGGACATCTACCAATCCTTTAGATGTCTTGAGAAAGTTATATTGTGCCCTAATTGTATTGCATTTCAAGGAATACTAATTAAACTATTCAAGTCACCCATGGAACATGATTCTCGAAATTAAGGTCACATCTAATCCAGTATGGTGAGGCCTAACATTCAGCCGACAAATCGTGAAGATTAATTTATTTTTAATATAGAAGCTTTATTTAAGTGTCAGAAGTAATAGTCACTAAGAAGCTATTATATAGTGTTACTCACAGGTGATTTGTTTATTAGTAAACAGATTTGATCATTTTCCTAAGCATGTATAATGTTGAAGTCCTAAAATTTTTAATTAAGTTTCGAATTTCTTATCAAATGAAAATATTTTATTCTATTAAAAAAACATGTTAAATCTATTTTCTTTGTTTATTATATCATTTATATCAGAATAAGTATTTTGAACTGATAGATTATATCTTAAAAATTAAAATTTTTTGGGAGATTTAATGTTTATATAACATAGTTTAAAAAGTTTGCGATGAGTCCTTATTCTTACAATTGTCCGATTAAATTATGAAAGACATGTCAATTCTTGCCTTGCATTCTCAGGAAATCAACTTCTACATATTAAAACATCCAATCATAATCATCTTCGATGCCATTAAAAAATTTGACACATGCATGCATATATATAAATCTAACGGGTTATTTATATTTGATATGAAAATTAAAGAGAGAGGAGTTGAGAAAGAGACAAGCAATCTTGATGGAGGACTTTTGCATGTTGAATTTTGAAGCAAGAAATGATGTTGGTCCCAAATGGACATATCATCATGAACCTTCCCCTTAATTATGTTACTTTTTCTTGTGTAGTTAATTAGACATTATTTCTCTTTAAGTCAAATAGTTTCATCCCTTTTCATGATAACAAAAAAAAATTAACACTATTCTTAGATTTTAAATTTGATTATTGTAAAAAGAATATTAAATTCTACTCAATTGTAAAACACTAGTCTGAATTTTAAAAAATAACGTAAAAATATTTTAATTTTCAATTTTTTTGTAAAATTAGTTCGATATTAAATTCTCTAATATGAATAACATGGTAAATCACATTAGACTAGTGATTTTATCGTATGGTTGCCATATATTATATTTGTTTCACATATAAATTTTATTATTTAATAAATGAAAATATACAAATTTTAAGGCTAATTATACGTAAATATAATTATTTATTTATACGTGATTTTGATATTTTAATTTATTAAATAATAAAATTCATATATGATATAAATCTAACATGTGATATTCATTTGCAAAAACACTACACATCATCTACTTTTAGCGTAGAACTTGAAGTTAGGATTTTTTGTAAAAAAATAAATATTGGAGTATTTATCCCTAGTGTCTTCATCTGTCTTCTCTCTAGTGTCATCGTGTTTTCTCCACCAATTACCAACAACTGTGCTGCCTATTCACACCAGGGTTCTTCTTCTCCAACTAATTAGGGTTTTAGTTTATTCTTGGTTAATGTAAGTAATTAGTCAATTGGTTACATGTACTTAAATTATTACAATACTAATTACATTTGTAATCATAACATACTACTATTGCACAAAAGGTGTGTTAAACTGGATTAGTAAACATATATATTGTGTTTCATTCACACATTACTTTTGTGTTTCATTCACACATTACATGTTTTATTTATTTATTTATTTACTGTTATCCGTTTATCATGTCACATATGCATATGAGCCTATTGGAAACAACCTCTCTATAATGTAGGGGTAAGGTTGTGTACTATCAGGTCTTTCCAGATCCTGCTTCAATGCAGGACTTCGGGGTATGATGACGATGATGTCTAGTTGGTACTGAGCCTTGGCACCTGCAAATCTACTTTAGTTTATGGCTATAGTGTTTTTCCATTCAAATCACTTATATTTTGTGTGTTTAGTTTATCAGTGATCCATATTGTTCTGTTTAACTTGACTTTTGGATTATTATTTGGTTTTGAATTTATTTGTTATGCAAAATTTAAAACTGACTGAATATCGATTTTTTAATTATTAAATTTCAGTAAAGCTCTTCTTTCACTTGGTTGTTGAAAGTTCTTTATTCCTGAATTGTAGTGATTGTCTTGTTGTAGCATTTTTGGTTTCAGTAACTTTAGTTCTTCTTTCGTAACTTCCTCTTATCACAACTTCCTCATATCCCTCAAGCTTAATCAAATAGTTATTAAATCTAAAACAAGTTTCTTTTGTTTCTTATTTTTTCATATTATGTATTTCAACTGGCCGGGGTGTGGTTAGATCTTATGTTATTGCTAAATAATGCCTTACTTTCAGAGTAATTTGACATCCAAGAGTGGTTAACCAAAGCCTTGTTTAGTTTTGAGGAATAAATAGTGTTGTTCAAGTCACCAATGATCATTGGAGGAGATCTGTAGTTTCTTTGAATAATTTTTAGATCATTCCAAAGAGAGGTTCTTTATAATACAAAATTAGTTGCATATACAAGTGTGAAACAAACTAAAGGATTGAGTAAGACTTTCACTGTGATATGGTTTATTTGGTCTGACAAGCTCATATCAATGACCTTAACTTTATTAGGGTTGAAAGCCACCATTAAAATGGTATTTGTGGTTGGTAATTATAGACCAATCTTTGCTAAAGAACATAATCCTTTTCTACATTGATATGCTTTTAATTTTATCTATAAGAAACATATCAAAATAGGTTTTCTAGTAATTAGTATAGTAATCAGCAGAAAGCAATGGTTTCAAGTCACGGTTTGAAGTTACCAACTAACTAGATGAGTCCACTGTGGTCCTGTCATGAGTACAACTAAAGCTAAAGTTCCACAACCTCTCATCTTTGTTTTTTTTTTTAATCCCTTAATGTTAGAAATGCAATATTTAACTAAGAAACCTTCTCCATGTGATCGAAATGTTAATGATATATAATGAACTTTATCTATAAGATGGGTCATCCTGATTGTTGAACTGAGAATCACAATGCATTTGATTCGATCAATGGGCCATCACTGCTGCACAAAACAGAAAGTCAAGAGAGGGTTATGGTCACCTGAAGAAGATAAGAAGCTAATCAGATATATAACCGCACATGGCCATGGTTCTTGGAGTTCTGTTCCAAAGCAAGCAGGTACATAAACAAACCAGTGACCACTCTGCACTTTTTCTTGCAATATTTTTAGTATTGACATGGGTTTGCTTTTACGCAGGTTTGCAGAGGTGTGGAAAGAGTTGCAGGTTAAGATGGATAAACTACTTGAGACCAGATGTTAAAAGAGGTTCATTTACTGCTCAAGAAGAGAGGATGATCATTGATGTTCATAGAATACTTGGCAACAGATGGGCTCAAATAGCCAAGCATTTGCCTGGAAGAACTGATAACGAGATCAAAAACTTCTGGAATTCATGCATCAAGAAGAAGCTTCAAGCACAAGGGATAGATCCAGACACCCATAATCTTAACTCTCTAAAGTATGAACATAATTATCCCATCATCAATGAAGCTGAAGTACTTTCTGATCATAATATCACTCATCAAAAACAAAACCAAGTTTTCACTCTAAGTTCACAAGCAGATCATTCAACCATGGGCACAGACACACTAATTTCTGTGTCCTTTCCTTTTGCCCCTCCACCTTATGTATCCTCTTCTGATCAGCATTCCTTATCCTCTATTGGGTTCTCAACTTGTAACCCTCAAAATCCTAGTATGTCACCAGCTTTCTTGGACAAAGAAACTCAGTCACTTACGGGAAGTGTACAAATCCCCATTTCTGCTTCACAACCATGTGGGTTTGGGATCACTGACGAGATCTATAACATGTGGGGATGTGATGGTGCTGACGTTGAAGGCTCCATTGGAACCGCAAGACATGTAGAACCAAATACAAAGTTAATGGAGACTGAGAGGAGCAACGGGTGGAGTGGTGGGCAGATTGTGGATCCTATCTCGTTTGGAAGCTCTAATTTTTATGATCTTGATTTAGTATGGTCTACAATTTCTTGTGGCATGTATGAGAATGAGAATCTGAATACTATGCATGAACGTGCAAGTGATTCTTAGGTCTTTACCACGTATATGGGTTGATAGTAAGTCGGATTGGTTCAATCCGACACTAAAATAATGTTATTTTATTAATCCTAATCAAGTTAATTTTAATTTTTATAAATTTACACCAGTCTTCAAGTTTAAGTTTAACTAAAAATTTAGTTAACCAAATTAAGAGTAAAAGGAATTTGTGTATAATTACTTTTATTTTGGGGAGGGGTAGGGTTACACAAATGTTAAATTTTCATTGCATTTATTTTCTAACTAGTAAGCTTATATGTTACTGTGAATCAATACAAGTAAGAACTGAAAATTTGTAGTCTAGTGTTCTTCGTGAAAAAGAAAATTGTGCTTTTAATTGATTGAGTTATGTCTCAAAGGATAAATAATTATCGGAAATAGTCTCTTTATTAGGTAAAGTGAGGTTGCGTATTACTAAACTTTTCTAGACCTCGCGTTTTGTCTCTCACTAAAAGTTGTTGTTGTTGTATATCTCAAACTATAAATAATTAATATTAATCTCGACATCCCATGTCTAATTTATTTCCTAACTAAAAGTACCAGGTCACAAAGTTTCTAATAGAACTTTAGTATAGAAGAGTAAGTCTACTTGTGTTATAGTATAAGGAAAAATGGTGCGTATTACTCCAAATTTGTTTTTATAAAATTGAGAAGTGAAAAGTATTTGTGCTATATATAATATAATATAATTGAAGCAAAGAGAAAATTATTTTGACAACATACTAAATAAAAAAGGAACATCATCTAAGCATAGAACAGGTTTCTTTTCTTACTTGGACAATTCAGTCAAAAATTAACACAAATTCAAAGTTAATCAATCATTTTTTTAAAAAAAATAATCAATCATTTGTTTCTTGCTAATTCAGCTGAAGTAATGTCAAATAAACTGTTCTGTTTTGACTCGATAAAGACATTGCTCTTGTTAAGTGCTACATCCATTAAACTTTCAAGTCTTGTTACACTTTTCCTAAAAGCTTAAAAGCCATGGACAAGCTGAGGTAATCATCTATGACCAAATGATTTCAAACGACTGAGATCGAGTCTCATGTTCATAATCAAGTTTGAGGAAGAAGAAAGGTTCCAAAACTAAAATGAAGATAAGATCTTGTGATCTTGGAGCACAAAGTATGTGCTTAATATATATATATATATATATATATATATATCTGTAAAAATATGATCTTTATGACATAAAATTAAAATTGATATTCATGACTTCTAGATTTTGAATAAATAATTGTCTTATTAGAATGTAATATTGTGTATTTGACAAGAAAGATACTACCATCAAGAAGAGATCAAGAAACTTCACTACATTCTTTGTTAAAATTGGTTTCTTTCTCTCGACTCTCTTGAGATTACAACAACTTGATGTAAAACAATATATAACCCAAATTAGTAGAGAGAGGACCAATTTATATATCTAAGACTTTTAATTTGGTACATCTATAAAGGGACTAAAATAAACGATTGAAATTTATTTCACTATTAAATAAGAAATATATACCAAATAGAACTCTTTAATTATATTATTAATATACATAGAATACGATCACTAATTTGGCCACATTCTTACATTCTCCCACTGAACCTAATACTTTAAACTTTAATTTAATAGTGAAAACATTAGGCGCGCATAATTTTTTTTAATATCTTTATAATTTACCTCATCACAATAAACCATATAATGTGGATAATGATGGTCATACACTTCAGCATTGCATACTTTCTTCCATATCTTACATCACTAGTAATTTAATGTGGATAATAATGGTCATACACTTCAGCATTGCATACTTTCTAC
Organism: Erythroxylum subrotundum; assembly: GCA_027563845.1. Taxonomy (NCBI): domain Eukaryota; kingdom Viridiplantae; phylum Streptophyta; class Magnoliopsida; order Malpighiales; family Erythroxylaceae; genus Erythroxylum; species Erythroxylum subrotundum. The sequence continues at coordinate 26,672,679 of JAOQMQ010000003.1, forward strand.
CATATCTTACATCACTAGTAATTTATCAAGTCATGTAATATAAGTGATATATAAATGTCATAAAAGTTTTATAGACAATTTTATTTCTTATTTAATCGTAGGTACATGTGCACATTCATAATAAATAAGAAAATTACCATTCAGAAAGTTTATTAAGCTCAAGAGTGTCAAAAAAATAATCAAAACAATCATCAATATAATCAAGGCCCATTATGTGAACATATTCCTTAAATATCTTTAGTGGAAGGCTCTTAGTTAAGGGATTTGCATTCATAAGATATGTCTTAATATGTTCAATACACACTCTTTGTTTATGAACTTCCTTTACGACAAAATATTTTAATTCTATATGTTTAGCACCTTTAGAGTAATTGTCATTCTTTGGAGAAGAAAACTGTTGTAGAATTATTACAATAAATTTTTAGCAGCTTAGTAAGGGGGTCGACAACCTTAAGTTCTTAAATAAAGTTTCGTAGTTATAAAATATGAATTGAGACCTCAAAACAAGTAACAAATTCTATTGGATTAAGCAATGACAAATTGTTTAATACTTTTCTATGAAATTGCTCCTTCTACTAATAGAAAGAAGGAGTCAAACGTTAATTTTCTATTGTCAATGCATCCGACAAAATTTGAATATGAATGTCTAATCACTTCTAATGGATTAACTCTTCTATACATATATAGTCCTTTACTCCTTGAAGATACCTTAAGACTTTCTTTGCAGCTTTCCAATGGTCTATGCCAAGATTACTTTGATATCTACCTAGTATTCCAACCACAAATCTAATATCAAGTCTTATGCATGTTTACAAATACATCAGATTGCCAACAATAGAAGCTTATGGAATAGATTCTATTTGTGTACATTTCACACAATTCTTTTAATATTGTATAAGACTAAATTTATCTCCTTTTTATATCAGGATGATCCCTACTGTGTAGTTGTTCATATTAAATCTCTCAAGAATTCTTTTGATATAATCTTTTTGAAACAACCCTACTAGTCCTTGTGATCTATTTTGGAATATTGAAATCCATATCACATAGGATGTCTCTCCTATATCTTTCATTTCAAAATTCTAGGATAGAAATATTTAGTCTTATATAATATGTCCAAATCATTAGCAGCAAGCATAATATCATTAACACATAAAGCTAGAAATATAAACTTACTTCCACTGATCTTTCGGTAGATATAATGATCAACAATATTTTCTTGAAAATCAGAACATGTTATAGTATCATTAAACTTAATATACTTTTTAAAGTCCATTTCTTAAATTTACATAATACGTGACCCTTTCCTTTTATGGAAAACCTTTATGTTGATCCATATAAACTTTCTCCTCGAGATCACCATTTAGAAAATTAGTTTTCACATCCATTTGATGTAGTTCTAAATCAAATTGAGTCACTAATGTTAAGATTATTCTCAATGAATCTTTCTTTGAGGCAGGTTAAAAATTATCTTTATATTCAATACCATCCTTTTAAATATAACCTTTGAAAACAAATGTAGCTTTATACTGTTCAATATTGCCATTCGAGTAACATTTGGTCTTAAAGACTCATTTGCATATGACTGGATTAGATCCTTTTGGCAAATCAACAAGGTTCTAAACATTATTTTGTACAATTGAATTTAACTCATCTTTCATATCATCAATCTATTAATTAGACTTATCACTTTATATGACTCGTGAAAATGAGATAGGATCATTATTAATGTCATAATCAAATTTTGACTCTTCAAAATAAACCACATAATTACTAAGAATAGCTGAACTCCTTATTCTCACAGGTTTATTCAAAGTTATTCCACTTAAATCATTCAAATTAATTGTTTCTAAGTTATTTTCCTCATGAGGTGTTATTTCATCCAATTCCTTTCTAGAAATATTTTCTTCTTCCAATACTTCGTCAACATTTGGAATAGATGTGGATATTGGAATATTTATAGGTAATAGAATATCAACCCTTGTTTTACTAATATCCACAACACATTTTTCAACACTCCCACTAACTTCACCATTTTCAATGAACTTGACATTAATTATTTCAACAATTCTTGGAATATTGTTTGGACAGTAAAACTTATGCCCTTTAGATTTCTCTGGATAACCAACAAAGTGACCATTGATTGTTCAACAATCTATTTTCTTTTCTTGTGGATTATAAACTCATGCTTTCGTTAGACAACCTCAAGCATATGGATGTCTCAAACTAGGTTTCCTTATTGTCCATAACTAAAAAAGAGTTTTAGGTACTGCCTTACTAGTAATCATATTAAGTAAATATACAATAATTTTTAAGTGTATGCATCTACAAAGTTTTGGGTAATAAATAATTACTCATACTCCTAGCCATATTAATTAATGTCCTATTACGCCTTTTTGTCATATCATTTTATTGAGGTATGCCTGGCATATATAGTATAATGTGCACATATACCATGTTTCTTGAGAAACTTTACAAATGGACCTAGATATTTTCTTGGTTCATCATATTTCACCACATCTATTAGATCTTAAAATTTTTACTTTTTTATTATCTAATTATCTTTTAACCTCCTCTGCAAACATCTCAAAGGCATCTACAGTTTGAGATTTTTTATTAAGTAAATAGATATATCTATAACATGAAAAATGATCTATAAAGCTAACAAAATACTTTTCTTTATTAAAAAATGGAGTATCAAAAGGTCCATGTATATCATTGTGTATAATTTCAAGGAGTTAAAGTACTTCTTGTGGCTCCTTTCTTACTATGTTTGGTTTGATTTCCCTTAATGCAATTGAGACCTACATCGAGATCAGTAAAATCTAAATTTAGAAGATTTTCATTCTTTACCATTCTTTCTTATCTTTCTTTGGATATATGACCCAAATATTAATGTCATAAGTAAGTTAAATTATTATTCATTATGCTATGCTTAGTTCCAATGGTATGATAAACAGAAAATAGAGATTCAGAAAAATTAGCATCAAGTTTCAGTTTATATAAACCATCTTTAAGAATTCCCCGACCAATAATGAAATTATGATTAAATAAACTAAAACAATCATCACCAAACTAAAAATAAACAAATTTTCTTCATGTTTGGAAACATAAATTAAGTTTCTAAAAATTAAAGGTACATAGAGAGTTTGTATTAGACCTAAGTGATAAACATTATCTAATATTAGACGATAAGTCCCTACACCTTCAATTGCGAACCTTCTTACTGTTTCCCATAAACATAAAGTTCTTAGTTGGGTTTATTTTTTGGATTATACGAAATCTCTGTATAACATTAGAAATATGAGTAATAACATTAGAATCAAGCCACTAAGTATTAGTAGAAACTTTAATTATGAACATACAAAAAGGTTAGATGAATTTTTATTTTCAAACCAAACCTTACGTTTCGTAAAATCTTTTTGATTGTATCCCTCTTTCTTATAGAAATGACACTTATCTATCTTTTGTTTCTTCTTATCAACATTAGCAGTAACCTATGTCGCTTATTAAACGCGTTTCTCTTAAAATTATTAGCCTTTGGCTTGTGAATCTTGTTAGCACCTTGACCTGCAAAGTTAACTGGATGAACTCCTTAATTCTTTAGCCTTGTTTCTTCCTGAATAAGTATACTGGACAATTCATCAACATTCCACTTGTCTTTTATAGTGTTGTAGTTAATTTAAAAAGGTCGATAATTAGGAGGTAGCAAGTTTATATTGAATTGCACTAAGAAGGAGTCATCAACTGTCATACTTAGGGTCTTTATTTTCGCTATAATATTTGTCATCTTTAAGAATGTTATTGTATGCTCCGCGACTATCAAACTTCATGGTTATGAGTTCAACCATTAGTGTACTAACGAAAGACTTACTTGTTGAACGAAAACGTTCTTTCATAAATTTAAGGTATTTTTTAGCACTTTCAATTTGAGGAATATTGTTCTTAATGTTGTTAGCCATTTTTATGAAATTAAGACATAATTTGTTAGACCTTTCTTATGCTCTACAGTTTGTCTTCTCAACCTCACTGCTCGTATTTGTAATGACAGTGGATTTTTCTTCCAATAATGCTAAATTAGGATACAAAACATTTAAATGAAAGTTCACTTGTTAGCACTATTCAAAGAAATTCAAACCATTAAACACAATAACAGAAGAACCATGCAAATGAGGAGAAATAGCTGCACATACATAAATGTTTAATAAATTATCAAATTCAAATAAATAAACATTTCAAATATTATGTTGGTTTCCTTTGGAAAAACTCAATAATATATTATTATAATTTTAATACCATACAAACTTGATTAGGTAATCAAATAAAAATTTATCAAATAAAATCAGTATCTTTGGATATAGAACATATTAGACATGTAAATATTGATTTTCTTCTATTATTTTTTGTAGTCATATAGTATTAATTTATCTTTGGGTAAATTCTAAATTCTATCAACTAATAAGTATCATTTATCCATATAATTCAATAATAGGCATTAATATTTTATGAATAAATAACTATTTAAATATGAAAAAAATCAAGTAATTAATTTGGTCACTTTGGTGACTAACAAATTTCTTTTTATAACGTCGTAAATAAATTTAACATATAATACATAATTTTAAATTTTAATACTAATATGCATAAAACTAACATGGAATTGTTAATAAAATTAATAGAATATATAGCATCATAGTAAAATAAAAATGTCATTAAATTTTGGAAATAAAAAAATTAACTTAAATAAGTATGTAGACTTAAACATTGAATAACAGTTATAGTAAAATTTATATCAATAATTCGTTATTGTACAGCAGTTAGGCTATTTGGCATTCACAGCAGTTAGGATATTTGGCATTCACCTAAGAGACTAAGAATTTGATTATAATGCAAGGACATTTTGCTTCTTTTTCTTCTTTAAAAACTACATCTAAATTAGAATCTTAAAGAAAATAGTAACAAGTGTTCTTCCTTATTGTTTAGTGGCTGAGGTGTTTCACTTTCACCCAAAAACAACTAGACACTAAAGTTCATGTACAATATAACAATTTTTTAACATACAAAGTAAACAATAGAATTACGGAATGCCTAATGCATAAAATTGTGGTAGTAATAATAAAAAATACTCTTTCTTTATTTCTTTATATATATATATAAATCATGAATAGTGAATAATCACAAAAGTCTTCAAACATCGAAATATTTGGCAATCATTATCAAACAATTATAATAAAATAGACGAATAAATTGTATTCAAAAGATTATCACATGTAAAAAATATGATCATTATGATATAAAATTAAAATTAGCGTTCATGATTTTAGGATCTTGAATAATCAATTGTTACAAATCATTAGAGTGAAATATCGTGTACTTGACGTGGAAGACACCATCATCAAAAAGAGATCAAAAAATTTCACTGTCCTCTTGGTTAAAACTGATTTTTCTATCTTGACTCTCTTGCATCTACATAAACTTAATAGAAAATAATCTGTAACCTTAATTAGTTGAAAGGGGACTAATTTATATATCTATAATTTTAAATTTGGTACGTCCATTAAGTGATCAAAATAAACAGTTGAGAGAGCTTAAGAAGAAATTGAACCAAATTTAAATCAATTCATATACAATTAAAATATCATATCTCGACTCAAAACTTTAAATTATTGGATTATAAATCATATCTTTGTAGATATCTTACATTCCTTATGTATCTTTTTGATATATGATTACTTCACTTATGATTTTTTAACAATTTAATGCTTAATTAATAATATATTTTCATCTGTCTTTTCAAAACCATATTTTCTTCAATCTTTGGCATACTCCCTTTCTATTTTATTGATAGTTACATTTTTTTGTGCATTTGCAGGCACTTCCATTTCGACTAATCAACCTTAGTGGCAACAAAATTTCCTTTTCGATCAACCAACCTTAATGTAAATTAAATGTGTTAATGATGTTATGTTTTGATTGATAGAAGTAGAACTAAGCAATCATTGGTTTTGTCTGTGTGAAGTCAAGAGCAATCTTCTAAGTTATAAATAGAAAATCAAGTGCATGTTCATTGATAAAACTCAAAGTAAATAAGAGGATTATTGATAGTTTTTAAAAGTTAGGATATATATTGATAATACGTCAAACTATAGAGGGATTCAAGGAATTTTACCTTAAAAATAAAGCAATTAGTTATAGTTGAAGTCTCCTTTTTATTTACATTAAAAAATAGTGAGGTTGTCCCACGTAATGGTTACTTAAATTTATAGAAGTAGCTAACTGATTGATGTTGCCTTCAAATTTATACATTGCCCCATGCTTTGAACAATTTAAGGACATCTACCAATCCTATAGATGTCTTGAGAAAGTTGTATTGTACCCTAATTGTATTGCATTTCAAGGAATACCAATTAAACTACTTAAGTCACCCATGAAACATGATTCTCGAAATTAAGGTCACATCTAATCCAGTATGGTGAGGCCTAACATTCAGCCTACAAATCGTGAAGATTAGTTTATTTTTAATATAGAAGCTTTATTTAAGTGTTAGATGTAATACTATTTAAGAAGCTCTTATATAGAGAGTCACTCACAAGTATATGATTTGTTTATTAGTATTGAGTACACAGATTTTGACCATTTTCCTAAGCATGTGTAATGTTAAGTCTTAAAATTTTTAATGAAGTTCCAAATTTCTTATCAATCAAAAATATTTTGTTCTATTAAAAAAGTGATGGTGTATAATTTAGAAAAGAAAATCACATGTTAAATCTATTTTCTTTTTTTATTATATCATTTATGTTAGAATAAATATTTTGAACTGATTGATTATATTTAAAATCTTAATTAAAAATTTTGGAAGATTTAATGTTTATATAAAATATTATAAAAGTTTACAACAATGTTCTAAAAACCAGAGCTGAAGTTAAACCGATAAGACAAGAGGTTTAATGTTTAAAAGGTTCAACCGGTATTAGATAGGCCCCCTAAAGAGTGGTCAAGTTGGTAAAGTGGAGGGGCATAAGGTCAAATGATTCTGTGTTGGATTCCCCCTACTTACGCTCTCTCGGTTGAGCTTGTCGTATAAGATTTACCTAGTGTGGAGTACTCGATTGGCATGATTTGTAGGCTATTGCGTCAATTCGGAGGTTTACCCAGTACGCATCCAAAGGGTAGCGGTTACGAGTTTCTTTGTTTCAAAAAAAAAATAGATAGTCATAAAATCGGTTAAGATTAAAGAAAATTTAAAAATTTAAAAAGTGATTAAAGAAGATTATTCTTACTTATTGAAAAACTTAAATTTTAATTGAAAAGGAAACTGTAAAATAGAAATTAATCGATTTATTTTAATTTATAAAAACTAATTAGTTTATAAAAACTGACCGACTAATTAATAAACTGATCAATTTTTGACAAACAAAAATTATTAGACTAAATCAAATTGAAAAGTTAAAATTAAATCGAAAAGTTGACTGATTTGAAATTTTTATTATAAATCCAATCGAACTGGTTCAGTTCAGTTTTTAAAATACGACGAGTACCTATTCTTAGATAGTTCCGATAAATTACGAAAGACGTATCAGTTCTTACCTTTCATTGTCAAGAAACCAACTTTTTAATTAAGTTGTCAAAATCAACCAATGATAAATTAAAGCAGGGAATCCATCCAATCATAACCATCTTGGTTGATGATATTAAGAAATTTGACACGTTCAAGCTGTTGATTGAAGGAAGAGCATGCCTACAAGGAATGGCCTTAACCTATTGTACAGGACCCTATTTGCTATATTTGATACGAAAGTTGAAGAGGAAGGAGGTCGGAAAGAGACAAGCAATCTTGATGGAAGACTTTTGCATGTTGAATTTTGAAGCAAGAAATGATGTTGGTCCCAAACGGACATATCATCATGAATCTTCCCCTTAATTATGTTCCTTTTTCTTTCGTAGTATTATGTCTCTTTAGGTTAAATAGTTTCATCCTTTCTTGGCGTCAATAAAAATCTTAGTGATTAAAAACATTAACATTATTCTTCGAATTTACATCGGATTAATTGTAAAAAAATCTCAAACTTTACTCGATTTTATATTATTAGCGTGAATTTTAAAAAATGAAGTTAAAATATTTCAATTTTTAGTTTTTTTTTTACAAAATTGCCCAATATTAACTTTTTCATTAATATGAATCTATGTGGGATTAGTGTTTTTGTCATATAATTATCACATATTATATTTATATCACGTATAAATTTTATTATTTAATAAATTAGAAATATTAAAACTCTAAAATAATTGTGCACAGATATAATTATATATTCATACATATTTTTTTATATTTTTAATTTATGAAATAATAAAATTCATATGTGAGACAAACATAACAAGTGACAAATATGTGGAAAAATATTAATCTGATGTAATTTGTCACGTTATCTACATTAACGTCGAACTTAAATCAGACTATTTTTGTAAAAAATTATAAGTTGAAACATTTTGAAAACCACCTTTTTAAATTTGACTTAATATTATAAAATTGACGAAAATTTGATTTTTTTTTACGGTTAGCTCTTTCAAATTTATATCATTGAAAGTATCAAATTATAAAAATTGAATAGATCACTTGTCAAAGATAATGAAAACAGATAATTTGTTATCTATTTGTAAATATAACATGAAATTTGATGTGAAATGAGTTAAAATATATTACTATTGATTCAAATAATAAGGTGCATCTAGGTGTGTTATTCAAGTGGGCACAAAGAAAGAACTATATGATAAAAGCTTCTTAATTATAGGTTCAAATAGTAAGGTCCAACGCACTCGAAGAGTCCACTGTGGTCCTCTCATGAGTACAACTAAAGCTAAAGCTAAAGTTACACAACCTCTCATCTTTTTTTTTCACCAATATGTTTTTGTAGCACGTTGGAGGTATGCGATATTTAACTAAGAAAACTTCTCCTAGTGAATAGTGATCGACAGGTTAATGATATATAATGAACTATATCATTGATGAGAGTCCACCGGGCATTTGTTTCGATCAATGGGCCATCAATGCTGCTCAAAACAGAGAGTCAAGAGAGGGTTATGGTCACCTGAAGAAGATGAGAAGCTAATCAGATATATAACCACACATGGTCATGGTTCTTGGAGTTCTGTTCCAAAACTAGCAGGTACATAAACAAACCAGTGACCACTCTGCACTTTTTCTTGTAATTCTTTGAGTCCTGAAATGGGTTTGTTTATGCCTTACACAGGTTTGCAGAGGTGTGGAAAGAGTTGCAGGTTAAGATGGATAAACTACTTGAGACCAGATCTTAAAAGAGGTTCTTTTACTGCTCAAGAAGAGAGGATGATCATTGATGCTCATAGAATGCTTGGCAACAGATGGGCTCAAATAGCCAAGCATTTGCCTGGAAGAACTGATAATGAGATCAAGAACTTCTGGAATTCATACATAAAGAAGAAGCTTCAAGCACAAGGGATAGATCCAGACATCCAAAATCTTAATTCGCTAAAGTATGAACATAATTATCCCACCATCAATGAAGCTGAATTACTTTCTAATCATGATATCACTCAACAAAAACAAAACCAAGTTTTCACTCCAAGTTCAGAAGCAGATCATTTCTCCATGGGTACAGACATACTAACTTCTGTGTCCTTCCCTTTTGGTCCTCCTCCTTATGTAGCCTCTTCTGATCATCATTCCTCATTCTATCTTGGGTTCTCAACTTGTGAGCCTCAAAACTGTAGTGCGTCACAAGCTTTCTTGGACAATGAAACTCGGTCACTTGCGGGAAGTGTACAAATCCCCATTTCTTCTTCACAACCATGTGGGTCAGGGATCACCGACGACATCTATAACATGTGGGGTTGTGATGGTGGTGACTTTGAAGGCTCCATTGGAACTGCAAGACATGAAGCACCAAATACAAAGTTAATGGAGATTGAGAGGAACAACGAGTGGAGTGGTGGGCCGAGTGTGGATCCTCTCTCGTTTGGGAGCTCTAATTTCTACGATCTTGATTTTGTAGGGTCTACGATGTCTAGTGGCATGTATGAGAATGCGAGTCTGAATACTATGGATCAACGTGCATGGGATTCATAGGTATTTACCATGTATATGGTTGGTAATAAGTCGGATCAGGTTGAGTCCGACACTAAAATAGTGTTATTTTGTTAATCCAACTTATTTTTATTTTTATTTTTGCAAATTCAGTTTTTAATTTTTTACTCTTTACTTTATTATATATTTATTATATTAATTATTTTATTAATTATATACAAAGAGAAAATTATTTTGACAACATACTACATAAAACATATAATTTATAACAACTAACCATATTTAGAAATATGTCAAAGTCAATTAAATACATACCATAAAAGTATATGAATGATTGGTTTGTATATGCATTGATTATAAGTTTTTAATTTAGAGTAGAGGGAGAGGTCATATGTGTTTAATTATTTAATAATAAATATTAAATTTTTACTTAATATGAGAAATTATATATTATTATGGTATAAAATAATCTTTAATGATGACTTTTAAAATCTTACCCATATTTTTTTTATAAAAATTATTTATATTGGTGAATAATTAATACACAAATTAGTTTAGAGTTGAACTCTACCCTATTAATACTTAAGAAATAGTAACCCATTTTTATAATATTTTTAATAAAGTAAAAATATTAGTGATATCATTCAATATCATAAATCATAAAAACTAGTATTTTTTAAAATAATTATTTAATAAAAATAATTATTAATAAACACTAAATTAGGAACAATCAGGACCATTTAATAATACTGCCTCTTCGTCCCGGGCTTTAGGTGGATAAACAGTTTGGGTTGGGTTCCAAATCTGTTCTTGTCAATCCGATATGTTCTCATTCTTGGATAGGCCCAGCCAGTCAACCTATTTCTCATAAATTGTTCCTATTGTCTATTTTCTATAATTATATTTCAACTATTTATAATCTGATGCAAAAATAATTTGTAATTTATAATTACAAATTCATTTAAAAAATTTAAATAAATGTACAAAATTAAAAAGTTAAGAATTAGCCGATACCTAAGCATAAAAACATTTTAAAGTTAATCTACAACATAAAAACATTTTAAAGTATAGTCAGTGAAATAAAAAAAGCAATATAAGAAATCTGTAGTTTACCAACGGAAAAAAACGACGGTAAATGCAAGTATTCCGTAGATAATAAAAATACCGACGGAATAAAACGACGGACAACGGCGTCGTTAATACGGCCGTAGGTAAATTTAACGATGAAAAATTTATGTGTCCTTTCGTCGTTAAAGTATACCGACGGACAGGCGTAACCTTTTGTAAATTTTACCGACGGAAGCTTTTCTCGTCGGTACATTAGCCAATGTAAAAAGAAGAACGGTCGGTAAACTGCAGTTCAAATAATGACAAAGGTTTCAATATTACCGATGGAAGAAGAAGAACGGTTGATATGTGATTGATTGTTGATATTTTTAGTTATTTTCACTTAGCCATTATTGACATAAAAATGCTTAAGATACTCACTTTAATTCATATTTGATTTTAGGTACAATTTGGGAGCAAAGAAATTAAATTGAGTCAAAAGTATTCCATTTGAGATATTTTCCGAAGATTTATAGTTGCTTGTCTTTATGGAAGAAGAAGAAAAAAAAATAATTAAAGGCAAAGAAGCAAATTAAATCAAGAGGCTGGAGCAAGGATTTAGTGGTGGCATTTTAATTGAAAACGTAACAAATGCAAGAGTTTTGGACTAAAATCAAGAAGCATCAGGAGGCCACGATAACGCAACAAACGACGATGCAAAAGGATGAAGGTAGCAGCTCACGTATACGGACATCAATTAATTCAAGGGACATTTTAATTGGGAATCAATTAGCTACAGCTAAAGGAGTTGCCGCAATTAAATGGGGAGATTAATCAAGCCAGCCTAGGAGCATCAGGAGGGGACACGCACTAATCAAAGCAACAGGTGGCATCGTTTTATTCAAGAAACGCAAGCAATAGCAAATCAGCATGGAGATGAAGAGAGCCAGCACGTGTATCCATGATCGCACAGAAGAATTAAATAGAGATTTAAATGGGCAGATGAGTTAAATTAAACAATTAAAATCGAGACAAAGGAGCAACGTGGCGTGACTGAATGCAACACGTGATAGTTACAAGAGGAAATCACAGAGCAAATTAATCAAAGACGCTACAAGGAGACGATGTCGCACAAGGTAGGGCCAACGCATAACAGGGAATAAATAAGTGCCGCCAGAGAGCAATACGGAGGCGCAAACAGAGAGAATATATAGAGGACGATAGAAACAGAGAGGAGAGGACGGCGCTTGATCAAGTCAGGTGAGTCTTCGGTGAAGGCTGCGGCTTGCTGGCGCTGGTGCTCGCTTGGCTTGCAGCTGAAGGAGTTGTCGAGTGGCTTGGTGGCTCAGGCGTGAGGAAGCACAGTGAAGAGCGTCCAGTGGAGAGAAAGCAGAAGGTTTTATGAGGTTGAAAATTTAATTGTCAAATCAGTGAACAGTAACAAGTGAGTGAGCTGCCGTGGATGGGGTGACATATTTGGGATTTTTGGTTAGAGACATTGGATGGGGATAAAGCAATTTATCGGAATAGACCCATGAAGAGTTGAACATTCCGACACCGGTTTAGAGGTAATATCGACGCCAACGACCCGGGTTAAGTATTATTTTAATTATTTTGTTGTTCTTTCTCTCATTAGGAATTGATTATGTTATCCTGTTTTAACTGATTTGGGTATTGTGTATG
>JAOQMQ010000003.1:26685568-26696278 GCA_027563845.1 Erythroxylum subrotundum
ATATAAAGATCTAAAGTCATTAGCCTTTCTTGGAATTAAAAGTGATCACCAACAAATCAATCATGAATATATTGTTGAACTAAGTGAGGGAAACAAGAAGGATGAGAAACTCCCACGAGATTGGAAATTCAAAGAAAAGTCATCCTCCAAATCAAATTTTAGATGATGTTTAATAGGGGGTAATCACTAGACCTCAACTTAAAGATTTTTATCATATTACCTTAATTTATTAAATTGAATCTAAGACAATAAAAGAGGCCCTTAATGATGAAAGTTTGGTTCTTGCTATGAATGAGGAGTTTAATCAATTGGACTCCAAATCAAGAAAATGAAGGAAGATATCTTTATAAATGAAGAAAATTACACTAAAGAACTATTCAACTACTTCAAAATGGACCAAACCAATCCAAACAATTAAGGACACCTATTAGGAAGAATTAACCAACTTCGTCTTCTAACTAATACAATCACAACAAAGAAGAGGCATTTCAACAAACACCTAATATGCATCAAACAATCTTTGCAACATCACAACCAAATTTCAAAACTCAACCTTCTAACACTAACATTTGAACCTTAATTCTTCTTACCCATTCACAAATTACTCAAACATACCAAACAAATCAAATAAATAAACAAAATTACTTAACAGAAAACTTAAACCGTTTATAATATACCTCACGAAAATGCAACGGCCGTGGGAGAAGAGGACGAGCTTCCAACGCCAACCACAACACCGATGACAGACTAGAAAGCGGGGGGAGAACTCGTCGGAGGAGAGGAGATGATGCGGGAGGGAGGAGAAGAAAATCGAAGCAGACCTGATGGTGGGTTGGGGGGAGCAGCTGCGGGTTTGTTTTAACCAGAACAAACATCAAACGACGTCATTTTGTTTAAGTTAATAACATTCAAACGCAAGGAGACGACGACGTATTGGTTTAAATTTTACCGACAGAATTTTCCGTCGCTAAATTAAATTTTTTCGATGCATTTTCCAACGGACAAGTGAATACTGTTGGTAATTTGCAACGGTTTATTTTCCGTAATTATTTTTCCGTCACCAGTTCGTTATTTTCTTGTAGTGAAGATCACTCAACAGGTCAAAAATAAATTATAGGAGTAGGGACATATATTTAAAGTTGTAAAAAATTCTATTAATTTTTAAAATTATCGAAAATATATTTAAAAAACCTTTGTGGTGTAATTAACTTAAAAAATCTTTTAATCTTTAAAAATATAAAAATATTATTTTTAGGATTCAATTTTTTATAAATAAAAAAAACCATTTCTCTTATACTTCCGCTAAAAAAATTAGTAGTTAAACACATGTGATATAAACACGGTATATAAGTTAGTTAAATGTTATTAACATGACAACGCATCTCAGCTTTTAAATTCAATTCGAATTAAACCTGAATTAAACTAATATTTTATTATAGTTATCTTATAATATTAGTTTGAGTTGATTTTTGTTGGCTTGGGTGAATTTAAAATTTGTATTATATTGTCATGTTAATAAGCAACAATAATTGAGTGATTTATACGTGTTGTTCATATTACTTGTTTTTCGTTATTATTTAAGAAAAGTTTAAGATAAGAATTTTCTGAAAATTAAATTCATAAGAATTTTTTGAAAATTTTAAAAAATTACTAAGTTTTTTAAAAAAGAAAGATTTTTTAAAGAGATTTTAAGTGAATTTTTAATTTTAGTAATTTACAGTTTAAAACTTCAATATATTTTTACTGATTTTGTTTAATGTTGTCTTAGAGGCCGCTTCGTGGAGAAGATTTATACACTTGCTTCTGTATTAGTAATTTCTAATCTAAATTATATACTATTAAGAATATTATATTTTAATTTAAAACTTTAACCTTACGTCACTCTTATGACAATATGTTCTAAGCTTTGTCATGTTATAGTAGGAAGTGCATGTTTGCTAAGACTCTTCTCGGTCATCAGAAGCTCAACTATAGTTGATAGATACATTTTTTTAAATCTATTTATGGGTAATTGGTTATAAAGACAGTCTTGTTTATAGGTAGGTTCGGCAATTAGAGCCGAATAAAAGTTAATAGATCAAGCATGTTCGATTGGGATCGAGTTTGTGCTCGGGCTCGGGTTGCCTAAACTTGACACGGTTTGAGGCTCAATAATTATAAGAACAATAATGTCATTTTTATTTTTAATTTAAAAAATTATAAACTCATGCAAAGAGGAGCTAAATCAGGCTTCCAACTAGCTCGATTAAGCTCAAACTCAAGCTCGACTGGCTGGCTCGATCAAGGCTTGGAGTCAAGGTTGAGATCAAATAGAAGATATCAACCTGACTCATTGTCACCCTTATTTGCAGCAGTGAAAAAGGAACATCATCTAAGCATAGGGTAGGTTTCTTTTCTTACATGGACAATTCAGTCATTGACACAAATTCAAAGTTAATCAATCATTTGTTTCATGCTAATTCAGCTGAAGTAATGTCAAATAAACTATTCTGTTTTTGACTCGATACAAACTTTGTTCTCGGTAAGTGCTACTTCCATTAAACTTTCAAGTCTTGTTACACTTTTCCTAAAAGCTTAAAAGCCATGGACAAGCTGAGGTCATCATCTGTGAGACTGTGACCAAATAAATATCAAACGACTGAGATGGAGTCTCATGTTCATAATCAGGCGTGAGGAAGAAGAAAGAATCCAAGACTAAAATGAAGATCAGACCTTGTGATCTTGGAGTACAAAGTAAGTGCTTGTTCTTGGAGGTTTATACGTATAGCATGCTTGCCGTGTGTCCAAAACCCACCCCTGTTTTGTCCAGTTTCTCTTATCCATGCAGAAAGTGCGACGTCAGAATTCACTTTTGGTAAAGAAAAGCTTCATAAATCACTTTAACCCTTTTATCAAAGGGAAACAACCAGTTCTTTTTTATCTTTTGAGGATGACTTGACTGCAGAGTAGGTTAGACAAGACCGAGGAGTGTTTTTAAATTTAACTCCTGTCCTGAACTAAAAGAATTAATTAAACTAGGGCAAAAGATATAGGCTTTTTCTATAATTAAAAAAAATAATTTTTAAAATTCTCTAAAAAGCTTATTCTAATTTTGTCTTTTTTTTAATATCTTCTCCTAGACTTTGGTCAAAAAAAAAAAGTATAAATATTAAATGTAAACTAATCAGATGTCATTTATAAGTTAATCTAACTCAATTCTTAAACTTAATCCGAACCAATTAAATTTGACTTAAATTAATAATTTAAGATAAATATAATAAATTGGTTTAATTTGAGTTTAAAAACTAGACTCAATCATCATGTAACTAATATTTAATTAATTTATATTTGATGTTCATATTTTATGTGCTTGTTGTTATTTTTAGCTGATAATTAACATAATGAGTTTTTCTAAAAACGGTTAAAACTAAAAAGAAAATTTTAAAAAATAAAAAAATCAAAATTTTTCTAAAATTTGTTAAATTATAAGGGAGTTCCATAGCTATTATCTATCAAAATATTTTTTAAGTGATAGAAATTAAATTTAAATTACAAATAGACTTCCACAATCACTATAATCGAGCGAGTTTATTGTTGCATTTTAAAAATAAAATTTTTGTATTATTATTATATATACTCGAGAATTTATTCACAAATGGAATGATAGGTGGGTATGGTTGGGTCATCCTTACAAAGTTTCTTAAAGTGACTAAACTCCTCAAAATCAAAAGTGAAGACAATATGATTCCTTGATTGCCAAAAGTAGAGTAGGCCATTTTACCTGCTCTTCAGAGACTTGCATCACATACATGAAAAGATTAATATTGGCAACATCAAGGTGTGTCTATCTTGACTTAACCACGCTTTAAGGAAAGTTTTTGCAATGATGGAAAGTAAGGGAATATAATCAATTGCAAATTTCTTGTCACTTTTGCACGTAGCAAGTAGTCAATAAGCCATGAGCCTGATACCAAATACCAATACCATCCTTTCCTTCCTAAGGACATAATTGAGTTACCAGAAACAAGCAAAAATAGTGTTCTAGTAATTGGTCTTATACTTAGCAATAACTTCCTTTTTTCCCCTCCTGATGATGATCACCACCCATTTGTCTAAATTGGTGTAAGAGCTTAATGATTGTACTCTGTGATCACCACACATGTTGCCAAAGTTGCAATTATGGTCTTGAAGTTGAGTACGAGGCAATTAGTATGATTGCTTCTCGTGTCATGGACTCTTTATGAAGCCCTTGCATTGCATGGATGAAATATCCCTTCTCACTTTCGATATTAATGAATTTTATAGCACTTGATAATGCCCATTTTCCATCTTACCAATTTTCTTTTATCACCAACATTAAATAATGTTATTAATTTATTCATCTAATTAAGTTCTTTATAAATGTCAAAAGATTGAATTGAACCATAACCTTGAATTAAAAAAAGTTTAAATTTAGACTGAAATTTTATATTTTTTTTAGTTTTTGATCAATATAGTTAGTTCCAGTTTTTAACATAAATTTACTATAATTCAACTTGACTAACTCAATTTTTATTGATTTTGATCTGAATTTAAATTAAACTATCAATTTAATTATTAGAACGTCTATCTATATATAATATTATTTGTGAAAGTTTTTGATTAGCAAATTAATCACTTTTTACCAATGTTTTAAAAAACTATATTGAAAATTAGATCAATAAAATAAAAGACTTAAGGTTTAAAGATTTAATTGATATTAAATCGTATATATAATAAATAAGAAATAAATTTATTTAAATTATTTAAAATATTAAAATATCAATTTCTATTAATATATAATTAATGAATAATAATTAATTTAAAAATTAACTAAAATTCTCTTTTAATCATTCTTGTGTTTTTATATATAAAAGACAAAAGCAAAGGCACGAGAACATTTTGATAAAAGAACAGAGATTATCTTTGTCATGAAAAAAGTTAAAATCTAATAAAATAAAGTAAATATTAAATAAAATTAATTTACTAATTCTAATTTTGAAACAGTTAATTTACAAAAATTAGTTAATTAATCAATTTTAAGAACAAAAATTATTAAAATAAAATAAATTAAAAAGTTGCTGTTTCAAACTTATATTAAGATTTTCGACAATATGACCGTCTACATGTATAAATTATTTTAGTGTAAGACTCAACCTTCTTGCTGTTTCAAATGCTTTGCCAATGGAACAAACAAATGAAAGTTACTTCCAAACAGTAGCGAACAAAAGAAGATACAAAAACGATGGAGGAAGGTCGCTGTGGACGTATAGGACCCTTTAACATTAGCGATTGAATTCGTCAGCTTTTAGAACAAAGAGACAATATGTGCCTGTTAACAAAATAGTGTCCAAAAGGACCAGGACGGATATTTTGGGAAATTCAAGACAGGGAAAAAAGGAAAGACTATTCACAATCACCTCAACTTTGGATGCCAGGTCCTGCTTAATTACTTTGCACGCAAAACTATGGCGTTTTGTGGGGGGCCATTATTGGGTTCTTTCAACCTTGATAAGTGTATTCACAGCTCAAACCCATATAAACAAAATTGATTACATGATTATGTTTCTTGTTCAAAGTTAAATGATTGTCTCTTGGTGAAGACCAAGAAGATGAACTTGGGAGTATCGATTTCCTTGTGCTATGAACTTTGTGTTTTTCTTTTAGATTCGTTGAAAATCAAATTCAGAACTCACATAAAAGAATAACTTAGTACAAATTTAACTAAGATATGAGATATAGAAGTTATTTCTGAACCAATTCACGTCCAGAACAATTATCATTTAAAATATGTATTAGGGTCGCATGTTTAATGTTTATTTCTTCTTATTCAGAAAAAAAAAAATAGATTACCTTATCCACTTCATTCAAACATATTAAGACCAGAATCATTAAGCTACTCTACGATTCGAGTTAGTGTTGAAACTCGTGCAATTGGTGTACCATATGCAAAATAGATAAGTTTTAACACTTTTCTTTTTTTTTATTAAACATCTTTAGGCTTCTTTCCACAATATATTCTGTTGATCTTTCGGTCAAGAAAGGTGATCAACTACCAAGATTTGGACCGAATCTCTTTACATAAAATAACATATCTTTTAGTGTATTATTATCTAATATTAGTTAAAGAAAAATTAAGAAAGAAAAGCATAAGAAGAGACATCATGTTGGAGGGTCATGGGCAGCAATAATTAAGAGAAGTAACCAAGGAAGTGAGCCACAATCATGAAAAGAGAAACCCAAAATATAATTATCATCATATACATCCTCTCATGGTTCAATGATTGATGCAATTGTTCTCTTTAGGAAACAATAATAATAAGAATAAACTGTAGTGATTTCACATTCGTGTAACAGTACTAAAACAAGACCTAAATGTATATATATATATATACTATATAGCAGGAACAAACACATACCAAAAAGAAAATTACCAAAGAGATTCAGGAAGAAGAATGATCAATGAACTGAAAATGAAGGACAACCCATGTTTTATTTTTACCTATTTGAGATGGGATTAGGGCCGCTAGGAACTTCATGTTCACCAGCATTAAAGATCCCTTCTTGCCATGGCAATGGAGATCTACGAGGCCTGAACCGTACTCTTCTTTGACTTTGTGGATTAACATGAACTTCTTTATCATTTGAAGGATTGCCCATTTCATGTCTCTTTGTAGCAACCAATCCCATGTTCTCTTCCTGCAAATTGCCTCCAGTTCTTGCTGAGACATGTCTATGCTCATTTTTGGCCATGGATAAGTGAACCACGAAGAAGAAGAAGAAGAAGAACATAATGGTCAAAGAAGAAGTGATACAAGGAGAGATTGCATGACCAGCCATGCAAAACCAGATCATAAAAGAATCATCCAACAACAACTCCAAGTGGTGAACATCTATGTATGTTTGGGAACCTGAGAGTAGAGGAGTTAGAGAGGTAAATATGGGGAAGGAAAAAGTTAAGTATGTTTTAGGGAGATCGCTTGTAGGGTTTATTATAAGCAATTTAAATGAGAGAAAGAAAGATAGAGACAGGCCTAGCTAAAAGATGAAAAAGGAAAGAAAGCAAAGTGGAGTGCTTTAACAAATGTTTGGCTTTGAGGTGATGGTGATATGTGGAAATGGATGGCTTTATCAATGTCCTGTCGTTGTGGCGGTGAAAATATACAAATGCCATTATAATTATCTGAAACTTAGCATAAATAGTCTTTTCTGATTTCTTGATTGATATCAGAGAGGGATGGGGTTGGAGGGTTTTTGTTTAGTTTGGTATAGCTTTATGACAGAGAAGGAGCCTTTGGAAACAGCGTATAGTCTCCCGGGAGGACGACCGAGACAGGCCCACCAAAAGCTATATAATAAGAGCCAATAGTCAACACTTGAACAGTTCAATATAGCAACTCTTTGCCAATTAAGCTGAAATGTGCAATTTAAGGTTCCTAGAGGTTAATTTGATCTGATGTTTCAACTTAAGATAGGGTTGTGTTTGGATTAGCTTTTGCATTTAGCTTATGTTAATATTATTTTAAAATATAATTAATGTGGTAATTATTGGATGAATGGCTTTCTCACTTTTATTTTGGCAATAGTTGACCCAAACTCTATTCTAATAGACCCAAGCTCAATTATTGTTAGTGGACTTTACACTCAGCCCTTTTTTTTTAGACCGGACATCTAGTTGTCACTTGAAATAAATGCAGTGGTAACCAAATCGGACCGCTAAGACTGGACATCTAGACACAATTGAGAAATTAATAATTCGGACCAAACCTGCTATAATATTATATTAGAATTTTTAATTTGAGCAGAGTGTAGAGTCCACTAAGAAGAATTGAGCTTGAGTCAATCATTGTCAAAATGACTAGAACTAGTTATTTGGATAGTTGACCCTTACCACTTATAAATCCTTTAACATTTTCATATTTGGTCAATATGAAATACTCTAACATCTAATTCAGAGATTCAAAATTCTTCGTAGTGCTTAAGAGAGAGCTATTGCATTTGATTATACAACAAACTTTAGAAGTACACAAGTAGCATCAATACTTGTTCTTGAAAAGTTACACCTTAATACTTGTGAGCTTTAGAAAGTAAACACAATTTTTTGAAAGAGAGAGTGATATTTATTGAAGCTTATATTGAGTAAACCTTACTTTTATCAATCAAGAGCTTGTAGAGACTTGATACATACTACTAGTGTGAAAGGTTGAAGAACCTTAAAAAATATATACTTGTGAACTTGGAGAGACTAGTCAAATTACTACTTGAAGATTTATTAGTGAAACACTCAAGTTGGAAACTTAGGGATTGAACATAGGATTTCTTATAAGCCGAAGCGGTATAAATTGGTTGTATCGTTCTTTCTCTTTCCTTAATTTTTAAATTTTCGCATTTTAGTCACTACTACTTTCAATTTACACGAGGCTCCTTTCATTTTAAAATTTGACAAGCTCCTTTCTTTTTAAAGTTTGACAAGCTCTTTTCGTTTTAAAATTTTACAAGCTCCTTTTGTCTTGAAATTTTAATAAGCCTTTATTATTTATACGAATTAATAGTAACTAGCAAAAACTTTTCAAATCACATATAATTCACTCCCCTCTTGCGTATGCTTTATTAGTACTCATCCACAATATTATGAATATCGTACCGGGTTCGGTATCGAATTGAGCTCTGGAACGAAACTGTACCGATACCAGTCGGTACCGGGTATCGTTTCGGAGAATTTTTTAAATTTATAAAATAGTCCCTAAAATTTTTAAAAATTGCAAAATGATCATTTAGTATATTATACAGTTATACTGTATACTTTATTACTTTCCTGTTTACATCAACCATATTTTCAAACATCTTAATAATAAATAATAATGACAATAAATATTTTAAAATAACAATATTTTTTAAATATTTCATTAACTACTAATACTCAAATAGGCAAATACTATCATTAACTACAATCAAATTATTATTAATTTCTAATTCTATAATTTTATACTTAACTAATTATTTATTAAAATTCAATACCCAAATATTAAAAATAAATTACCATTTAACAAATATTAAGAATGTGTCAATTAATGATTTAAGTTTTTTCAATTTTACCAATTTAAACTTTGGGTCAGGTTATTGATTTGTAAAGTTTGAGTCTAAATTAAATTTGAAAATTGAAAATTTTTATAAATAAAAATAAGAATTTATTCGGAAATATTATTAATTTAAATTAAATTCGTTAACTTAAAATCAAAACTCCTATATGTCTCACCACTTAGGCACTGACCTCCAATCACGTAGATCGGTGACGTGGCATGAAATTTCTAAATCCCGCCTAACTAAACCCCTCTAATTTTCATTTAGGCGCAATTGAATTTCAATTTCCCTCAAAAATCAAAATAATGACTTAACAATATGTCAATATCTCCGAGGAAACAAAATACCCACTCTTTTTTATCTAACTTTTCTCCTCCCTTCCAAACCCTAGCCGCCAGCTCTACCTCTTCTCTCTGGTGATTTCTCATCATTTCTCTCTGTTTGATTGGTAGTTCAAGTTTCTGTACTGATCTGTGCTTTTGACCACCGTTTCGGAGGAAGGACCGAAGGAGTGGGCTGAGGTTGAAGGAAGAGAGAGAGATCGCGAGCCGAGAGGAGGAGACGTCGAGAAGGACGAACCAGCAGTCGAAGGAGGAGGAGACGTCAACGGCGAGGACGAGACGGCGACGAGGCTGAGCAGGAGATGACGACTTCACGGGGAGAGACCGAGAGAGAGAGATCGACAGAGAAGACGAAGAGAGAGGAGCTTTCGGAAATTGCAAGTTAGTCCTTGCAATTTCCGGAACTTACAGTATCGGCTGGAATTTTTAGTTCCGACCAGTACCGACCGAAATTTGCGACTGGTACCGACGTTACTGATTTCGTACCGTTTCCCGACCGGTACGGTACGAAATCCTATACATTGCTCATCCATCAATTTATTCTTAATTTACTTTACTTTAACCACCAACTCGTTTGCATCTCTTTTTATCATAGAAAACAATGCATTAAACCCTTTAAATAATTCATCTTTTCAATAATTTAAAAAATCAACCGGTTCAATTGTAAAAATTTTGAACCACTTTTTGGTTCGATTTACTTTTATAATTCTTATTGATCTTATATAAATCAAAATAAATTAATTAATTTTTATTTAATAATTTCTTTTTTAATTAAATTTCAAATTCTTCAACGAGTAATAACAATATCTTTCAATCATATTTTAAATTAATTAATTTTACTCAATCTTTAACTGATTTTATGACGGTCTAATAATTCTTATCTTACCAATTTAATTTAAAAAAAACATTGCATCTTATGCCAGGAGTCTAATACCATCACTATAAAATCATCTCATTTATATTACTAATGAGACCGCAATATTCATTAAATTAATTAGCTCTCATTTGTTAACTCATTTCAAAAAGAAGAATGATCTTTACTACTTTTATAAGTTTACATTTCCTTCAAAGTTTTTAAAATATAAAAATTAATAATTAAAAACAAAGGTGACAACTTTGTTAAGCAAGACGAGAATTAAAGAGTATGAGTCGGAATGAATAGAGAGATGTGTTTCCAAAAAGATCATCAAATATTTCTTATTATTTATTATTTGTGTTAGATATATGTTAAATATATCTATTTTATTTATTTTGGCATATTTCTTTAAATTGAACATATAAGATAATTGAA
>JAOQMQ010000003.1:26700731-26716562 GCA_027563845.1 Erythroxylum subrotundum
TTAAAATATAATTTTAAAATATATAAATTTTGATTTAATAATTGAAAATATATAAAATAAATATTAGTTTATAAATAGTAATTTTAAAATTATTTATTTTTAGAAATAAAATATTCTTATTAGTATTTATTAATAAATATTATATAAAATATTAAAAATAATTTATTAGTAATAAAAATAAAAATAATTTATTTTTAAGTTTTATTTAGTTTATAATTATTATTAGTAATAAAATATTTATTATTATTTTAAAAACTTTGAAAAAAAGGGAGGGAGGGAGGAAAATTTTGCAAAAAAGTCCCACCAATTTTTTAAAATTTTCGGTACCGGCTAATATTTGACCGATATTTTGAATACCGGCCGGTACAGCCGAAATTGGCTAGTACCGACCGGTATTTTTAGCCGGTACCGAAGACAAGATCTGGGTACCGTTTTCCGGCCGATACCGACCGATACGGAACGTATCTCAAAACGTTGTATAGTATAGAAATCAATTAATTTAAGATAAATCATAAACAAATTAATCTTTATTCAATTTTATAATACTAATCAAAATAAAAAATTATAATTTTCAATTTGTTACTTATCACCTCTCGGCAAATTTATTCAACACCTGGCAGACACGTAATATGAAAATTTAAAGCAAATGATTAAATTAAAAAATTAAAAATGTTGATACAAGTTTTAAATTTTCTTCTCTTTTAACAGTAGTTTAGAGATAAATTTTAAGATTATATTAATAATTTAATATAAATTTTAGTAGTGACATATTTATAACATATTAAATAGGTTTGGTGACGTGGTAATTTACGTTATCAAAGTTGATTTTGGGGTTTGTGATGGGCTATTTTAATAATTACGACTAATATTATAAAATTAAATAAGTTACCCATTAACTTAACCATACATACTATGCCTATGAAAACAACGTATGGAAATGCAGGCGGTCACATTTGAACCTCTCTGTATGTATATTTAGTTGGACAATTTGGATTTTTATGGTTTGCTTTGACAATTGTAAATCGAAAGATCAACCCATCCGTAGGATAGTGACCTTAAATAATTAGGTACCACAAGAAGACACTTCTGTACATTGATGATAATGACTAATCTGGACCCAAGTTTGAAAATGTTCTCATTAGATGATGCAACAACTTGAAATAATTGAAGTCCAATGTCTTAGTTCTAAATGAAAATATAAACACATATATTCAATTTTTATAGGTTAGAAGATGGCTAAGATACACTATGTATGTTTACTTCCTCTCAATGATATGATTATTTATTATATCTAATTATTGATTATGTCATCAAATCAAGTTGAAGATTGAATGTCTCCAATTTTTAATGTGGTTAAGGAATTTCTTGAGACAAAATAAAGGACAAAATGAAATTGTTTATTTATATTTCAAGATTCTAATTAAATGTTAGAAAAATTAAATAAGTAAGACGAAAAATTTGAAGTTTAAAGATTCATTCGATATTATACTACCATAAAAGCGATATATATTAAAAATTGAAGAATTTAAAATATGATTGAAAAAAGAGACTGTAATTACTTATGGAAGAAGTTGAAATTTAATTAAAGAATGAATAATTTATTATAGTTTAAAAAATCGTCCGATTAATTAATAAATCGATTTCTTTCTAATAACAAATGTTACCGAAAAATTGGCTATTCAAAACTTTTGCAATTAAACTGATGAATTAAGTCAATTTTTTAACGAAGAGCATCTCAAAAAATGCTTTTGATTGAAAATGAGAGAAGAATAATAATTAATTACAAACTATTGTGATGTTTCATAGATTTAAAAATTCAGCTTCTTTGTCACCTTCTCTTTTGGACAAGCATCTCAAGTATATTAAAACATCTAAACAAACAACATATGATTTGATTAAATTCTCTTAAGGAATTGGTTTAATATTCATGTAATAATGCACCAGAGATGGCGACATTTGTGCTTTGAAGAGTAACGATGACCTTATTATGATTTGAAATCTTATGAGTTTAATTAAAATAAGCAACACTCTTAACAAGCCTGGAGATTTGTCATATTGTCAATAATATAGAAAGCATTAATCAGATGTTTCCAAACCAAATTCACGGGATGTTATTACTTTTCGTTGATATTAACATGAACTTACATTGTAAAGCCACAAGATAAGACATTGCTAATAGCAAGTTATGACAAAAAGCAATAAAAACTATGAAATTAGTCAAAATTGGCTAGTGTTACATGCAAAAAAAAAATCATATTTCACTTATTTTTCATAAATTATTTGTGTTAGAGGTTAAGATATTTAAATTTGTTACATGATTATATTGATTATTATGTATTTTTGGTGTCAATTAACACCAACAATAACAACAATTCAATAAAAATTTCATTGATACGTAAAATTTGAAGATGTTCTATAGTATACAACTTTATCCGTAATTCATAGTTTGGTATAAATTTATCGTTATATAAAATCTCTACAATAATAGGTTTTGTACAAGCACAAAATCTCAATTATATTCAGTGAGATTTATAAATATAGTTTCATGAGATTGCTTGCTATTCTACAATTATTAAACTTGATAATTTCATATATTTATAGCAAGTTGATTATAAAACCATGGAGTATATATATAGTTACTTACTTAGTTCGTGGCATTACGACAAAGTAGTAGAAAATTGTACGCAATCGAGGTAAGGTTGGATTATATTGCATTCTCATTCTTGTTCTTTTGTTCTACAAGTCAATGCTAATTGAATTATCAAACATATCTCTCAATCGAATAAATGTCAAATGGATCCCCCATGATAGGATTAATATATGATTAACTTGTAAATTAAGCTCCTTAATAATGGTAAATAGTGTTAATGCCTGTTTGGATGGGCTTATATCAGTAAAGCTTTTATCAGTAGAGCTTTTTTGAGAAGAGCTTTTCTAGGAAGTCAGTTGGCTGTTTAGTTATCATTAACTAATGAATCTTTTTGAAATAACTTCATACAATAGACTGTTTGGCAACATAAAAATAAAAAATACTTTTAATTTTAACTATATTTTATTTTGTAATAAAAATTATTTATGCATATAAATATTATTTAAAGTATATTAAACAATATGCAAAGCATAATATATTAATTATTATATAATTTTAAACCATATGAAATATAAATGAAAATATATCTAACCAAATCTTTTAGATAGATTATAACATAAATAAAACTAATATCAAAAATAAATATTAAAACATATAAAAAAGCGAAATAATATTATATAATTCCCAAGATAAACGTGAAAATGAGTTTGTAGGTATTGTGAGAATTATGTATAAAACATAAGGGTAAAAAAGACTAAAAAATAGACTAATTAATTAATCTAAAAAATCTACTGAAAAAGCGTTTTTTTATAAGCTCTAAATTTGAGCTTCTTAAAAAGTTGTATTTTAGTTACCAAAAAAACTATATCTACTTAAAAAGTTTCTTTTTATTTTACAGTCAAACACTCTTTTTCTTAGAAAAACTTTTGCGGTGGAAAAAAGTGCTATTCACCTTCCAAAAATTCAACCAAACATGCACTTGTAGTCATTTGATCGAAATAGTTCACTTAAATAAATGATAAATACATTATAAATTGTTAATAACAAATTACATATCGAGTATTTTAGCAAATTACTTTCTTTGTATACTTATGAATAATTATTTCAAATTTAAAAGTGCACAATTTTTAAAATTTTCTTCAATTAGTATTAAAAATTCTAAAACTTTTAATTTAGTGGTATTTTTAAAATTTATATAAATCAAGTTAAAATATCATTTATACTTATATGATTAATAAATAAACATTCATATGATAGTTGGTGAAAAAAAAGCTTTTTGACCTGATTTATACAAGTTTTAAAACAATAATAACTAAATTTAAAAAAAAACTTAGTGCTAAATTTAAAAAATACTAAAAAGTCATTTAATTTACTTTCCCTTTTTTTTTAATAAAAACTTGCAATTTTTTTTTCTTTTGTCTCTTTTAACATGATCTGAAATTTACAAGGGAGGAAACATTGAATGTTCTACCTCAGGAAATCGTTTTGGGAGCATATTCTTGTCACGGCTTGCCGCAGAAAGTAGAAGATGAAGCTTTTTCTACAACAATTATTTGAACTTCTCCTCTATAAGTTGCTGAAGTAGGTCGGACTTAATTAAAATAATAAGAGAATAGAAAACATAAAACAACACTAAACTCAATCATTCCCTTCTTATTATCTCTTGATAGATTAATAACTCAATCATTTCCCTTTTATTATTCGATAAATTAATAACTTAAAAATTAAATAACAAGTTCAATTTAATTAGAATAAATTCCCTTTATTAGAATTATACCTTTTCAAATTATGAGATTCTTTAACAAATGTGTTTTAAAACTACCATTGTTTAAAATTGGTATAACAATCAAGTTTTTAATTTTTTTAATTTAGTGTTATATCTTTTAAAATTTTCAATTAATCGATCAATCTTTTAAAATCCTAATAATTCAGTTTAAAATATTAATTCTATTATTGTTTTATTGATATGTTATATATTTTTTATTAGAGTTATAAATTTAAATTTTCTAGAATTAAATATCTAAATACTAAAATATATAATATTCATATTCTTATATTTTTGAAAGGTTATAGCCTCATAAGTCATTTTACACATAAACAGTTAATACTAAACAGTTAATTTTACTAAACATCTCTAACAAACAGCTAATGTAATCTGATATAACCAGCTAGCTGATAGAATCAGCTAACATTTAATGCAATCAGTTGATTGCCGGATAAGGCTTAGGCATAAACTAAATTAAACAAATAAAAAATGTGACACTTCAAAACTTGTTATTTATTTATAAACAATGATCTTCTTGTTCACGTAACTTGAGAAAGTGAAAAGGTTTAAGTAGCTAGGCCATTTTGGAGTAGGCAATGCAAAAGGAAAGAGGCCACAAAAGGACATCAAGGTTTGGTAGCTCAACCCAAAACAATGATAGAGAGTAACAACATTATTAAAAGCCATAACCTAATTAGCTAAAACCATCAGAATTTGGAAGTTGGTGTTGCTTACGTAGAGAATGACAGAGTTTGTGTAGGGACTCCATTGACTACTGTAATGAAACCTTTATAATGCAAAAAAGAGAGAAGAAAAAAGAGCAATTCAACTGCTCACTTTCTCACAAGGGTTTAAGTCAGTCTGAGCTAACACACTACTTCAAGCAAACCCACAACTCAGTCCTCGTGTCTGTCATCTAACCACTGTATCTTCATGCTGTAATCCCATATCTCTTCTTGTTCAATCTCAACCTAAGAATATCCAAATACCTTGGTTTTATTTTGAATACTAATTTTTTTATTGTTATGTATTTTAGTATATATAAAAAAATCAAGCATATACTAAACATAATAATGGATTAGACATAAGTTAAGTTGTTTATGACTAGAATTCTTGTTTTATCTTTGGCTTAAATTTCAAAATTAAATGACGACATTTTAATTAATAATTCTTGAATTGTTAAATAAAAGGATGTGACTTTATTAAATTTTAATAAAACTACTTTATTTTAACTCGAATCGGATTACTTAATTTGAGAACTTTTTTAAATAGTTCGAGTTATTTTTGTCTTGAATTCAGACATCTTTTTAGGTTTAGACTTCAAAATAAGATGAAAACATTGAAATTAATAATTTTTATAGTGTTTAATAAAATAATAATATTTAATTAAATTTTAATAAAATTACATTATTTTAAAGTTTAAAAAATTTGAGACCCTTTTTTTTAATTGAAATATAATGGACAGTTTTGAATCTCCATGTCCAATTTTTTTTGGACTAAAGCTTCAAAATAAAAGGACCATATTTTAATTAATAATTTTTAATTTACTCTCTTTTTCTTTCTTTTTATATTTTTATCTTGTCTTTAATGTTGTAAGTTTCTTATACTCATTGACTTCTCTTGTTTTTATTACTCTTCACTTTTTAATCATATGATTTAATGTTTCTTTCCCTGACCGCCTTTGACCTTCTTTGTCCATCCGCTTCTTCACATTTAAAGCTGGCTACCTGTAACACTATCTCTATCTTCTCGATCCTGCTCAATAGCACAGTTCCAGCTGTAGCTGGAATCCTCATTTATGGCGTTTTGTTGCATTTCCCTGACTATGGTCTCCTGTTTTCTTCACCCATTTTAAGGCCTCTCTCTTACAAGACTCTGCAAATACTAACTTCCCAACGCAGGACTTCAATATCTTCTTCTGCGTACAGTTCAAGACCCATACGTAGAGCTCCGTGTGCACCTACTCACATGGCTGCCGCCACCTTATCTCCACACACGCGTCTCACTCTCTGGTCCATCAATAGTCGCCAGTAACACTGATACCAACTCCACCTTGCACCTACCATTAATGCCTACTTGACCAAGTGTCAATCCTCCAAGACATATTATCCCAAGAAGCATGCAACAGACACCTCAAACGACCTTCAACTTCTGTTTGTTTGCTTTTCTTTGTCATTTTAGTCTTGCTTGAAGCTTTCTGTCGACGGAAATGGCGGTGTTGAAACAAGTGTTGCCAGCTCTCGTCGTTGTTTTGTTGTATGGTTTTGGTTTTGTTTCGTGTCAAAACCAGGAGATGTCAATCCTTCTGGAGGTAAAGAAATTATTCGTACAAGACCCTGACAAGGTTCTGCATGATTGGAATGAGAACAACACGAGCTTTTGCTCATGGACAGGAGTTACTTGTGGGTTGAACTCGTTTGATGGCTCGTTGCAAGTGGTGAGCCTGAATCTGTCAGGCTCGTCACTTTCCGGGTCGATATCACCCTCACTCGGTCGCTTGCAAAACCTGCTCCACCTTGATCTATCTTCTAACAGCCTGACGGGTCCCATCCCAACCACTCTGTCAAACCTTTCTTCGTTGGAATCTTTGCTTTTGTTCTCTAACCAACTCACGGGTCCAATCCCAACTCAGCTTGGTTCTCTCACAAGCTTACGAGTTTTGCGAATTGGAGACAATGGACTCACCGGACCTATTCCTGTTTCATTTGGTAATCTTGTTAACTTGATCACTCTTGGTTTGGCTTCCTGCAATCTTTCGGGGCCAATACCTCCTGAACTGGGACAACTTGATCGACTTGACAAGCTGATTCTGCAACAGAACCAACTGGAGGGACCAATTCCTGGGGAGCTTGGAAATTGCTCAAACCTCACTGTCATGGCTTTAGCTCTTAACAACCTGAATGGATCAATCCCACAAGAACTGGGCCGTCTGCAAAGTCTCCAAATCTTAAACCTTGCCAACAATAGCCTCTCAGGCGAGATACCGGGTCAACTCGGTGAACTGAGTCAGCTGACGTACCTGAACTTCATGAGCAACAGGCTTGAAGGTTCGATCTCGAAATCGCTAGCGAAATTGGGAAATCTTCAGAATCTCGATCTTTCGATCAACGGTCTCTCTGGAGGAATTCCAGAGGAGTTGGGCAGCATGGGACAGCTTGTTTACTTGGTCTTATCAAACAACAATCTCTCTGAAGTCATTCCAAATAGCATATGCTCGTACGCCAGCAGCTTGGAGAGCTTGATTTTGGCAGAGAATCAAGTTTCTGGTCCAATTCCGAAAGAACTGAAACAATGTCAAGCGCTGAAGCAACTGGACTTGTCTAACAACACACTTAATGGCTCAATCCCGCTTGAGATTTTCGAGTTGGTTGGACTGACGCACTTGTATCTGCACAATAACAGCTTGGCGGGCTCAATATCTCCATCAATAGCAAACCTCACCAACCTGAAGGAACTTGCACTATTTCACAACAATTTACAAGGCAACTTGCCAAAAGAAATAGGGATGCTTAGCAATCTGGAAGTGCTGTATCTTTACGACAACCATTTTTCAGGGGAAATACCTATGGAGATAGGTAACTGTACAAGCTTGCAAATGGTTGATTTCTTCGGAAATCATTTCAATGGAGAGATACCCTTCACTATTGGGAGGCTCGAGGCACTGAAACTGCTGCATTTAAGGCAAAATGAGCTCGTGGGTTCAATTCCTGCCAGTTTAGGCAACTGTCACCAACTAAATATTCTGGACTTGGCTGACAATCGTCTCTCTGGTGCCATTCCTGAAACCTTTGGATTTCTCCAAGCTCTCCAACAGCTTATGCTTTACAACAATTCTCTTGAAGGTAAACTTCCTGATTCGCTTACCAATTTACGGAACCTGACAAGAATCAATTTCTCCAACAACAAACTGAATGGCAGCGTAGCTTCACTGTGTAGCTCGAGATACTTTCTATCTTTTGATGTCACAGATAATGCATTTGATCATGAAATCCCACTCCAGATAGGAAACTCACCTTCTCTTGAAAGACTGAGATTAGGAAACAATCAGTTTACCGGGAACATTCCATGGACACTGGGAAAAGTTCGTGAGTTGTCTCTGTTAGACATTTCGGGAAATTTGCTCACAGGAGAAATACCACAACAGCTGATGTTGTGCAAAAAACTGACCCACATTGACATGAACAACAACCTTCTTTCTGGGGTTGTACCACCTTGGTTGGGTAGTTTGCCCCTATTAGGTGAGCTTAAGCTCTCCTCCAATAAGTTTGTTGGCTCTCTTCCTCCAGAGCTATTCAATTGTTCCAAATTGTTGGTGCTTTCTTTTGATAGCAATTCACTGAATGGAACTCTTCCTGTTGAGGTTGGAAACCTTGAATCTATTAATGTTCTCAATCTGAACAATAACCAACTATCAGGGCCAATCCCTGCATCACTGGGAAAGCTGAGCAAATTGTATGAGCTTCAGCTCTCTCGTAACGGCTTCAGTGGCGAAATACCTGCCGAGATCGGACGACTCAAGAATCTGCAAAGCATGTTAGACCTCAGCTACAACAATCTTTCTGGTCAAATACCACCACAAATTGGTACCCTGACCAAACTTGAAGTGCTTGATCTCTCTCACAATCAGCTTGTTGGAGAAATCCCTCCCCAAGTTGGAGAAATGAGCAGCCTTGGCAAACTCAATCTCGCGTTCAACAATCTTCAAGGTAAACTGGGCAAGCAATTCTCGCAGTGGCCAGCTGAGTCGTTTGAAGGAAACCTGCAGCTCTGTGGAAGTCCCCTTAATAGCTGCAATGCAGCATCCAGCAGCCGACAGTCAGGCCTGAGCGAGCGAACAGTGGTGGCAATTTCAGCAATCACAAGCTTGGCTGCGATTGCTCTAATGCTACTTGTACTTGCTCTCTTCTTCAAACAGAAACGAGAATCTTTCAAAAGATCAAGCGAAGTGAACTACATTTACTCTTCAAGTTCTTCCCGTGCACAGAGGAGACCCCTGTTTCTGAGGGGCTCTGCCGAGAGAGATTTCAGATGGGAAGACATTATGAAAGCCACAAACAATCTAAGTGACCAGTTAATCATTGGCACGGGTGGTTCTGGAACTATATACAGAGCTGAATTTCCCTCTGGAGAAACAGTGGCAGTCAAGAAAATTCCATGGAAGGATGATTTTCTACTCAATAAAAGCTTCACCAGAGAAATAAAAACACTTGGAAGAATCAGACACAGGCGTCTAGTGAAGTTGTTGGGGTATTGTAGCAACCGACTTGTGGGTTCTAATCTGTTGATATATGAATACATGGACAATGGAAGCGTGTGGGATTGGCTGCATAAACAGCCAGCTGATGGAAAGAAGAAGATCATCCTGGACTGGGAAGCTAGGTTGAGAATAGCTATTGGACTAGCTCAAGGAGTGGAGTATCTTCACCATGACTGTGTTCCACACATAATTCATAGAGACATCAAATCAAGCAATATATTACTGGACCCTGAGATGGAAGCACATTTGGGAGATTTCGGCCTGGCTAAGGCAATCCTGGAAAATGTCGAGTCGAATACAGAATCAGGTTTCTGGTTTGCTGGTTCTTATGGCTATATCGCTCCAGGTATCAACTTCGGTTACTGTTTCCATTTAGTTTTCAACTATAATACTGTCTAACCTTGGCAAATTCATTTGTTTTCAGAATATGCTTACTCATTCAAGGCAACAGAGAAGAGTGATGTTTACAGTATGGGGATCGTTCTAATGGAGCTCGTGAGTGGGAAAATGCCGACAGATGCAACATTTGGTGTTGATATGGACATGGTGAGATGGGTAGAAAAAAACATTGAAATGCAAGGATCTGCGGGTGAAGAATTGATCGATCCTGCATTACAACCAATGTTACAAGGGGAAGAATCTGCAGCATATCAAATGCTTGAAATAGCACTGCAGTGCACAAAAACCGTTCCACAGGAAAGGCTCTCGTCACGGCAGGCATGCAATCTTCTCCTGCATTTGTTTAATAACAGGGTTGCAGAGCTTGATAAGATGAACATGGATCCTTACATATGATTTTTGTAACATTAACGTTATATAAGAAATTGAAATATAAGAAAAGAATCAGTTTAGCTTTGTAGATCATTTGCTGAAACTATGTGCCAAGTTGATCCCCAAATAACAGTTGAGGATTAATACCACTGTTATGTGTTCTGAAATCTAAATGAGTGCCAAGAACTGGTCCAGAATTTTTGCACTGTTGGCGGTGTATCATATGTCATAAAAGACAACAACAACAGAAATAACAACCAACATCCTCGATCATCTCATGCATAAGCAAATCAAATAACATCCTTGATCTGTTTGCAGTCTTTAGCCTGTACTTATTTCCAGGTATAGTGTTCATCCTTTTCTTTTCAGCAATTACTCTCTAAAAAGATTGAAACCTGGCCATAAAACTTGTACAATGTCATAAACATAAATGAGTATTGCGGCAGAATGGAAATTGCTCTGAATAACGCCTAAATTTATTAGAAATTTGCCAGTTTGCTCTATCAAAACATCAGCAATTTATGCGCAAGTAACATTACAAAAAGTTCAAGCAGCCATACAAACACAGTAGCATAAAATAATTGATAACAGATGCACATTTATGGTACTGAAACATATTCCTTAAGGCAGGAGCAAACGTCAACAGATAAGCCGCTAATCTTCATCTTCATCTGCAACAGAAATCAAAGGATAAGTTCCAGTGAAGAGAAGTGCATAGGATGGTGAAATTGAAACACAAATGAGAATTATATGGACAAGCATTTTCCCAAAACCAAAGAAAGAAAGATAGAAAAAGAACAAGCTAGAAACAGAAGACCAAACGTGAGGAAGAGGAGAGAAAAATGCAGTGTAGCACTCATGCAGATACCTCAGACTAAGGAGCTTCAAATATGAAAATGAAGCCAGAAGATAGATATAATCAAAGACAAGCAAACAAAAGAAGTGGGCGGACACAATACAATAGATTGAGTTTCTTCATATCAGAAAAAGGTGATCATTACAGGCATCCACACCAAACCATACATGTCTAGCCTATTATCCTCTGTACAAGAACTAGAGAGAAAAACAACGAACAAGTAAAACAGAAAAAATGCATATCAGAACTACAATCATAATCTTTCAAAGCGTATCCGAAATCAAAGAAAAACAAAAGCATCAAGTATCCAAAGCTAAAGCCAGTGCGAATTCAAAAACCTCACCGAACACAGTAAGCCAGTATGCCCTTTTTGGCAAAGGGATGATATTTATCAAGCAAAACCTTTTTGCAACATCCAATTGCACCTCAATCAACATATTGAAAACGTTAATTACATAGTCCTAAAAACCATGTAATTACGACCTTTAATGACAAAACCCACTTCGTCCTGAACAAACCCAATTCAACCCATAAACATTCCATCATTTTAATATGGCAATTCCAATTCAAGGAAATGGTTAGGGTTTACCCAAGTAGCGACGCTCGTTTGCGGCCTTGGCCTTTTCAAGCATCTTATCGAGGTCCTGTTGAAGCTGAGCATCCCATTTCACCAACTGATTCACGAACACCACTCCAAGTCCCATCCCAATCAAATGCTCCCATGGGTCTACAAACATTTCAACATCATATCATATCAAATCAAACACAAAAAGAATCAATCCTCCTTCGATCAATCAATCAATTAACTAATGAACAGACTCACGCCGCATGTACGGAAGCTTCCGAAGAGCATTGGAGTACATCTGGGTTCCAAGCCCCAGCAACGCTCCTAACACCGTCGCACTCAACGCCATCGACGATGACCACCGATTCCCCCAAACTCTCACACACTTTCACTCTCTCTCTTCTTCCTCTCCGTCTACCACACTTGTAGGCTTCTTTCATTTCCTTTGAATGATGATGTTGCTGGCCTTTATGAAATTGGGCTTTCTTAATTTATGGGCTTTGTTAATAGTGTCCAACAAAAAAAAAAGTTTTATGAAAGAGAAGAAAATGGCTTGTAATTGTCATCTACTTTTCGAAGAAAATTCCCGGAAGCTTCACAGTCAACAAAAGAAATGCTTTCTTAAGACGACTTCATTGTCTTCGATAGTGCATATAAGCTTATGTACGGCCATTTTCTATTATTAGATATCTTCCACTCCCTTCGTTCAACAATAATGGCTTCTTCTTATTCTTCTTCTTCGGCCACTCATCCATTGAAGTACGATGTCTTTTTGAACTTCAGGGGTGAAGACACTCGTCGCAATTTCACCAGCCATCTCTATGCTGCTTTGAGCCAAAAGGATATCCAAACCTTCTTTGACGACGAGGAACTCAAAAGAGGAGAAGAAATTTCTCGGTCACTTCCCCAGGCAATCCAAGATTCCACTGTTGCTGTCCTTGTTTTCTCAAAAGACTATGCATCTTCCAGTTGGTGTCTTGATGAGCTTGCAGAGATTATCGAGTGTCACCGAACTCATGGACAGATTGTCATACCTATTTTTTACGAGGTAGATCCATCCCATTTAAGAAAACAATCCCATGATGTTGCAGCAGCTTTTTTTAAACACCAGCAAAATCCCAAGAAAGCACACAAGATTCCAAGGTGGAGGGATGCCTTGACCACTGCTGCCAATCTATCTGGGTTTAATTCTACGGAGTTCAGGTATGTTTTAGGTTGTATGGTCAATCCAAGTAAAAGATTCTTTTTCATTCATTTATATTGTTTGTTTCATAATTGGCAGGAATGATCATATGCTTATTAACAAAATCGTTGAAGATATTTTAGAAAAACTAAACCATTTGATGGCATATGATGACTATGAGCACTTAGTTGGAATGGACCGGCACATTGAGGAAGTAAAAGAAGTATTTATTATTAACCCATTAAAGATTTGTATTTTAGGAATTTGGGGTATGGGCGGTGTAGGAAAAACTACTATGGCTGAAGTAATATATCATAAGATGTTCCATCAATTCCAAGGTTATTGCTTTATACACAACGTGAGGCAAAAATCAGAAGATGGTGGAATCAAGAAGTTACAGGAAAAACTTGTTTCAAAAGCATTGGGTGAAGAAAATCATGATAAAAGTATGTTTAGCGGGGGACTCAGACCATTTCTAAAAAGAATACTTGATCGCAAGAAGATGTTAATTGTTCTTGACGATGTGAATAATCCTTTGCAATTAGATTCTTTGATTGGCAATCCATGTTGGTTTGGTTCAGGGAGTATGATTATCATTACTAGTAGAGATAAGCAA
Organism: Erythroxylum subrotundum; assembly: GCA_027563845.1. Taxonomy (NCBI): domain Eukaryota; kingdom Viridiplantae; phylum Streptophyta; class Magnoliopsida; order Malpighiales; family Erythroxylaceae; genus Erythroxylum; species Erythroxylum subrotundum. The sequence continues at coordinate 26,714,335 of JAOQMQ010000003.1, forward strand.
GTATTTGGAGAGATGACTGATTTTATATATGAAGTTAAACCATTACATTATGATGAAGCCTTCCAACTTTTCAGTAAGAGTGCCTTCAAGCAAAAATATCCAAGAGATGGCTATGTGTCCTTGTCAAACTCGATTGTGGAATATGCACAAGGCAATCCTTTGGCTTTGAAGGTTTTAGGTTCCAACCTAATTGGGAAAAAGGAAGACGAATGGAGAAGTGCATTGAATCAATTGTCAAAAGTTTCAAATAAGGATATTCAGCATGTGCTACAAATTAGCTACAATGGCTTAAATAGAGTGGAGAAGGATGTCTTTCTTGACATTGCATGTTTCTTCAAGTATGATAGCACAAATGTTGTAAAGACAGTGCTTAAAAGTTGTGGTTTTGATGCGGATATTATAATTAGCATTCTCGAAGATAAATGCCTTGTGAATGCTTCTAAAGGCATATTACAAATGCATGATTTGTTAAAAGAGATGGGAAAGGAAATTGTTCGTCAAGAAGCGAGATATCCGAACCAACGTAGTAGATTATGGGATCCTGAAGATATTTATGAAATATTCGTAGGGAATAAGGTAAGATATTTAAAAATTGCTTTCTATTATTAATAATCTTTTATAATTTCTGATTTATTGAAAGAAATGATTTATTATCATAACAATTTGTTTATATACTTCGGGTATCTTTTGTTAGGAGGCTGAAGCTGTGGAAAGCATCATTTTGAACTTATCTAAGATAAGAGAGATGAATTTAAATCCACAAGTATTCATGAAGATGCCCAATCTTAAATTTCTCAATTTATATGGAGAAAGTAATCTACATCTCTCTCAAGGTCTTGATTATCTTCCTAATACGTTAAGGTACCTTAGGTGGGATAAGTATCCATTAAAGTCTTTTCCACCTAATTTCCAACCAAAGAATCTTGTGGTGCTTAAATTGTCCTACAGCAACATTAAACAATTATGGAACGGAGCCCAGGTACGAAAATACTGCTTAACAATTTAATTTACTATAACAAAAATTGAAAGTGATATGAATTAATTAATCTTTTATTATTTTTGTTAATTACAGGAAGATTCAATGATGTCTCAACTTACGTATGGAACGATGAGTATGATTGTTAATAGCTTTTGGAGATTAGCTAAGTTAACGTCCCTAAGTTTAGTAGGTAACAAAAGCATAACTCATCTTCCAAACAACAAAAGTATACTTTTAGAAGCTCTTGAAGTTCTTGAACTTTCGGGTTGCTCAAATTTGAATACATTTCCAGAAATTTCAAGCAACATAAAAAAGCTATACTTAGGTGAGACTGCTATAAAACTGGTATCTTCGTCATCAGTTGAACTCTTAAGCAAATTAGAGCACTTAGGGATGGAATATTGTAGAGAGCTTGAAAGCCTTCCAACCAACTTTTTTAACAAGTTGACATCTCTCGAAAATTTGTATCTGATAGGAAGCTCCCGCTTTAAGGCACTTCCTGAAATCTTGGAGCCCGTGAATAATCTGAGGAATCTTGACTTAAGTGAGACAGCCATAGAGAAGTTGCCATTGTCTATCGGCAATCTCAAAGGGCTCAAGAAATTATGGATGAATAAGTGCCGGATGTTTGCTTTTTCCCCAGAAAGTTTCAATGGTTTAACCTTCGAAAATTGTTTTTTGGAAGACCACCAGGGATCGGGTTTGTCGTTGGAAGGCATCTCCTTGCCACAAGATTTAAACCTTTCCAACTGTAATTTAAGGAAATTCCTTGAGGACTTGAGCTTTGAGTATCTATCTTCTGTAGAACAACTAGATTTGAGTCAAAATAATTTTGAGAGAATCCCTGTTACCTTCAAACAACTTTCACGATTGACATTTCTTAATATAGACTACTGTAAAAGGCTTCTATCTTTACCAGAACTTCCATCAAGTGTCTCAGAATTATCCGCCTATGGTTGTAGATCCTTAGAACAAATATGGACCCTTAAACAACTACACCTTGACTCACAAGAACGTCTCTACAGGTTCCGTTTATATAATTGCTTAATGTTGGATGAAGATGAATGTCAGGCAGTAGTAAATGCAATCTTGAGGAACTATATAAGAATTCAAATGCAGAAATCATTGGTACGTAACTCTTTATCTTTTCCTCTTTCTTTATCTAGTTCTGTATAATCATTAATTTGAATAGAAATTTCTACTGTTCAGGCGAATTTTGTCATGGTCTATCCAGGAAGTAGAATACCAG
>JAOQMQ010000003.1:26754389-26767905 GCA_027563845.1 Erythroxylum subrotundum
ATTTAACAAATTAATTTTTAAATACAATTAATTTTTAAATTATTTATTTTAATAAAATAAAATATTTTTATCAATAATTTATTAATAAATATTATATAAGAGATTTAAATAAATATACTTATTTTAAAATTTTATCTAATATCAGTGATAAAAATATATCAACATGGACATTAAAAATCAAACAAAATTTTGTTTTTATCCAAAAAATAATTTCAAATAAATGATACCTAACATTAAAAAACATTATTTTCATAAAATTAAAATTTTTATTTAATAAAATAATTAACAAATGTCATCATTAATTCTAATTTTATTATTTTGGCCTTACTTGCTAATAATGTAAAGGTTGGTGGAGCAGATTTAAAAATAATTATTAGTCTCGACATGCTTTTATATAATAATGTGTTAAACTAATTAGTTTTAATTTATTAAGAAATAATTTGTGAATTGTTATAGAAAATGAAAAATAGAAAAATAAGAAGCATTATTATTTGAGGGGACCGGAAGCATTAATCAAGGTAGTTTGGTGGTCCCATTTCTTCACGTGTTTGTGCTCATGACAAATAAATACAAAAGTCATTAGTTATTAACATTACCCTCCTCCTTTTTTTTCTTTAATATCTGAGGAATTGCTTGCGCTAAAAAATAATGCTATAATTTTGAAAATATTAAAAACATTTTTATTATTTATAATTTTAAAATTAATTTTACAAAAACTGATAGTAATATTAAGTTAAAGTGATTATACAAACTTTATCACCTGTTTAACATAAAAATAATTTAACATATATTTATTTTTTTGAACATTAATCATATTTTAGAATATTATAATCATCATCGTCATTATCTTTTTATATTATAATTTTTAAAAATTAAGAATTAAAGTAAAAAAAAGCATCCTATGATGTAAAGCAATGTATTAAAATTATGGTTGATAATGAAGATAATTTGTTGGACTGTTTTTTTTTTCTTTCATAAGCCATTGCTTACCTTAATTGATGGCCTTGTATTAAGGGTTAATTACGTCAATTTTTCAATTATAGCTCAAACTTTAAAAAGTAGTAATAAAATGTCTAAATTTTTAAATTTTTTCAATTTTAGCCCAAACTTTAAAAAGTAGCAATAAAATGCTCAAACTTTCAATTTTCTTCAATTATAGCCCGACTTTATCAGTTATTCTCCTGATGCCCTAATCTATTTATTTTTTGTTCTTCTGATGCTCCAAATTACTCTCGCATTACAACGTACTGTATCAGTATTCTTTTCGTTTATCGTTTGTTCTCCTAATGCCCTTAGTGTGAGGGCGTCGGGGCTGTGTAATCTGAAAACTGAAGGGTAAGAGCGTCGAGAGAATAAACTGAAAACGAAGAAAAAAATTGAAATCAAAACATAAGGATGCCGAGGCTGCGTAATCTGATTTAGATCATTTTTAAACAATGACGTCATTTTAATTATGTGATTAAATAACGTTGTTTCATTAATCTTCATTTGTTGTGCTATTTCTGATTAACGTGTATTAATAATTAAGTTTTTTAAAACATGTGGTAAGTTATGTCAATAAACTTAACAGAAACATTAACGTCAGGCTAAAATTGGAAAAAAGAAAGTTTAAATTTTTTATGGCTACCTTTTTAAGTTAGAAATAGAAATGAAAAATTTTGAAATTTTGAAATTTTATTATTATTTTTTAAAATTCAAAGTACAATTAAAAAATTGACAAATTTTTGAATTTTTTTTATTATTAATCCAAACAACTTGATGGTACAGAAGTTGCCAAATCCAACTGTAAGAATCTCTGGCAATTGGTATGGTTCGAACTGACAGCTTCTGGTAAGTAGTTGCTGAAGCTGGATGTACCTGTCCCATGCAGTGCTCCAGCTCTACTTGTGTGAGAAACATTAAAATAATAATTATAAATTTGATTTAATTATAAAATTTTTAGTAAGTTAATTTTTCATATTTAATTTTTTAATTCGATTTATTTTAATAACTTTTATTATAAAAATTAATCAATTTATTAATTAATCAGTTAATTTTTATAAATTAAATAATTTTTATAATTAAAATAAATAAATTAACTTCATTTATGAATATTTTTATTTAAATTTTAATTTTTTTTGATAAATAAAATTATTTCTTTTATCATATTTAAAAATATTTAATTTTATTCAATTTTATACTAATTTAATATCTTTTAAATTTTAAATTTCTTTCATTATCAATATAACTTTTGATATGATTTTCAAAATATTGCATTAAAGCACTGTCCAACGAGTTCTACTCTGTTGCATTTATAGTTTTACTTCTCTTAGTACTTCACTGACTTCTTATCTTCCGTCTTTGTGTCTTTTGCATTAACTTGTACTTTGTTATTGAATGACAAATACTTCAATAAAATAACTAAAGCATTAATAGATCTCAGCCTGACTCAAAGTCAATGTACCAAGCTTGATTTGATAGAGCCTTGAGCCTAAATAGTTCAAGTTCGACTGAAACTAACAATTATAAAAATATATATATATATATATATATATATATACATATACATATTATTTTAAAAATAAAAAAAATAAGATCAAGTCAAGTCAGGCTTAAAAGCTCAACCTATTCTCACTCCTAAACTTTATAACAAATTAGAGAGCAATCCACCTTCTTTTTTTTGGTTAAACCACACGGTATTTGACACCACATGAGCAACCGATTAGTCTAAATTCGAGCCGAGTAAAACCCTTTTAGACAACAAAACTCTCCCTTGCGAGTTTTTAAAGCGACTTCATTTTCAAGACTCGAATTCAAAATCTTGGTTAAGGATGGAAGAGTCCTTGCCGCTCCACCACAGCCTTCGTAGGTAGCAATCCACCTTCTAATCTGTGTTTCATTGTTAATCTCCATAGTTAATGAATTGAACTTATCAATTAATTGATAAATAATATAGCTTCTTGGATTACAAAGAAAAATATGAGATCAAATATATTAAAATTTCATGTTATTTGATTTAGATTTAGATTTAGATTTTTAATTTTTAATTTTTAAAGTATAAAAATTGGAATTAGAAATTTCTAACTTAGAATAAATTCAGAGTAATTAATAAAAAATTTGTATATCAAATAATGGAATGACAAATATGTAAACCATCAATTTGTGGAGCTTTCGAGCAGACGGGTTGAAATTGAAAGAAACAGAATCTCATCCTTCAATTTTGTCGTACTCTTTGTATGGCTTCATGTGATGGAATGTGTACACGAGATAAGACTTTTCTTCAAGAAACTTTGTATTCATGTGTATGGATCTCTAGGGCTAACAAGTCAAGGATTAAAAAGGCATTAGATAGAGTACAACTGTTACAAAATTTAACTTTTTGGCTCCATTCCCCATTGATTCCTTTCTTCTGTTACAATATGTATAACCTTTAGGCTTTAAGTTTATGCCTTCCTTGTCACCAAAACTACATTAAAGAAAAGAAACCAAATATTATATTTATAAAAAAAGGAATACAACTATAAGAAAAGGGTGAAAAAACTTAATTAAAAACTATGAACATGATTACTTTTTGTTTTAGTTTATTTTAATAGCTTTTATTATTAAAAGTTAGCTTATTAATTAATTAATTAGTCATTTTATACTAACTAATTTTTATAATTTAGAATAAATCAGTTGATTTTCATTTAATTAAGCTTGGCAATTATGCATGGGCATAATTATAAACAAACTAATTTTTATCATCTAAAATAAATAAGTTGCTTTTATTTAGCTAGGCTTGACAAGTAAATCCGAGCCTGATCCGAAATTAACGGGTCAGGCTTGGTTTAACTGGCCCTCGAGCTTGCTTTTTTTAAAAGATTGAGTCTCGAGTTGGGTTCGAGCTCAAGTTACCCAATCCGACCTAAAATTAATGGTTAGGCATAGTTGACTAAGCCTTAAGCTTACTTTAAAAAAAAAATCGAGTCTCGAGCTATCTTCGGGCTTAAGTTGCCTAGGTCTGACCCTAAATTAATAGGTCAGGCCTCGTTTGACAGGGTCTCGTGCTTGCTTTTTTTTTTTTAAATTGAGTCTCCTGTTAAGTTTAGGCTCGAGTTGTCTAGATTCGACTTACCCTGAGGCCTGACAATTAAAAAGAAAAAAGATTTCTTTTTTATTTTTTAATGTAATTTTTTTTTAAAATCGAGTTAGGTTTGATTGAGTCAGTCTCAGGTTGTCCAAGCCTGATTAGGCTAATCCATTGTCACCTCTATATTTAACAGTCTTCTTTTTCTATTAAATATTAATTTCTTCGATAAGAATGGATAATCTATTTCTTTAATTTTATTTTAAATTTTTTATTTTTGTTCAACTTTTATTGTACGTCAAATTTATAACAGTCTAATACAATTAATTTTTAAATTATTTTCTTACCAAATTTAATTTTTCGATCTAACTTTTTTAAAGATTATTATTATTTAGTTAATAATTCGTTTGGTTATTCTTCACTTCTTCTTGGAAAACTACAAGGTCCCAGCTGGGGAACACTTTCGAAAAGGCAACTGCCGGCTGTCCACAACTTTGATTCCTCTGGCATCATATCATTATGTCGATTGTCTCATTTCACAACATGGCACGTGAGGAGGGCATGTTGTACAGGATCTCTTTTAGATGGAACTTAGAGCATATATATGCCTGCGTCTACATTATTCTTATTATAACTTACTTTCAGATTAGACCGTTAAAACTGACATAAAGAATATATATAAGTGCTAATGTGCTTACTTAATGATTGTTAATTAAAGCCTCTTAACTAGTTATTCCTCTGGCTTCTAGGTTCTCAAGCACTTTTTTTAATAATAATATTTTTTATAACCTTTACCTATATATAATTAAGACTAAATGATATAAATCTCTTTTATAATTTGTAAGACTAAACAAAACTAAATTTTAAACTTTTTTAAAAATTCTTTCTAATAAATTTCGATTAAAAATAACGATAAAATTCATACGATATAAACACTAAACATAGAATATAATAACCAGACTAGTTCTTAAACTCAATTTGAATTAATTAAACTGAATTAAAATTAATAATTTAAGATAATTATAATAAATTATTAATTTAGGTCAAATTTAATTAGTATTATTCAAAAGTTTCTTAAACTACATAAAAAAATTTGTCTTTTATTCTATAATTAATCATAAATGAGGTATTTTGAATAAATTATATAATAAATAAATAATTTTAAATTAAATAATTATTAAGCAATTTAAAATTATAACATCTCTTATATCATAATTTAATAACATGTTGTGAACTTTCTTTATCGGAATCAAATCTCCCGTTTTAATTACGATGTTTCTATCAGATTTTATTAAATCTTAACCACAAAGATTTGATTCTAATTATGAAAATTTTATCATATTTTATTAAATCTTATCCGCACATTTTTCGTAAATATATAAATAAGATGATTTACGGGATTAAAACAATACAAGATTTAATGTATTCTTTTCCGTATAGTTAATTGGTACCGATTTGACAGACACAGAATTCCATTCTGTCAGCCACACAGGTTCTTTGAAAAATTGGCAGGTAAATGAACATACAAAATCCTGACAGAGAAGTCAGAGTCGATGCAAAAGTCAGGTTAGAAAATTCTACCCCGTGTCCCCGTCACCCACGAGGCGTCTGAACTCTGAAATTCGACCGACTAATGTTCCAATTCAGGATTGGATCAGCGTGCACGAAATGTAAGAATTTCCCATTTTACACTATAGAATAATAGTCGACTAATGTTTATGTCATCATTAATATTTAAATTTTGATAAAAATTAAATTAATAAGCTAGAAATTTTAAATTTTAAAAGTTAAATTAGTATTAAATCGTTGTAAAATTAGTATATAGTAAATATTAAATAAAATTCAAACAATTAAAATGAGAATGAAAGAGAGAAAATTATAAAAAATTAAAGTTTAATTAAAAATGTATTAATATTTTATAATTATTGAATTAACCAAAATTTAATAATAAAATTATTAAAATAAACTAAATTAAAAATTAAACGACTCAAAATTTTATAATTAAATTGAATTAATTTGATTTTAACTATTGGTAACAAGTTATCTCCTACGTATGAACTTTCAGATTCCTTTCATCATTAGAATTGACTGTTTCACATGAAGCTTGACAAGTCTGCCAATTACCGACGCCCTCTTACATTGACCTTAAAGTCTGTGGCTATTCTTTTTTCTCAAACACCTTTCCGTGTAAATCTTCAGGATCTTGCACGGGTTTGATAAGCTAATAAGTTGATTAATTAGTTCACTGTTCTAGGACCACTAGACAGATTTTTCAGTGTAGGTATGAATTATATATATTAAAAATACGATTATATTATAATTAGATATTAGATTTCTTATATCTTTTTTAAAAATTGTATTGAACAACTGTATTATACAACACTATATATATAAAAAAAAATTATACATAACAATGAGAATTTATATAACAAATTTAAATTAATTATTTTTGTATAAATTGGGAAGAAGTGTAACTAATCAGCCTGAATTCTTGTCCAAGTTTATGACAAGTGTAATTGACATTGCATTGCTCTCTTAGGTAAAAATGTTATAAAGCAACTAATTATCTCTTTCGATCATGGATGACATTTAGGCCTAGGTTGGGTTTGGTTTGGTTTGGTTTGGTTTGACCTGAGGTTAACGGACCAGGCCTTACTTGACTCCCGACAACTATTGCGAGAATGACATCATTTTGCAAAAAGTAATGTTGTTTTTTATTTTTAATTTAAAAAATAAAAATTCAAGTTGAATCTGACCGAGTCGATCCTAACTGTCCTAGGCTCGGACGGGCTCAGTCCATTATAATCTCCACTTTTGATATAATGACCGAAATTCAATATTTTTCGAGCTAGGACGGGCCCAACCCATACAATGATGGAAATTCAATGTTTATCTTTTTTCCAACACCATCTTAAAGGGCCTAATTAAACTAGTCCAATTTTCATATGTTATTTCTTTTAAGAAATTGATAATGTTTTAATAGTTTGAACTTTGGAGGGAGTAGAACTTAAAAATTTAATTTATCTACGCATTAAATCCTCCTAATTGAATATTTTTCTTATTTTTGTTCATGTTTTTCTTAGTTTATTACGATTTATTTTAATCATGTTTTTCTTAATTTATTTCGATTTATTTTAATTAAGATTTGATGGTTAAAATATTGTGTAATTGTTAAGATGACGTAAATTTTGATTAAATGGAACTCAAGTTGGAAAATTGTAATAAAGAGGCATATTAATTCAATATATTACAAAAATTGAACACTATTTAGGATGTGCTTGGTTCACTTGGAAGAATGATAATATAAATTATAATGAATATAGTGAGGAATGAAAATAAATGTGACTTCTATTTCTTACTATATTAAGGGTACGGAGTATTGTCCCAAAAAAGTATATAAAAACTACTATGCATTTTTTTATAAATAAAAATACTATGCATTCAATTATAATATATTACCAATCATCTTTTTTTATTCCTTTCTTCTCATACAAACGAACCAAGCATTCCCTAATATTTTAAGCATGACTATTATAGAAACATTAGATTGAGATGATTTAAGAAGTTACAAAATAGAACCAAGAATATATAACTTTATAAAAAAATCATAAAGAATATTATATTTATTAGTTTGCAATTTTAGGTACATTGGTGGAATACCTAAAATTGGAAGATTGACATAATTAAATTTATGTCAAATTGATAGCTTCCAAGTATTAAGTTTATACGAACTATCTGTGATTTTTAGGATTTACAGACTTATAGAATTAAATAGATACATGTCTTATAACATTTTTTATAGGGTACCTCATAATGCATCTTTGATATGTTGACTGAATGAAACTCGTTATTTATATCTTATTTATTTATTTGATTTTTTACTTAGAAATATATATCATAATTTGTGTAATTTTACATATATGAGAAGTTGATAGAGGACGAGCTCAGGTACCGGAGGGGATTAAGTTGCATAAGCTACGTTAGATGGATCATGTTGTTGTTTTTTTTTTTTTATAGGAATAGATGGATCATGTTGTTATAAATAGATGATTATTTGGTTATAGTAAACTTAAAAAAATATTTTTTATTATTGAATATTTTAAATTTTACTTATAGATGATTGATCTGTTTTGTTATAAAAGATCTATATATATACAACAACATTCCAATAAAAGTCTCGTTGAATACGGGTCAAAGAAGGTTCAGAAGTACACGATTTTATTTCTAATTGGTAGAGATATTGTTTCGATAAACTCACATAAATAAGAATATATACACACACTCGATAACTAAATATCTAGTATACAATATAAACTAAAATAAAACTGAAAAAATAGAATAAAAGATAATACTAATAAAACATAAATAAATAAGTAAAATAAATAAATATGAAAAATAAAAATATAAAATAAGTAATAAAATAAATACTATAATAAGTTATAGTACAAGATAAAGAATAAAAATAAAAGATAAAATAAGTAAATAAATACACGAACCAGAAACAAGAAATAAGATAGGTAAATAAATAAAACAAACAAGTCATCATAAAAAAATGTGTAGGTTAAGTAAGAAAATATTTAGGTTAAATAACAACGAAAAAAAACTATATATTAAATGTTTAGGTTAAATGCAAGACATAAGACTCGAAAGAAAATGTTAAAAAGTTATATGAAAAAGAAGAATGACCTCTCTATATGAGATCTTTTACCCTTATCTTAGTATGCTAAAATTTTCTATCAAGGGTAACGTCTTTGATAAGTTACAATAAAGTCATATTATTCTTGATCACTTCCTTTCAGTTTTTCTTAGATCTTCATTTTAATTTTTAATACTTTATGTTATTTTGTTGTCATTTGATAATAATTAGTAAACGTCTATCTAACCTTAATTTGATGGTGAGCTTAGGAATATGAGTTTCATTACCAAGTAGTAGTTGGAGGTCATTATGGCTCGGGTTAGGGCCATTCAGTAGGTTAATACGTTTACGCTCATCACCAACCCACAAATCTCTCATCCAGATGCCCAGATTGGATGGAGTCCACCAGCGATGGGATGGTGCAAGATCAACACTGATGGAGCCGTCAAGACTTCCAGTGGGTTAGCTTTAGCAGGGGGTGTGTTAAGGAATGACCGCGGCGAATGAAAGACCGACTTTGCCTATCGGATTGGCAACTGCATGTCATTGGCGTAAGAACTTTGGGGGGCTTTGAAAGGATTGGAGTTGGCTTAGCGTTCTGGCAAATGACGAGTTTTATTGGAAGTAGACAACACACAAGTTCTCAAACTTCTTGAGGAGGATCCTCCGTATACCCACTGCAACGGGACCTTGATCTCCAAACTCAAAATGATACTCCACATAGATTGAGATCTGAAATGTCTACACACCTACCATGAAGGAAATTTCGCCACCGATTGGATGACCAATTTTGCATTAAGCCTTCCTTTAGGGTACCATGAATTCCCTGATCCTCCTGCTGACATCAGTACTATCCTTGCACAGGATCACTCTGGCACCACCTTTTTCAGGCGGCGTCCACTGTAATTAGTGTTTAGAGGCTTTTTGCCCTCTTGTTCAAAAAAAAAATAAAAATGAAATGGCTTAAAATGGACTTAGGCTCGGAGGTTGACACTCCTACAGTTAATTAATATTTTTCATTTTATAAAATTTTAAAAGTTATCAAATACTTAATAATTTCAAGAAATCTTTTTTTTAAACCTTTATAATCAATAACCCTAAAATGTTTCCCACATGAAATATAGATTCATATTAAATTCATCCCAATTACCGTACCAAGTGGAACAAACTCTTAGACAACATTGTATATATTGATAAGATGAATAGTGTTCATTATCTTATGACTTATTTCTAAGTTTTCTCTCTCTTGAAAGCTTGATTATTAAATAATGTAATAATAATCGTACAAAAAGACAAGTATACTCTACATTTATCTATTTATAAGGATCTTGGTTAGTTTAAAATTTTAAAAGAGAGGCATTGAGAATTGTTGCCTTAAAAGAAAAGAAGAGATTGTGTCTCCGCTAGCATATCTGAAATCTAAACTAGAATCACTCTTTATTTATCTTTGTTCTCTTATGAAAATCTATTTTATAAACCACTTCTTAATTTATAGGTTGAAAACTCATGATGCGGCTTCGTTAAGACTTATCGGTGAAATATTTCACGAGTTTAAGAATCATAGCGAGAAGAGTCTTTCTCGATTCATGTGATATAACAATGTCAGGTACTTTGAATTTATGTTATCCTCGTGTGTTCTCTGACCAAGAGTTGCCTGAATGGTATACAGTGATTATAGCATTTTCTAAATAAAAAATTTCTAGAATTACAAGTTTATAATTGTCAAAATACTGATAACATATTGTTGTGTGGTTGAGGAAGTAATAGTTGAAGTATAAAAGAGAATCGGATAATTTATAAAATTTAAGAGGCAAACTTAAAAGACTCAGTGTATTGAAGCCGATGATTAACAAACATCATTGGTTTGTTTGATGCTCTTTTGATTCATCTCTAAGAATAGGATTTCACATTGTTGTGTGGCTGAGGAAGTATGAATATATGAAGTATTTGGTACTAATTCATTGCATACTTCCTCAAGCACTCTGCGCTTCTAAGAACGCATTGAACTCCTCTCTGGCCTTTCTCAGGCGAGGAGTGATGCAAGAAGCAGGCGAGGCAGGGTAGGAGGTGGGAGATGATGTCGAGAACCGAACATGGCGTGAAGATTCGTGGGACTTTCTGGGCATTGCTTTTGTTATACTGATGTTCTTCAGAACGTTTTTATGATCCTTGTCGAAGAGGAATGCAGCAGCAACTGGTGAAGTAGCTTCGTTCACGCTAGTTCGTATCATCTCCAGTGGTAAATCGAAGTAGCGACTCATGGAGTCATCTTCGTGGTCGTCCATTATAGCTGATGAAGCCCATGAACCACATTCGAATTTTTCCAGAGAGACTGTCCTCGAGATCACATTTCCAGGTTCTGATTCTAGTTCTTCCTTCTTGGGTCTTATCGGTTTTGCCTTTCCAAAGCCTGGAAGATACAAGCATAGAGCTCCACATTTGAATTCTTGGTCGTCGTTAAACATTTTCTTGCTGGTCTTGGTGTAGTAGTCTTCTTTGGTCGCATGACCTTTAACATTGTTCGTATTGTACTTGCTGTTACATTCCAGAGCATTTGGTTTGTTCAACCAGATGTCAAGCTCATCAACTGGTGCACATGATCTTCCTTCAGCACAGGACCTGCTTCTTTGCAAGTGATTCTCTTGTGGCGGGGAAAGATAAGAGTTTGCTGCAGACTGTTGATATATCAGATCCTCAATTCTTGGAGATGATTGGTTCTCATTCTTCCGTTTCTTCTTCAACAATTTGAACCCGAACCGAGGGGACGAAGAAGCTGAGCTTGGAAGGCTGCAACTTATCAGCTGAGGTTTCACTGGTGGGAGATCTGGTGGCAGCTCAGGAACTGGCACAATAGGTAGAAGCATCAAGTCGAACTCATCCTCTCTTGATGATGATTCTTTCAACGACATTGGATCCACCAAAATCTGCTTCTCCTTTTGTGGGCTGTCCTCCTTGATAAGTGCTGTATATTCTTCTTCAGCCAATGATTTCAATTCCAAGTCTTGGTATACATCAACTATTTCCTGGTTATTTGGACTAGGCAGGAAGATACCTGAAGCTTGAATGACCATGGTGTGATACACAAAAATGTGTGCATGAATCGTGACTTAACAACCACTTATACGAGGGAGAAGAGGCCTGTCTGGAGCTAGGAAGTGGGAACCATGTCCTAAGTTTACTTTGTAGTGACTCCCATGTGTGAGATGGTGATGATCTCCATGTCTAAATACTGAATTTTTAATACAATTGAGAGAGTTGACTTTCAGAAAACGTGAGAAACAACAACTAAGTGAACAAATTGATACAACTGCAAAGTTTGATCATTGGAAATAAATCATTAAAAAAGGTATGAAGTCAGTTTTGAGAATATTTCAAGATACTCATGTGCCATTAAACTAAATTTATGATCATGGCAATAAACTTCCACATTAGGTTAGCCTTGCATATGTGTAAGCTACACAATTTAGTTTTGTTTGATCTATGAGACAAATTAAATCTGGCACACATTTTATGAATATCATAAGTAGACTAATAAAATGTAACTGACATGATAATTTAACTCAACTTTTAAACATAATTCAAACTAATTAAATTCGTCTTAAATTAATAATTTAAAAATTATAATAAATTATTAGTTTATATTATGTTTAATTAATTCGGTTCGAATTTAATAATTGACTTATATTATTATATATACAACATTTGATTATTAATGTATGATATTCATGTCGCGTGTGTTTTATTATTATAATCTAACTGAAGTATAAAAGAATAAGTTTTTTAAAAATTTGAAAATTTTAAAGATTTTTTTTTAATTTCTTAAAGTATAAAAGAGGTATATCTCTTTTACCCTTAAAAAAATACAACCAAGGAAGACTATGCTAAGATTTGTGCTTCTTTTGATAAGAATTTGGAAATTAAAGTGGGGAAAATTAATTTAAAAAATATGTTCTCCTTTTTCCTCAGGAGTTCCAGCATTTTAACCACAGAAATAAACGTAAATAGGCAAGCATTGCTCATAAATAGAGATAAAGAGGCAAAATTTTCACTATTCACAAGCCAGGGACAGCAAATGGTAAAGGCCTTTCGATTTCTCCAACGCATTCAAGGCCTTGCGGTGTTGGTGGCATTTTCTTCTTTCTCTTCCTCTTCATTCTTCTTTCATTTTTTGTGTGAGTGTATAAGTGCTTGTGAGCCTATGATTTTTATAACAAAATAGTACCAGAGCCAACTATAAGAAAACAAACTGAGGAAGAAGAACTAGAGATGGTGGTATGAATAATTCGTATTACTCTGTGTGTTTATTAGCAAACTATACATACAGATTTATACAAACGAAGAAGGTAATCAACTCCATGTTTCAGGGCTATTTTCTAGTGATCCATGAACTATGGGATCCTATCCTTATCACACCATTATGTACATTAATGCATTCCTTAATACTCTCCCTCAAGTTGGTGAGTGCAAATTTTGTACTCCCAACTTGTGTCGCAATGTCAAAAATTGATCCTTTCCCAACGCTTTAGTAAAGATGTCGGCTAGTTGATAACGCGTTGGCACATACAAAGGACGGATCACCCCAGCTTGTAATTTTTCTCGTACGATGTGGCAGTTGATCTCAATATGCTTCGTACGCTCGTGAAATACCGGATTTGCTGCAATATATAGTGCTGCCTGATTGTCACAAAATAGCAGTGTAGGAGTATCGCATGGAACCTTCAAATCTTGCAAGATATAGCGTAACCAAACTAGTTCCATACATGTATTAGCCATAGCGCGATACTCTGCCTCTGCTGAAGACCTCGAAACGTTAGCTTGCTTCTTCGATTTCCATG
>JAOQMQ010000003.1:26838528-26851168 GCA_027563845.1 Erythroxylum subrotundum
TCGGACTTCGATGGTAGTCCAAACTGTACATATATGCTGATATCTCCTCCCACAAACCTTCTCCTGAATACCTACCAATCTCTTGGAATTTTGTTTCCATGGCGGTTCTTAACTGTGTTAGACTTAAAATCTCAGGTTCAGTCCATCTAATGTTAGAATTGTCATCACCATTGCTAATCTTACGTGAATTAGTCTCTTGGTTTTTTCTGTAGCTTGATACTGCAACTTGATCGATGGAAAGTGAGAGCTGTGGTTCTTTGCCTGTATGTTTCCTCAGGGTCTCCATTAGGGCAGCATCTCGAGCTTCGATCCATTGTCTCTCTTTAGCCCAGAGCTCATGTTCTTGATTAAACCGAGCCACTTCTTTCTTCAACCACTCTTCTTCTCTTAACATTCTCTCATTTTCCCTATCCTCAACGCTCTTCAACGTTCTCTCCATCCAAGTCTCTTGTGTCTCAAACAGCTTCCTCATTCGTGAGTCAACAAAGTTCTTCACTTTTGCTTTCCATCTCTTCTTAGCCTCTTCACTGTAACTTCGACTCTCAGTTCCTCCTTTCTGCAACTTTTCCTTTGATCGGTTCATCATGCAAGCAATGACAGAAAGATCATCATCATTGTTCTCAGAAGACGAAGTCTCAAATTCAGACGTGTAGGAGAAACTCAGGATCTCGCTCCTTTTGCTTTTTTGGTTGATTAATGTGTTGATTGGTGGTTGGTAATGGAGAGAGTTGGGAACAAGATTGGTTTCTGATGTCGAAGCTCCATTGCTTGTCTCTCCATAGAGTGCCTCAAAATGGCGAAAGAACCTGTAATGCTTCCCATCTTGTCTTCCAGATTTACCTTCCTTGGTTTTCTTGTAGTATTTGTACAAGTTCTCAAATTTCTCTCTACACTTCCTTCCACTCCTCTGGTACCCATGTTCTTTAGCCATGATTCTGTTTGAAGAAAGAACCAACCCAAGTTACAAAGCAATGAATTGCAGAAAATGAAAGTGACCAAGTAGGGTTTTGATAAACATGATAAGAATGCAAGAACTAGGAGTAAATCATTATAAAGAACAAACCAAGTTGGTTCAATGCAATTTGGGTTGAACATGTACCTTGAAACCTCATCCCAAAGTGGACCTTTCTGATTGGCCTCCTTGAACCTGGAATCGAGCTTAGATCTGATCTCAAGAAGAGCAAGTGCTTCTTGCCTTGGCCATCTACTAGTACTCCCTCCACAATTATTACCCATCCAACCTCGATTCTCCGTATCCACACCATAGAGAAAACCAGCACCACCTGAAGAACTACTAGTACCTACAACAGCAGCACTACCTGTTGTTGTTGTAGCACCAGTAGTAACATAACTGCAATAATGATCATGACCAAGCTTGACCAGTCCACTTGGCACCATAAATTCTCCAACCATAATGGAGTCGTAGTGATGGTGATGTCCTTGTGGTGCAAGATCACCAAAGAATGGTTCTGTCACTTGTGGGCTTCCCTGAAAAATGGTTGTTCCAGACATCAGTTGTTGGAGATCCGGTAAGCCGTACTGGTGGTGGTCACCCATTTCCAAAAAGCTTACCTAAAACGTTTTGGATTTCAAAAACATGTAATGATAAAACGAGAGAGGTTAGGGTAGTTAATACTATGTATGTGTTTATGGGTTGAAAGAAAACAGAACAAAAAGAGAACTTGGGCAAAGTAGGAGACTATGTTCTTGAGGAGACAGGATCCGAGACTACCGCAAACTTCATCACTCTCTCTTACAGTTACAGAGAGATTGTGGGATGTGTAAGAACTTACGTAAGACAAATGGGAAAGCTTTACAAGATGAAGTTAAACTGGGCATAGCACTGATTAGATGACGAGTACACAGTGCTGGGATTCCTACCTTTTGACCGACCAACTTTGGTTTCCTGCTGATCCTGTCGTTAGTTCATATGGATTGCCAAGTCTAAGGACGATGAGGTATAAGTCCGCTGGCTCATCACACACGTACAGTTGGCTACTGCATGGCGTGTTGTTTGTTGCCTGTAACTCCAAAGTTATTTTGATCCAATTAATATCAATACCTTTTGTACTTCAAAAAGTTTTCAATGGTCATTAATATCCTAAATCATATAAATATTATTTTATAAAAATAAAAATATTTAATAATAATGAACATAAAAAATTATAAAATCATATTCTTTTGTTAATCCTCTATTCAAATAATTAGGATTTGATTTGGTTTCCACAAAATATTTATTTAGCAATTGAGAGTGATTTTAAACAAATAAAATTTTGTATTCTAGTCTTGTGAATTTTTCATTATTGTTAAATATTTGAGTTTTTTATAATCTCATATTTATCTTAGGCTACGATAATTCAATAAAACCTTTAAATTACGTTCGAGAATGTTGTCAATAATAATAATAATAATAATTTTACGGGATAACATATTTAAATGTGTCTAATCTTTTGAAAATTTTTCAATTCAGTGCCAAATTTTCTAAAGTTTTTAATTTAATGACTAAACTTTCAAATTTCGTAAAAATTTAGTCAAAAGTTCCTTTTTGTTGATAGGACTAATAAATGAACATCAACGTATTTTTTAATAGATATGTTATATAAATAAATAACTTTTTGACGAAATTTATACAAATTTTAAAAGATTTCTTATTAAATCAAATATTTTAAAAAGGTTTAGTATTGATTTTTTTTAAAAATAAAAACTTAGCCACTATTGAATTTGTAAATGAGAAAAGGTTTGCCTTTCTTGAGTGATTATTTATATTAATTTAATTTCCTAATTTTTGCAAATTATTAGAAACAATGATCTAAAGTTCTTACTTTATTGAAAAACAATGATTTAGAGCATTACCAATTTAGGTATAATCTCTCTGCCTAGCTCTTTCTTCTATATTTGTTGCCGCTTGAGTGCAATTAATTGTTGTACTTATGGCGAACCATGGGACGTACTTGTTCGATAATTTTGTCCTTTTCGGACAATTATTAATTATATTTTTTTTGTTTTAAAATAAATTATCAGTTAAGTTTGATCGAGATAAGGATAATAAAGTGGTCCAATAAATGATTTAGATTAATGGGTCGAAGTTCGGGTAGAAAATAGATCCAATTAGTGTGGACCGGACCTATATCGACCTTTTGATGGAGAAGCCCGATATGAAAGCTATATAAAGGTTAAGGTTTCCTGCAGTTGCTCATATCAATCGTAAGTATAAGAAATCTCTAACTCATGAAGAGAGCTTACATATTAAGAAAATTGTAGAAAGACCTAGTCCATGTCCTGTAGAGCACTGTCCATAAAAGGTTCCGGAAAATTAGTAATCGTTTGAAACTCGGAATAGACATCGAAATTAGAGATGGAATCAAAATCAGATATTCTGTATTACCTTCGTTTTTAATCATTTCATGTAAATTTGGGATACGTAATAATGTCTATACTGCGAGATTATTACAATACTTTGATTTCGAACCTTTATTACAAAAAATATATATATATAATATCAAAAAAAAGTATTTAACTTTAGTTATATATGGTTTCCAACTAATATGCCACGTTCTTTTAAACACGAACATGTGATACGGGGGACCATCGTTAACTTTGTTCCAATTTACCTTTAAATTGTCCAGAATATATTCTTTGTCTCTTCATTTAAATTGAACAATCACATCTATCTGCAAGCAATAAAGTTTTCTCTTTTACTCATTTTTCTTTTTCAAAACAATTAACTATTAAATTTTGGGTTAATTATAAAAAAAATCAAACTTTACTCAATTTTATAATACTAATCTAATTTTAAAAATGATTAATTTTATAATACTAACCAAAATTTTAAAAATGGCTACGAAATACTCTAACTTTTAATTTTTTTATAAAAATGATCAAACGTTAAGTTTTCGTTA
The DNA here is from genome assembly GCA_027563845.1 of Erythroxylum subrotundum. Lineage (NCBI taxonomy): Eukaryota > Viridiplantae > Streptophyta > Magnoliopsida > Malpighiales > Erythroxylaceae > Erythroxylum > Erythroxylum subrotundum. The sequence goes on from JAOQMQ010000003.1 coordinate 26,842,428, forward strand.
ACATAAATTACGTAGCGAATTTGTCACGTGACTGCATATATATATTTGTGTTATGTATGAATTTTATTACTTAATGAATTAGAAATATCGAAAAAGAAATATCGAAAACTCTAAATAGTTATATACTTTTTTGTATATTTCAATTTATAATTATTTTAGAGTTTTTGATATTTTTAATTTATTAAATAATAAAATTTATACAAGATATCAATATAATATGTAATAGTCACGAGATAAAAATACTAAACTAATGTAGCTCGTCACATTATCCGCATTAACAGAAAATTTAATGTTACACTATTTTTGTTAAAAATTAAAAGTTGAAATATTTTAGTTTTATGTAACTCTAAATTAAGCTACATGTGTTTATACAATTTGTCATCAAGAAAAAACAATTCCAAAGTTGATTAGAACAAATTTGAATTCCTAATTTTTGGGGTGAATGTTCAAGTAATTTAAGAATCTCCGAAAGGGATATATCGGAGGGTCAGGAGGAGAGGAGTTTTTCCTGAGACACACTGAATTTGCTTTGCTCAGTTCTGATTACTTGATCCACACGTTCCCGACCCTTCACCTTTCCTTTCCTCCTCGTGTTGCATGAGAAGTGACCCTTTCGTGTTCTTACACATGTATGTGTTCTCGTCTCGACCACGACTGTCCTCCCACAGTTACTCTCGAGAGAAAAATGTTTTCTATGTCTCGATCTTATCTTGGTTTTTGTATCAAAGTGATGCCGTATTTTATAATCTTTTCTTTCATTTTAAAATTTTCCAAAAATTAATTACATAATTATTATTTATTAATAAACAAAACCATCTATTCCACTTTTCTAAGTTATGTGACACTTATTAATATTAATTCTCCACTTCTAATTTATGAAACTTGATGCATACATATTATTTGGCCTTATTGTTTAATCAAACAATTCATTTTTGTTTTTTAGTTTATGAGACTTAATAATTTGACGTTATTTTTCTGGATTGGACAACTCGTCCCTACTCCTGTGTCGGAAATTTATAAGTAGAGTAATCTTATATCGAAAAGAAATATAAGAATGAAATGAGTTATATATAAAGATATCACTCATAAACTATTGCCTTGAGATTTTGAATTGAGATATGGTGTCAAAATTATATATGGCTCACTTAGATCCGTTCTAATTTCTCCTCAATCTCTTTAAAATCCTTCGTTGATAACAAAAAAGCCGCTCCGCAAAACTTTTTATTAGTATCAGAGCTAAGATAGTAAAATCTAATGAATAGAAATTCATATATTTGGGTCAAGTAAATAGGTAATTCATGGAATGATTCGAATGTATCGCATAAGCTATATATTGAGAGAGAGCTAGTCCGATATGGACAGATCTACTTACGAGAGAAAGATGTTGAAAATTTACAAATAAAGTAACCTCACTTTAGAAATAGACATAAGGATAAAGTATCCTATTTCTCACAAAAGTTTTAAACTGGTGTGGTACATTCAGACTTTTGGGTATGGTTATTCAATATAATGTTGCTTCTCTAAAGAAGGGGAGTGTTAGGAATAAACAATAAGGTGAGTTCTGAACTAACACTGATTAGAGATTAGAAGAGTTAAAGTTGGGTGGGAAACTAATACGACTGTAATTACAAAAGAAGTGGGGGTTCAATTGGCTTGAGTGCAGGACCTTGAATAGGTAAGGGAAGTTTGTTTGTAGCCCAGACGGGAATGTTGGGGTCCTCTCTTCTTGCAAGTCACAGCTGTATATCACAAGCCAAATCATGTCAATCTATGGAGTCGTACGGTTTTGATGAATTGGGTGGAGCCCAGTTTGGAATGGACGAGTGATGATTGAGGTGGCGGTGGGGTTAGGGGAATATGTGATATACACGATGATGATTCAGATTTATATGGTAGGGTTACTAAGGTGGAGCCTCTTTTTTCCTACCATATATTGATTATGATGACTTTTATCCAGAGATAGACATTTAGGCTCGGATCAAGCCAGCCTGACTTGTAATGAATGGGTTAGCCCATGGTCAACATGTTAAGCCCAAATTGACCAGGCAATGGGCTCAACTTTTCAAAAAAAAAAAAAGACCACAAGTCGATTTGAGTTTGGATTGGCCCCTTCGATCTGGCCCAAGGCACAACATCTATAACAAAGCGATGTTGTTTTGAAAAAATGACATCGGTTTTTATTTTTTAATTTTAAAAAATAAAAATAATAAATTAGATTGAGCTTAGATTAAGCCTGGGCTTAGCATAATCTATCTTTAGGCCTATGCTCTGCCCAATCCGTTGTCATTCCTAATTTTAGTTCATCTCACGGTTCTTATTAACTCGTAAAAGATTCCAATCCAACTACTATATGTGTGTGTGTGTGTGTGTGTGTGAGAGAGAGAGAGAGAGAGAGAGAGAGAGATATCTAATAAGTTCTACCTATTATTGGATTTGAACCAATGACTCTCGCCGTATGAAAGCAACACGAATCCACGATGCGCAGGTTCAATTCCCGTTCATTTCTTCAACAAGTAGTGATTGATAGAAATATATGTGGATTAGTACAATTGTTGAAATCCCATATAGGGGGGAATTCGAAATAGGAGAGCATTCATCTTGGGGTGGGCTTACTACTTGGATGATTTCAGCAGTTATCCGCTCCGCACTTGGCTACCCAGCGTTTACCGTGGGCACGATAACTGGTACACCAGAGGTGCGTCCTTCTTGGTCCTCTCGTACTAGGGAAAGGCCCTTTCAATGCTCTAACGCCCACACCGGATATGGACTGAACTGTCTCACAACGTTCTGAACTCAGCTTACGTACCGCTTTAATGGGCGAATAGCCCAACCCTTGGAACATACTACAGCCCCAGGTGGCTATATATATATTAGACATTAATGATATTTATTACTTTATTATATGAAATTAAAAAATCATCTACCTAAGTCTTATAATTTCTAAAAATTATCATTTGTTAGTCTTTTGTTTATTTTAATTCAAGGAGGATTGTTGAAGACTCTAAAGAGATTATATTTTGAGGACAAAAGTTTACATGATTGATTTATATAAGGAAAGATGTCGTTTCTCACTTACAAAAAATGACCTTGTCCCATTTTTTGTGTCAATTTTAATAAGAGATTATGAATTGGTTGTGGATGGAAATGAAGATTGAAATTTACAAGTGAAGCAATTTTACATTCGAAAGAAACATAAGGATAAAATGAGCTATATATAAAGATAGACTCATAAGTCATCGTCTTAAAGTTTTAAATTGAGATATAATATTCTAATTACATATGGATTCACTTGAACTAATCCAATTTCTCCTTAAACTCAAACTATTAGTTTATGAAGTAACTCAAATGGCTCCGTGTTAGCTATAAGTTGAAGGAGAGTTAGTCTGATATGGATGGATCCATTTGTGAAAGGGGGGATGTTAAGAATTTATAAGTGGAATAATCTCACATTGAAAAGAGATATAAGAATAAAGCAAGTTGTACGCAAAGATGAAACTCATAACCTATTATCTTAAGATTTTGTGTGGAGATATGATATAGGAGTTATATATGAACTTACTTAGACCTAAAATACATTAGTTTTAGTGTATCAATTAACATATATTCCAAAATTCAACTTAAGGGATGATATTTGATTTAATGACTACATTAATTATAAATGTATTGATGAATTATTCCATAAAAGGCTATTTTGAACTTGTAAAAAAGATAAGCTAAGGGCTACATTCTATTGTAAAATGATATGCTTGTTTAGAGCGATTGAATATTGGTTTTGTCATTGCTTGTAGCCTATAAGTCATATCAATAAGTGTTAAAGATATAACAAGCATAATAATATGTTGACATTAATAGGTAGTTGTCCAAATAACAACATTTACCTATTAGTATGGGCAACAGTGAGAGTAGAGAAAAGGGAAACATGAAAGTACATTTTTTGATAGCCTAGTAGATGATATTGGCAATAGTAAGTATTGATTTTTCAGGAGTGACAAACATAAGATCATTGGAATATGTATTTAGATTTTAATAAATTTAACAAATTGGCAAACTTATTTTATCTTGTAAACTTTAAGCAGTGTTCGTAATAACTTTCGGGAATGAGTTCGTCCAATATGATCATATCAACATTATATTAGGAATTTATGAACAAACTTACAATAGTGATACAAGGTGTTTCATTATCATCAATGATCAAATGTGCATGTTGCTTCTTCGAATTGTACAAGGTAAGAGCTTGAAAGAAACAGAGCCAATATGGAGAGTGTGCATAAGGAAGCACTTGATTGATAAGATAACATTCCTAAACAAAGTTGATGTGGGCGTGCCTTTGATTAAAATATAAAATAGAACGTTATCAAACAATACATTGAAAACATTTCAATGCATATTTGAGAAATGAGCTAAGTAGATAGTTGTTTATAATGGAGGAATGTGCCTAAACATTATAAAGAAACTAAAAAAGAAACAAAAATAAGAGGCAACCATTTACTAAACTCATTTCTCAAATGATGGGAAGTTTGAGATTGAACATTACACGAATGGTCATTAAGTTGCTAATCTCAAAACATAAGTATACTCTTGTGGTAAATAAGAAGTGATTAATATCTCATGTAATCATTCAATTTTAGTAATTATTTTAGAGAGGAGAGATCGAAAAGAATATGTTCAAGACTACTTCTCTAAGGAGGCACACCAAAGATGTTATTGAAAATTTATATATTCATATTTTAGTTAAAAATTTTGGATAGTACCCAGGGAACAACATGAATAATTTATAAATCATTTAACACACAAGAACAAAACAATGAAATCCAAAAAGGAGGAGAATCAGAGAACATGTTAAAAGCAAGAAAGGTAACATATGAAATAAAATATGAAGGCAATGCACTTATAGTAAATACAAAAAAGTTGGCTACAATTCAAGAACAACACCATGATAATGAGCTTCCTTGTATAACCATGTAAATTCTCATAAATGTTTACAAAAAGTTTTAACATATGTTTCATTGTAATGTAGGGGCATCTGCGAACTCAAGAAAGTATTATGTTTAAAGTTATAGTAAATAAAGGAAAGCAACATATTAATGCAACCATGGGTCAAATAAATAACACTAGTTCTCAAAGATAAAGTATTAGGACATCTACAAGACATAAGGCACATCAATAAGGAGAGTGAACGATGAGAACTATATGTAGATCCCACATCGGTTGGAGAGGGAACGAAGTACGCCTTATAAGGGCATGGATACTTCTCCTCCTAAGACGCGTTTTCCTAAGTGAAGGAAGAGCAAAATCGTGAGGGTCTTGGCCCAAGGGGCAACCCAAAGTGGACAATATCTGTGTGCGGGTAGTCTGAGCTGTTACAAATGGTATCGGAACCGATTTTTGACCCGTTGTGCCAGCATAGGACGCTGGGCCCTAAGAGGTGGTGGATTGTGAGATTCCACATCGGTTGAAGATGGGAACGAAGTATGCCTTATAAAGGTATGGATACCTCTCCCCCTAAGACGCGTTTTTCCTATTATGGAAAGAGTAAAACCATGAGGGCTTGACCCGAGGGGCAACCCAAAGCGGACAATATCTATGGGAGAGTAATCTGGGTTGTTACAAATGATATCAGAGTCGATTCATAACCTGTTGTGTCAGCGTAGGACGCTGGGTCCTAAAAGGGTTTGGTTTGTGAGATCCCACATCTGTTGGAGAGGGGAACGAAGTATGCCTTATGATGGTATGGATACGTCTACCCCTAAGATGTGTCTTCCCAGGTAGGGGAAGAGCAAAACCATGAGGGTCTTGGCCCAAGGAGCAACCCAAAGGGAATAATATATGTGAGCAGATGATCTGGCTGTTACAAATGGTTGGCATTGTTACAAGTGGTGGGCACATGACACTGTAAACAAAACTAAGTTAAGAACAGTTGAAACTAGTGGAAGACCCTTTAGTTGGTTGTATAAATTTAGTCCTCTGTCAGAACCAATTGTGTACAACAATTGTAAATATGTTTTGTTTTGTTTGATATGTATAACCCAGTTTTTATCTTTATGTTCATGTTAATATCTGGCGCGGTCTAATATGCAACTTCTCATTTATGTGGATGAGATGTATAAGGTGTAATCGAATATATTTTTATTTGGACAATGAATATGTTGTTCATTGTTTGTGTTTTAGGTTATGTAACGCAATACATTTTATTTTCAAAAAATTTAAACTATTCAAAAGCATTAGAATTTTTGTTGATGATGGATTAATAAACAAGTTAACCACATCAAGTGTATTCACTGTGCTATGTGTTTTAACTAGTGTTTAAAAAATTTGACTAGTTCGACCGTTTCAACCGTAAAATTCTTGAATCGTCTAACTTTTCAGTTCAATTTTTAAATTTTTGGTTTGATTTAATTTAATAACCCATATTATTAAAAACCGATCAATTTATTAATTAATTAATCAATTTATGTAAATTAATAAGTTCTTATAAACTAAAATAAATCAATTCATTTAACAATATCTTTTTTCAATTAAATTTTAAATTCTTTGATGGGTAAAGATAATCTTTCCCTCATATTTTAAATTATTTACTTTCATTCAATCTTTAGTCAGTTTTAAGGTAGTTTAATACCGGTTAAACCTTGTTAATGATTGAGCGTCAAGAAAAAAAAAGAAAGTAATCCATTTCAATTGAAGAATCAAGCATTGAATATGATGTTTTCAAATGGATTTTTTCAATGTGCATTCCCATAATAATGTCTCATGTCGACTTTGAGATCCAATATGAGTACTATAACCACGCTTTTGTATGAAAAAAACACAATTTGTAGAACCGTTTCACCTAATCAATCGATTATGGTGAGGATTCGGCAGATCATCCACGTCACGCCAGATCATGAATTAGTAACTGCATCCAATTTGCAAAAAAATCCCAATTCTTTCGAACTTTCTCTTTTTTTTAATGGAATATTTACGAAATCCTCAAAAATAGGATCAAACCTTATTCCATGGTAGTTTAATACCGATTGGACCTTGTTAATGATTTTCAATGTCATGAAAAAAAATGACATAAAATGTAACATGTTCATTTCATATTATCCCATATTTAGGAAAGAACCTCCTTCAAGCCTTCTTTTTTGTTCAAGATTTCTTTAATGGAACCTCCAACACACATAGAAAAAAAATCGTCAAAATGCTTTTACATAATTAATTATTATATTTGTGGAAGAATTCATAACTGTGATTATTCTTATAGTTAACATCAAAGAATCAACCATGTTAGTGAATATATAAAACCAATTAAATTGATCTCACACAACAATTTAAGCTATTGTGGTGAAACGGTCACTTAACAAATCAATCTCATATTGAAACTGATCAGATATACTTAAGTTATTCTCAATCACAACTTGCATAAAACTCAAGAAAGCAAAATGATAAGTTAAAATGAAAATTTGCAGAGACTAAAAGCTTTACGACAATTTTTTTTTTAAACGGAGAAATCTATAACTGCTATCATTTGGATGCACACTAAATAAACCTTTGGATTGACGCAATAGTCTGCAAATCACTCCAACTAGTACTTCAAACTAGGCAAGCTCCGTACAACATGCTCGATCGGGAGAGTATAGTTAGGGTGATTCAAACACAGGACCTTTTGACCATATGCCCCATACTCCACCAACTCGACCACCCCCTAGGGACCTTTACGACAAAATGATATTGTTTTTCTTATAACCCATAATTCCTACACAAACTTGTAATTATATATATTTGTAATAAAACAAAGAAAAAGAACAAAAAATGGATAACCATAAAAAGAAAAAAGAAAAGGAAGGAAATAACTCAAAGGAAACCCTAAAATTTTAACAAATGAATCCCTAAAATTTGGAACTTTTCTTCTTAAATACTTATTGAATAAAGGATGTAGAAGAAGGAAAGTTGTTAAAACTCAAATTCCATAACTCCACAACGAGGTGAAAGATGGATGATACGTTGTTAATATCATGTATTTTTTTACACCTGGCTTTCAAAATGAGATGATGTTGAGTGAAAAACGACGTCGCTCCTTATATGATTGATTAAATGGCTGATTAAACGATATTGTTTTTCTCTTTAGACGTAGAAAAATAAAGGATTGATAGATGAAAACTGTTGGATTTTGAATTTTCTTCCTAATTGCTTAATTGGTTAAATGGTGTTTGTTTATTGGTTCAATTTTCTTTTTTTTTTATAGAATTGGACCAATAATTAGAAAGTGGAGGGAAAGAATTATTTTAGGATTGGTTCATTAATTAGAAATTGATGAGAAGTTAGGTTAAGTTAGAATTAAATTAGTTTAAGTGGTGGTTAGATGTATTAAAGGCAAAGGAGGGGCAAAGTTGGAAAGGGCTTGTTAATGAAGGGTAATTTTGGAACAAAAGGAGTAAAATAAAGGCAAAATATTAGAAGAAGCAAGGGAGAGTTCGTGAGCAGCAAAAAGGGAGGAGAAATCGTGAAGAAGAAGAAGAAGAAGAAGAAGAAGAAGAAAACCAAAGAAGCTAGGGCATAGGAGGAAATTTTCGTGGGAAAGAAGAAGAAATCAAGGTTTTCTAAGTAAGTTCTTCATCTTCTTCATGCTTTGTTCAAGAAATGGGGTTGTGGTTTTGTGATGGGAGAAATTCTAGAGAGAGAAAGTTAGAAGGAAGAAGAAGATGATGGAATCTTTGGGGTTTTTGGGTTTCTAAGCTAGGTTGGGAGTTTTCTAACCTAATTGA